>JAODLD010000006.1:322634-352049 GCA_026781065.1 Mormyrops boulengeri | reverse complement strand
TGGCTCATCAGAAGCCAGGTAGGATAGAAAACCTACTGGATAGTAGCTCTCCAGGACCGGAGTTGGAGACCCCTGCCTTAAAGAAGCCTCAAGGACAGCATACTTTTTTCTGATAATGTTTGATTTTTATCATTTTATTTATCCAGCTTGTAGGCACACTCATTTTAAACCGGAATGCCTACAAGGTTATCTGGAACAATAAAATGTTATGTAAAGTGACGTGACAAAAATTCAAAGAAATTTTGGCTGTAGCCTACTTTGTCTGAGTACCTGGAGGAGACCCAAAAATGACACAGAGAGAACATGCAAACTTCACACGCGGAGCCATGGCAGAGACTTGAATTGTGGTCCCAGAGGTGTGAGGTAACAGTGCTAACCACTGCACCACCGCAAGGCCCCTACTGTTACCATATGACTGTGAAAACTACTGAAGCACCGTTAGTAATGCAGAGGATAGGGGAGCATGGACTAGCGAACCCTGCCCAGCTCAGGTCACAGATCATTTAAACCAGGTACATTAAAACAGTCGCTGGACAATGGGGATAGCATCTAGACCCAAGATTCCAGATGTTACTGACATTCGATGTGCATATGGAGCTTCTCTGCTCCATTTGGGGTCGGTGTGTGGCTCAGTGGGCTACACAGAGCTCTGTGCCTGCAATCAGAAGGTTGCTGGTTCAAGCTTTGATAAAACAGCTGCATGTCCGTGGGTCCCTTATGCAAAGGCCCTTAACCCCCAGCTCCAGGGGGCTATGCATGCTGGCTGACCCAGAGATATGACCCCCCAAGCTTGCTATAAGCTGTATCTGTGTCTCATGGAGCATACTGTAAGATGGGGTAGGTGAAGATCTCACAGAGATTAATATAGCATCACTATTCTATTTCTCTTACAATGTTGACTACAATGTTTCAGGTGACTATCCACCTGCAAACACATGAAAATGCGAGTGTATTATAAGAAGTGCGAAAGCACTTGCTAAGCAGGCGAATAAAAGAATCAGTGTCTGGCATAGTACAAACACAGCAGAAGCCCCGATCACTGCGACTATGAGCAAAGATTAATTAAGTGAAACATTCAACACAAATCAGCATATGTGAAAGAACAGTATTTCTGGAAGCACAAATGTTCATTCCCGCGAAACCTCGTTTGCCAACAAAACATGATGCAGACTCCTTGCCTCAGTCAGAAGGATGAAACTGCAATTATAGGGAACTGCAGCCAGTACTGGGGTTTGTGTGTCTGGGCCCCCATAAACATTGTCCCAAACTGCCCTCCGTCATCCTTTTTGGCAGATGTTGGAACACAGATAGTCACCCTGAAGAACCTGTGATACAGGTCCTTCCGTCATCAAATGAGAAATTGAAAACGGGCATCGCAACGGGTCTCGACAAAGGACTGTAAACGGGTCCATCAGATACTGTCAGTCACGCATGCACATGGCACACTCGAGATGGAACGTTCTGTTCCAGTAATCTGTGCCGACAGCTGTTCCGGTTTGCCAGTACCTACAAAAGATCCCTGCTAAAGCTTGGGTTTTGGAAACATCTACTTGAAATTAAATATTATATAAACTTTCATGGAAGCTTAGAAAGTCTAAAAGAACTGTGTGTGTGTGTGTGTGTGTGTCAGGTATATATATTTCCCCATAGAAATGAATGAAGAGTCCCCACAAAGATATAATTACAAAACTGTGTGTGTGTGTGTGTGTGTTTGTGTGTGTGTGTGTGTGTGTGTGTGTGTGTGTGTGTGTGTGTGTGTGTGTAATATAAACATCCAAAAAGACTAAAGACTTTTTCTTAAAATGACCTCTGATTTCACTCAAAACTATGCTATCGATCCTTTACTGATCGCAGAGCTGTCCTCCTTTCAGTCTTCCCAAAAGCATGACACCACTAGGCTCTAGTCTGAGCGTTAAGCAGAAGGCACGAATTGGGCAAAAGATGGAAACATGAGACAGACTGAGACAGTCAGGGAAGCTACGAGTGCGTCATACAATGTGCCCAGGCCATAGCCACTTTAGGATTCATTACCTGGAATGCAGCATTTTTTGAAAAAAGAAAAAAAATCAATCAATTAGAGAAGTCTACAGTTTCAGCTCAGGTATATATATAATTACATGGTGATGACAGGTGAAATTACATTTCAAGGCTTAACTGATGTATCTCTTTATCTGTGGTATCTAACCTTGCAAAGGGTAATGGCCTTGAGTATAATGAGGTGCCCGGCTAGATAGTTAAGGAAGATCATTTACAGAATGGGAGAACCCACCACCTCCCCGCTTCTGTTTTTGTTTTCCTCTTTGTCCTGTTCTGAAATTAGCACCAGCCATTAACACACAGGGTGAAAACCCAGTCTCCTGAAGTGACCTTGGTTATGACCGTGTGTATATTTGAGCGTGCTGAAACAAAGCACAGAAAAAAATAGGGAAGGGTCGGATCAATGCCGTATTAAAATAGTCCTCTGTCAGGAGGAGTGAGGAGGCCCTCAGAGCCGATTGAACTTTAAATGGCATTTGCGTCATGTGTCATATTCCGTTTGCCCAAGCAGATGTGGACACCCCTAGACATGCCGATAACGCTATGGCTCTAATTACTCAGCAGCAACTTAGACATAATAAATTAACATGCTGACATGTACAGTAATGTGCAAACGTCTTCGGCAGTCTAAGAAAATGATGCTCAAATGATCTTCATGTTGATGCAAAACTATGATATTATGCCTGTCAAAGTGTGTCAGCTTAGCCACTTCAGAATCTCTGCTAAGGTCACCCCAGTATCTGCGACAACCATCCAAATACACCCATGTATTTTTTTACTTTTTACCCCACCTTGTATAGCTAATCCATACCTCTCTGACTTTCTTAAACTAATTAGGTTAATTAATTAATTGAGCTGGATGTGCAAGGAAACAAATGCATGGAATGACCGAGGTACCCCTGAGGAGAGGTTTGGGAACTGAAGCGGTGTTCATGTAACCATCCAAAAAGTTATCAGTAAGTTTTTGGAGAACGGAGGAAGTTTTTTTCATGTTACTCTTAATTTTTACGTGTTCTAAAGTTAAATTGTGTTTTTTGTTCTGAGCACATATACCCTTACTACTTAGATAAATAGCATTAAACATTCCCTTTGACTGCCGAAGACTTTTGCACAGTATTGTATGTCTGACAAAGCTTTAGCACTCTGACAGATGGGATCAGAGGCAGGTGCAAGAAGAACAAGCTCCACTCACCTGTGGGTTGTCTTCCATCACACAACGAATCTTCTCCACCACGTCGATGCGCCGGTGCCGGTGCAGGCCATTGATGAGTTTAGCTAGGTTGGCGTCACTGTCACGGATGATCCAGTGCTGCAGTGCAGCGTACGCCCGCTCGTGGTCGGCCGCGTACCCGTTGGAAAAGGCCGCCACCTCTCGCTCATTGGCATTGGCCAAGGTCCGATACAGGTCCACCCACTGACTGCCGATTTGGGTGGAGACCAGTTTCAGGATATCCACGCCTGGAGGGAGGGTGAAACATAGCACTGACATTCTTCACCTCTTACAAAACCCTTCCCTTTTTCTGTGGCATTAATCCAGTTCAGGAATAGGCTGCTAATAAGACTGCCCAGTCCAGACTTCCAACTGGGGTCAAGCTACTAGTGACTTACACACATTCTAAAAATACATCCATTTTGAAGGCTTTTTCATGTGAATGATTGGTTTTAAGCATTTCTGATTCACTTGTCATCCATTCTCTCAGTTCAGCATAACACTGCCTGTCCCAGTTCACCTTCCAGAAATCTGAGGACTTCCTCTCACACCTAAACCCAAGAGGGAGGTTTAGATTGACTCATGCTGAAACCAGTAATCCTACATTATGCTGATTTTGAGTTGATCTGATGTCCCGATCCTGAATTAAAGTATATCAGTCAAATGCAGGTCACTGGGTCATTCTTGTGTGTTTGTACTGAGATGTGTAGCTTTAGGACCCCACTTTTCCTGCCCAAATATCAGAGGACATTTTCAGCTCTGCAAAACAGCGTGTTAGTGGAAGTAAAACACTTCCATGCATTTTCTGTAACCACCTGTCCAATTAAGGGTCATGGTGCAGGGAGCAACCTAGGGTGGGGTGCCAGCCCATTTTAGGGCACACCTAACGGGGAGGTCCAATTAACCTCAGCATGTTTTGGGACTTTGGGGGGTGGGGGGGAGGGCAGCGAAAACTACAGTACCCAGAGGAAACCCCACAACAACAAGGGGAGAACATACAAACTCCACAAACATGGAACCCTAGCAGAGACTAGAATGTTAATCCCAGAGGTGTGAGCCAACAGTGCTAACCACTGCACCACCATGCACCGTCCAGAAAAAAAAACTTGGAAAACTTAAGCAGTCATTTATAAAGAGTAATCCAGCTGTAAAATGCTTTTTTGATAATACTATGTGCCTCAGTCACTAAGAAGTTTATTATTTTATTATTTGTTGTTATTACAAAAGTGTTTATTTATTTGTTTACTACTGCATGTGTGATATGTACTTTGGCATATCTTTTTTTCCGCTCTGGTTGCATCCATGCCTTTCCTGTTATCACACCAGTTTAATTCTCTGCAGCATGCCTAGAATTGTGCACTGGGCAGCTCAGCAGACGCAGCTTTGTAGGCCTCAGAAGTGGAATAGCCGGAAATGTTGCATTTCCAGGCAGAACACCAAGTACATGGAGCAAAGGTTCAAAGGCCTCCATGGCGGCAACAACGATTTTCTTCTGCTGATGCTATGGGGTTGCTTGTCTTTCCAGCGAGGGTGCTCTGAAACTTACGGCTGGTGCAGACGTCTCCACACAAGCGCAACACGCGCGTATTCACTCTGCGCATGCGTACACGGAAACGTTTGCAGTCCTCCGGTCAAGCTGCGTACTTTGCACATGCACACAATGTGTAGTATTTATATTTTTATTTATTACTTTATTTACCTTTATTTACTATCTATATACTACTATTTATAACACATTATTAGTAATAATGATAATAATTATTATAATATAAAATATTATTCTGATATTCCCTGCACATGTACCATAGCAGTGAGGTTTGTCTCCATTGTTTTGTGTTTTACAATTTCAGTGAGCCAGCTCACAGGGTTGCCAACTTTGGTCAGCTGGCTGGCGTAAGATTTTCAATTTGGGACACGTCTGCACACGCATGCATACGCATTTACATGTAAATAGTCTGTAGGGTTTGCAAACTGCCCCAGCACTCATCAAAAGCATCCATGTTGGTATTTAAAGTGGACGCTAGTGAATCGATCATGCGGAGTGTGTCCAGAGCTGCACGTACACCGCTGCGCGGACACTAATTTGCTGTGCAGCAGGCGTTCATCTACGCAGTCGCGCAATGACGTCAAATGCGTCATAAACATTTGAGCGGACACATCCACTTCTGTGTAAACTATACATCTTTTTGCAAACTCCAGCCTGGCTCTTCCCTGCTTCTCATTGATGAAGGGCTTCTTCTTGCTTTATGGGTCTTCAGTCCTTCTTCTAGGAGTCTGCTATGAATTGTCCTAGCAGTGCACTTCACATCTACACTTAATTTTTCCAATTCGTTTTGAAGGTCACCTGAGGTCATCTTTCTATTCATGAGGCACAGTTGGATAGGTTGACAGTCATCTCTGGTATTACAAAGTCGCTTCCGCCCTCTACCTGGCTGCTTTTTGACCATTCCCATTATCTCCTGCTTCACATTTTTCTTGTGTACTGCAGTCTTAGAAATTTTGAGCCTGGAAGCAACCTGGCACTCAGTATAGCTTTCTGCCAGCCGAACCAGGATTAAACCAGGATTTAATGATGCAGATTCTTTAAAAAAAATGGAGTAGTCTCTTGATCTCCTCCAGAGCTGCAGTATTCACATATTAAAAATCTAAATAAACTACAGAAATTTCTTAGGGGTGCTAAAGGGGTCTATAGCTACAGCCCCCCCAAGTCAGGGAGCGCTGCCCCTGAAAGGCCTTTTTGACCTTCCCACTGGGTGGGAGCACTTCTTATGAAAGGGATTTGGGATTAAATGTCTTTATTAAAAGAGGGAATGACAAACCAGATGAGGTGGGACCAGCCATTCCCTGGCATGTCAAGCCACATTATTTCAAGCAGGACAAACATGTCTGTGACACGGCATGGCGGGACATTCTAATGACAAAAAAGAATGTAGCTCTGTAGCTTTTACCTTCTGACCTCTGACTTGGCAGACATTGCATATCGCGTGACTGGGTGAAAAAATTGGTTTAAAAAAATCCTTTTCACTCTCCCTTCTGTTATTCCTTTCTCCATGCTGTTTACCGGCAGCCGGGATGCTGCATAAATTCTGGCCACAAATAAGAACCTGTTGACCTGCCACGCGCACAGCAGCCTGCGACATCCATCGACAGCAAGCTGAAGTGGCATGACAGCGGCCTGCCCAGAATCTGCCATAGCTCTAGAATAAATAATGAGAGCAAAAGAAAAGCCTCAGAAACACAGGGCCCACCCTGACACTGAAATAGATGTGTTCTCATGGGTAACACCCACTACAATAACTCAATGGGAATTGTAAACAGCAGGGAAGCAAGGCTGGTTCCTTCCTCTTTGATCTCAGAATGCACGTTCCGTTTCATCCTCCTCGGTGATTCCTGGCCTCATATGAAAGGATCTATAATTCGCACGACCCCTCCCTCGCCATTTATACGCGTTTCCCATGGTCAGCCTTTATTACCCTTGGTTTAATTAGTCTAGTAAATAGACATGAAAGCCCTCGGGTTAACCAATTAAACACCTTGAATTAATTAGGGAAATGTTTTGTTTTATACTTCTGGGGCATAAATGCATGCATACACTTTACCTAGACCTGCTGCACAGACGCACTGTCACATTAAAACACTGCATCCACTAAACAAAGAGTTCTGTAAAGGCATGCTCTAAATTCACATCGCGCTTTGAATTCAAAAGGCAATTAATATCACTTGTGATAGAAAGAGGTAAACAACATAGTAAAAAGCTATGTGTTGTTGGAAAGACTTCAGGAATTCCCTGTATATCCTATTATTGGAGAGTTCTGGGGAAACTGAGCCATTATCTGAATGAGTCTGTAGTGATTAGTACAGCACCTGACGATACTGCCTCACCAAGACAAACACAGTAACTACGTTGACACTGAAACTGAGAAAAAGGGCTTCGAAGTTTTTCAACTGCCCACCCCTACGAGCAGTAGGTAGGCAAATGACACTGTTCTCATCGAGAGTTTAGTGAAAGAAAGATGATTTGTCACAAGATTATAGAAAGAGCCGATTTTGGTCGTAACTCAATTTTGATAAAATATGCAGTTATGAAATTTTGCCTTTGTATGGCAGAATAGCTTTTTTTAACACTAGTGATGTTACGGTACAAACTCATTGGAATCTATTGCCTAAACCAGCCAATCCATCACAGCAGGGCCTCAAAAAAAGGAAAATGTTAATGGTCGGTGAAATGCAGGTTTTATATCGTTCAAGTCACTTTCAAATGTTCCTAAGCTGCGGTGGCATCAGGCTTTAGCCTTGCTTCCCCCCCACACATTTATCAGCAGCAGCCATACCACCTGCAAGCTGAAGCTGTGCAGGTTTGGGCCTGGCCAGTACTTGGATGGAGGACCAATTAGGAAAGCTGGCTTGCTGCTGGAAGAGGTGTTGGTATACTCAACAGGGAAGCCCATCCTGTGGTCTGTGTGGATCCCAGTGCCCACTGACAGGGACACTGTGCTGTAAAAATGGTGCCGTCCTTCAGATGAGACATGAAACCGAGGTCCTGACTCTCTGAGGTCATAAAGGATCCCTGGGCATCCTTTGAAAGAGTAGGGGTGGTACCCTGATGCCCTGGATAAAACTGCCCACTGTGGCCCTATCAGATCTGGCTTCCTAATCAGCCCCTATATCTATTTGGTAATTTCTCTCCTGCCCCTTCACGACCTTAGCTATAGTCAGTGTACTGGCGCAGAATGGCTGCCATCACATCATCCAGGTGGGGGCTACACAGTGGTGGTGGTTGAGGCAGCTCCCCACTGGTTCTGTAAAGCGCTTTGGGTGTCTTGAAAAGCGCTATAGGAATGTAACATTTATTTAACATTCATTCATTGCCTGGCCACACGAACGGCACCGAACCCCAACATATCTCATCCGCTGGAGCACCGGTTTCTTCTGCAACAAAGATGCTCAAAAGTTTATGGAATGGGCCTGCGTGAGTGCTGTTGAAGGATATCAATTTGAAGAATTAAATTAGTAAATTTCATAGATGGGTGACTTGCACTACTTTTGAAAAACGACTTAGTAATAATGAGTGTGATCCTTATATGCCATAACTGAGTTGCATACAGCCCCATTGAAAGCACACGTAATTACACCATGCAGTCATCTTTAATTCGGCTTTTCTATACGCAGTTTCTCTGGCAGTCCTGAATGCCTCTGCTCATCTCTGGCATTGGCTACATAAGCAATTTTGCACTTCTGCCGAGATAGAAGAGTTCTGCGTCTATCACCGGCTTCTCTTTCATTCCTTCCTAGGCGCATGTCTGTGCCGTGGTGAAACTGGAAGGGCACTTAAACCTCGCAACTGGAACAATCCGGTTCAGACTGCATCAGGTTGGGTTTCTGAGCAGCCAGATACCCTGGGGGGGGGACGACACCAAGCCACGCTCAGAGTCGTCATGCTAAAGTTTCACCAGTGTAACCTAGCAGCCAACCCATTCTACTTCCCAGGACAATCAGCTCACAGATACCGCAGAAAGGCGCTTCTGCTATCTCCACCCATCTTCCCCCACAGCCTCGTGATAGTCTGACCCCTTGACCTCCCCCAAGCACAACCACTGCCTCACAGGTCTGAACATTGATTGGACAGAGAAAGCAACCCGGGAACAGGCTGAGTTGTTATTACGTAACCTTCTGGTTGTTTCCCATGACACTATTGGTTGGAATTGATTGGGTACTTCCTGGCAACGTGGATACAATAGGCAGAGATCTCAAATCGTATATGCTATGTGCGGTTCAGTGCTAACCTTTCACAGCAGGATAATAAGAATACTGTTCTGGCAGCAGACATTAAATAAAACTTCCTGCACTGGTATAATAAAGCTCATCAGCTGCATAACAAGGGCAAAGTTTACATACAGACATCAGATGACAAGCATCACCAATGGCCCTCCCGTTTTAAGTAACTTACAGCCTGAGAATACTGACAAGAGTAATCAGTCACTGTGTCCATGTTTTAATATCTCTAAGTACAGACAAAGGTCAGTTTAAGTCCCAGGACGATAGCAGTCATACCTTTATACAAGGTTCTTAACTTGAATTGTTTTAGTAAATATGTATACACATAAAAAGTTTAAAAGTCTCTACTAAGGCAAATTAATAAATACAACAAATAAACACTATCATGATCTCTTCCCAATCAATACAAATAAAAGACACAATAGATCAGTGTCTCCCAAACCGGTCCTCGGAGATGCATAGACAGTCCATGTTTTGGTTCCCTCCAAGCTCCCTGCCAGACAGTCCACATTTTTGCTGCCAGTAGGAAGCTGGGAGGGAGCAAAAATGTGGACTGTCTGCAGATCCCCCAAGGACTGGATTGATAAACACTGCTATAGATATTCTTACAAAAATCTTTTGCTACCACTCCTTGTACCCAGTACCTCCAATGTTAACTGAAACCCCTACACTCACCCTGGGCACTTGAGTAGTAGATCCACTTCTCCTTGACCTGTGTGGGTGCAGCAGGCTTCTTCTGGGCTGCCTTCTCCATGATGCTGCTGGGGTCCTGGCGTGGGCCCTTCTTCAGCATGCGTGAACTCCTCTTCACGCTGCAGACCACGATGACCACCAGCACCAGCAGCAGGAGCAACACCACCATCCAGGGCAGGTGCTCGTTGATGTCGAAATGCTGGTTAGCATGACCCCGAGGAGACCCACGCTGGGGGGGCCAGGACCCAGGGCTCAGCACTTTGTTATCTACCTGCACTTGAGAGTCCATGATACGCTTGGTGGACGACTGGTGGTCTTGGAGGTCGAGGGGTGGTTGGCTCTCTGGAGATCCTGTGGTCGATGCATCGTAGCCTAGGGCTTCTGCATCCATATCTGTAATCGCGATGCTCTCTGGCTTTTCTCCGCTGCCTGACTGCGACACCGGTACATGTGAGTCGTGAACACCTGTCGTCATGTGGAAGGTGTCTACGCAAAGACACACAGTGAGAGGTACAAAAAGTGAGAGACTTAAACTCAGTTAAAATGAGCCTTAATCCAGGCAACAAAACAGAAGGGCAGAATTTCAATAGGATGTGACTATTATGTACAAAATATCCCCAAGCCTGATACCTGCCAGCTGTGACCTGCCTGCATAATCCAATATGAGATTTGAAATAGACTAATACTGCCCATTTTCCTTTCTTTTTTTCGTTTTTTTGTCACTTCCTCATTGTCATTTCAGTACATGCAATTCAACAAATTTCAGTTCCTTTCATTCACTTCCCATTAAAAAAAGTAGGAAACTCTATTGCAATCCCATCAACATGGACATCCACTGCACCAGGGGAGGCTGAAACAGGCACACCGAAAGACATGGTAAGGAAAAAATCACACAAATTATGCCTTCTACCTGTTAGGCTAAAAAAAGAGGCCTGTTTAGTGCAAACACCAGGCTAGGTGCAAGAACAGGCATCCATCAGATGCTAAGGCAAACACAAATAACATTATTGCCCGGTTTGGAGCTGCTGTGGTTGTGAAATTGAGCCGTGACGAACAGCCTGCTTTTGTTCCTGAGTTACATCCCCCATATCGGAGGACACAGCGATTCCCACTTTGCTTGCATTTAATTAGTTGCCTAGGTGATGTCTTTCAGGACTGCTCAATATATGGTTGGTTGCCCACCTTCCCACAGTAAACCTCAAGTTACTTTTTATGTGACATTCAAACAGAAAATGTTCAGGTGGCTAACCTGAAACAATAAGGGTGCAGTAGTTTAACCTTTACCTAGTCAGACGACATACTAAAACATAACAAACATTAAGTTCTTCACTATTCATGTTATCCTGTTAAACTGGTTGCACATGTGCCAAAATAGTGGTTTAACCATGAAATCCAGCCTAAAGGTATACACTATTGTGCCCTTTAGTGAGCCTCATAAAGAACCGCTTGGTGTAAAATATACAGATGCGTAAACAGGTGAAAACATTGTAAATCCCTCTGAACTGGATAGAAGCATCTCATATGGCAAATAAATGAACAAAAACAAAAGCAAATTCAAAGATGAAATGAAAAATCTCAGAAATATATACATTAACATTTGCCTTTTACACAGAGCAGTGTGAATGCAGAAGTTTTTCTTCAACGCTAGTGATGACAGTAGTGCGGACACAGATCTTTTCCTTCGGAAAGTACCGTAATTTTTTTTTTTTTACATATTAGTGCAGACGGAGCCTTAGAAACATTCATCCTGCCCTGCTCCCCCACCCCCCATCCCCCTGAGCAACTCATTAAATAACAAACTTCATCAATAACAAACTAACTGAACAGGGGAAATTCGCTACAGGAAAATTTTTTCATTTCTACTCTGGCCACAGTCACAGGGAGCCAACCGGGAGTGCTACATGAAAGGCAAGTCAGTTTACAACCCCTGATAAATTCAAAATAATACCTCCATTTTCCTCTTACAAATCAGGATCAATAAAAGTTCTGTTATATAAAACAATACACAATACACACAACACACTCTCATAACCCAATAACCTAGTGATCCTAAATTTTTGCTACACAGTGTGTGTTAAAGTGTGTGTTAAAACTATCCCTCCACGTGTTCTCCCCAGTACTGGTTACACAAAGCAGGGCTATGGTGATCCAGAAGTTTCCCCTAGGAGGATGGAACACTGTAGACAGACTGCCAATGTATCTTGGGATGTGCACACTAGGCCTCTGAGGTCAATTTGAATTAAAAAAGATATTCACATAATCGGCAGCAAAAATTCATGTTCAAATTTTTGAAGATTTATGTAGACTACTGTTAGTCATCTAACATGCATCTTGTCAATTTTGTTTTGTCTAATAGGCCTGTAAAATCATGGATCTGCCACTGCCACTATGGGCAGACTTCTACACATTTATTGAGCTAGCCAGAATGGCTGAAACTATCCAGTAAGAAAAAAGTAATAGTGAAGTAATGGGTGAAAAACATGAAGAATAATATAGCTACCCATGAAAACCTGAAAAGCACAGTCTGGAAACCATTAGGATTTTAGCCAGCAAGATTTATCATGGGACCCCCCCTTCACAAATTTGATACTAAATAGTGTTAATAGTGCTGGCTTTAAAAATACCATCAATATAATGTCCAGACAGTATAAATATCCCCAAGACTTGTTAGACGTAGCCTAAACCAAAGGTACAAGACCAACATGTTTCCCATTAAGGTAGGAGGAGATCTTTCGTTCACATCTCACACTGATGAATCTTTGTTGCCCAACATTCTGTTGTTAGACCATGGTTTTTCCCTTCTTGGACCACTCTCAGTAGGTTCTCACCACGGCTGACTGTCAACACACCACAAGCCTTGGTATTCTGGAGATGCTCTGATCAGATACAGGTCAAGAGCTTCAGTAAACGGTCAGGTCAAATACCGGAATGTGGTAGAAAGGTGATTTAAGTGAGTTATGACCATGGCATTGTTGTTGGTGCCAGGCAGGGTGGTTTCACACACATTAGCCTCTAGAGTTTATACAGAATGGTGCGAAAAATGAAAAACCATCCAGTGAGCGGCATTTGTGTGGGCGGAAATGCCTTGTTGATGAGGGAGATCGGAGGAGAATGACCAGAATGGTTAGAGCTAACAGGAAGACTTCACTAACATAAATACCCACTCATTGCAAGGGTGGTGAGCAGAAAAGCATTTCTGACTGCACAACATGATGAACCTTAACGTGGACGGGCTACAACCGCATAAGGCCACATCAGTTTCCACATGTCAGCTAAGAACAGGAAAATGAGGACACGGTGGCTCACCAAAACTGGGCAGTTGAAGATTGGAAAAATGTTATCTGCTTCAATATGTACAGAGAAATGCAGATGGTACGATCCAAATTTAGCATAAACTTAAGCATGAATTCATGGAAGCAAACTGCCTTGTGTCAGCAGTTCGGCCTGCTGATGTGAGGAATGTTTTCTTGGCACACACTGGGCCCCCTAATGCCAATCGGGCATCGATTAAATGCCAAAGACTATCTGTATATAGCTGCATCTTCTGGTTGCTACTTCCTGCAGAATAGGTCGCAAATCTCAATCTGGTTCCATGAACATGACAATAAGTTCACTGTACTTCCTTGGTCGCCCAAAGCACCGGATTTGAATCTAGCAGAGCACCGGTTCTCAACCTTTTGTTCATCCAAGGACTCCCTATGTCCAGGAAAACGTTTGGGCCCCGCTGCACAGCTTATGATGTAAAGCACCTAGCTGTATGGTGCACTGACAATAATCTGCTCCAGCATACCAGCAAAACCAAGGAGCTCATTGTGGACTTCAGGAAGGAGAAGGGGAACACCCATGACCCAATCCATATCAACGGCTTGGCTGTTGAACGGGTTTCCAGCTTCAAATTTCTGGGGACCCACATCTCAGAGAACCAGTCCTGGTCAACCAACATCTCCAGCCTGGTCAAGAAGGCCCATCAGCGCCTCTTCTTTTTGAGGACCCTGAAGAAGAACCACCTGCCTGTTGACATACTGGGTAACTTCTACCGCTGTGTGATAGAAAGCATCCTGACCAACCGTGTTACAGTCTGCTATGGGGATTGCTCTGTTGGTGACCGCAAGGCACTGCAGCGGGTGGTGAAAATCGCCCAACGCATTATAGGGACTCCACTGGCCATTGAGGATGTCCACAAGAAGAGATGTCTACGACGGGCACACAGCATTCTTAGGGACTCCACTCATCCTGCTAACAATCTCTTCCAGCTCCTCCCCTCTAGAAGGCGCTACAGGAACCTTCAGACTAAAACGAACAGGTTTAGGAACAGCTTCTTCCCCACAGTTGTCACCCTACTGAACTCAGTCCTCCGCTGAACCTTCCCATCCACACACTCTATACACTTTGTATATCTGTTTACTACACACCTGTACATCTGGATATACGTAGCACATCTGTATACTTGCCCATAGTACATCTGGTTATTTGTCCTTCTGTATAGCAATGTAGAACATCTGTATATCTACCGAACTTATCTGTGTATTACAAATGCTAATTTATCCCCATCATTTACACTGCCCTTATCTGCTCACTAAACTTATTTGTACATAGTCTGTGTATAACTATTCCCACCTCTGTACATACTCTGTACATACTCTCTGTACATACTCTCGTAACTGTACTAATTGTACATACTGCATATATTGCACTTGCTATTCTCTGCACTTCTGATTAGATGCTAAACTGTATTTCGTTGCCCTGTATTTATACATGTGTAATGACAATAAAGCTGAATCTAATCTAATCTAATCTAATCTAATGATATTGTTTTTCTTGTATGCATTCTGCAATAATAAACATTGTCAATGTTTTGTTTTAATTTTAAGGTATTATCCTTCAACAAATTAAATCATATATTGCAAATTCCAATATTTTTTTTTACAATGTTTTGAAATGAAATGAACCAAGTAACAATGATTCTTCGCCTTTCCCCTCCGTCGGCTTCCCCCTGAGACACTAGCTGAATGGTTTGATTTTAATTGTGAATTCTGTGTTACATTACAATCGCCCTCATGCCGTTTACAACCAGTAAGGAGTACTATTGGTTTCCATTTAAAAACTTTTACTCTAATTTTAGCAAACTATTAACGCATATTGACATAAACGGTGATCATGTTATATCATGCTATATTTCGTTTTGAAAAAATATTGACATACCTTGTACCGTAGAAATTCAATATAGGCTGCTACCCCGACCTAGCTTTTGCAATGTCATATGTTTTCTACTCTTTTCGAACCAAATGTATGCCCCCCCCCCCCCCCCAAGGACTCGCTGAGGCCCCCTAGTGGGCCGTGAGAGCCACAGCAATACAGCACCTTTGGGATGTGGTGAGACAAGGGATGTGCAGCATGAGCGTGCAGCTGACAAATGTGCAGCAGTGATGCAAAGCGATCACATCAACATGGACCAGAATCTCTAACAAATGTTTCCAGAAGCAGAGCAAAGTATTAGAATTATGAATAAAAGTGGCCAGTTAATATATGTTTAAAAATTATATACATATTCTATAAATGGGCGGCACAGTGGCGCAGTGGTTAGCGCTGCTGCCTCACAGCAAGTAGGTCCCGGGTACTTTCTGTGTGGAGCTCAGATGCGCTCCCCGTGTTCGTGTGGGTTTTCACCGGGTTTCACCGTTCCTCCCACGGTCCAAAAGTGTGCAGGATAGGGTGATTGGTGAGTCTAAATTGGCCCTGTAATTGTGCGAGTGTGTGCGCCCTGCGGTGTGTTGGCAACTGCCCAGGATTGGTTCCCACCTGCGCCCATTGTTCCCAGGATGGGCTCCGGTTCCCCCGTGACCCCAGTTGGGATTCAGTGGTTTCAAAAAATGGATGGATGGATATTATATAAACCCCAGAGTGAGCCTCAAAAACCTTACAAACTCATCAATATAATTAAATATCTTGCAGCACCCGGACAAAAAATTCAATCCAGTTATCAGTCCATAGCAACACTTGTCACAAAACTTTCCGCCAAAGATAGTGTTCAAGAGAGAACAGGCAGACTGCATATTTATCGAATCAGTGACACAGGACAGAAGAATCTGAAAATCCTGGATATAATAACACTGGCACATGTACCCCAAACCCCGGTTTTTACCTTTGTGCACCAAAACAGCCAAGATGGCCTCAGCAGATGTCGGCCAAGCTGGATCTAGCGTGGCTGAGGATTCGTTAGCGGGCAGGGGACCACAGGTATTGTCTGACTCCCTGGAGCCCTCGACCAGCACTGCCAGGCCCTGTGCTGTGCAGTTGGTGTGAGTCCTGCACCTCAGCACGCTGGAGGGCGTGTCAGAGAAGGTCCCAGGCGAGCATGGCCTGCACTTGACATCCTCCGTCTCGCTTCCCTTCTTCCTCACGCCCCAGCCCTTCCCACACTGTGTGTGCGGCCGGCAGTCGCCCCTGTCGCCAAATGTGCCCGGCGGGCAGGCACACATGCGGTCGGACGTCACGGTGCAGGGGGCCCTCTCCACGAAGGGTGCCTTACAGTGGCTCCGGCAGCGGTGGCACTGGCGGACGCCATTTGCACCACGTGTGTAAGTGCCATCTTGGCAGCGACTGCACTCACGCACGGCATATTGGCTGCAGTGTTGGTAGACGTAGGTGCCTGCGGGGCACTTGTCACAAGCTAGCTGGGCACCCGTGCTGGGGTCTGTGTGGTAGTACTGGCGGGTGGACAGCGGCTCCGTTGCAGTGCTGGGAGTCAGAGCCAGGGCAGTGAAGTTACTGACGAAGGTGAACAGCAGCTAAAATAAAAAAATAAAAATAAAAAAAAAACATAACAACAACTGTGACAGAAACATTATGTCATCTATCCTCTCCAAGTGCCATACTGTATTTGGTGAGTGACACTTGACTGAAGGTAAGCAATTATCACAAAACCATTTTTAGAAGAATGTTATTTACAGTGCAGTGGCTGACCACTAGTTTATAGGAAAAGTATACTCTCCCTGACCATCGGTGACATCACCACGGAATTCATTATTATATTTCCACAAGGAACTGGAGGGGTATCCACATTTTTTAAACAAAGGCAACATACATTAATGAAATTATTCAGTCACTGAGGTAAATCCATGTTAAAATGTGTTCTTCATGCCAACAAACATCTGTTTATCCACAATAAATGTTGCCAAACGAAAAGCAAATCGAAAATATTACTGTTCTACCCTTTCTTCCTACCCAGCAGTCCTTTAAATAATGTTTCAGTTACTGCACTAATGGGATCAATGGTCAAAATTGCATTTTTCTTTCCTATCACTATGCAGCGCTGCTTCAATTTTGGGGCAGTAAATTGAATTAGTTTGAGTACTGCAAAGTGTGACAAAGACCCGTCAAACACTTTTTGAGTTATAACGCTAAGTGTCTGCAGTGGCTGACCAGTCCCAAAATTATATGTATCAGTCTTTTTTACTTTTCAGCAGTTATTAACAATGCAGGTATAGGAGTGGCACAGTGGCTAGCACCATCCCCTCACATCTCTCAGGTTGCTCTGCGTGTGAAGTTCGC
The DNA here is from genome assembly GCA_026781065.1 of Mormyrops boulengeri. Lineage (NCBI taxonomy): Eukaryota > Metazoa > Chordata > Actinopteri > Osteoglossiformes > Mormyridae > Mormyrops > Mormyrops boulengeri. Next base: position 334,783 of record JAODLD010000006.1, on the reverse strand, counting down.
ATGTTCTCCTTGTGTTGTGTACATGTGCTTTTCCTCCCACAGTCCAAAGTCATGCAGTATGTCAAACTGGTGTCTCTATAGAGTATGATTGTGAGCTTCTATAAGTGTGATCCATGTGATGCTGTGCTTTGTGCCCTATGCTGCTTTAGGTCCAGTCACCCATGACCCTGACAGCATCAGCAGTTAGAAGATGGGTAGAGGGATGGTTTCAGGGTACATAATTAAGTATTTCAAAGAAGAAACCTAATCTACCTTTGGCGATAGGACACAACAAGACCTTCTGAGTGGCACACTGACAAATGGATCCTTTTCTTGTAGCCTATGTGCAGCTCAACGTCTTTTGGTCATAGAACTCCACCAAAGATGACTGCAGCTCTCCTTGCCCTTGCAGTCCATATCCATCCTGGAATAGCACAAATTCTACAAAGTGCGTCTTATTTTCTCATCCAACAGCGGTCACCTGAAAACTAAAAGGGTTCCGCCCAGTTCACTCTTTGGCTGAGTGCAACTTTGCTCTAAAATAAATAATGTTGAAAGCATTAACCCGCAATATGTATTGTCAGCAGAGGGAGCTGAATCATCACTTTTTTGAGTACAAGGTGTTCTTAAATCTAACAGATTGGGAGGGGGGGGCTTCACAAAGCAATTTTAACAGCTGAAACACCTCAGACGTCACAGTAGATGCTGTGGAGCCCCAGCCGAAAGTCCCTCTCTGTTACCAATTTCTATGCTCAGACTGCCCACCCCATTCCCCAGGAGGCGACCAGGGCTCATTCAGCAGGGTGGCTCAAGCCTTGTGAAAATGAATAGCAATTAGGAAAAACCAGACTTTCTCAAAGGAGCCACTGAAAGCAACCTGGCCACTGTTCGAAGGAGCGCCTTAGAGGCGACAGGATGGTGCACAGTGCTCTGGGAGAAAATGCTATACACACTGGCTTTAAAAATGTGCAGGTCTATACATACCACAACCTGTCTGAGACTGATGAGTTTATTGCTTCTTTGCGCATTTATAAAGCAATAAATGTGGAAAAAGTAAGTTAACTTTCACGTCTATCACAAATGGGACAGAAAGGCTTGCAAAGTAATACTTTGAATCCTGTTTTAAAAGGGAGTTTTAAGTTATAATCAAATTTCTCAGATCCCACATCGGCCCTTCTCCGCGTTTTATGCGGCTGCGCGTATCGCTTCCCTTTTATGCTCAGAAGGGCAAGATCAGATAAAAGATGGAAAAAGTTCTATGTCATTCTACTCCTTAGTGAATTTATTGCCATGCCTTGCACCTCATTAAATGGAAAACCAGGAGTCAAATGAGTCTTAGAATTGCTACAAAAGTTAATAAATGTGTTTGTTACTAACAAAAGGTAAGAAGAATGGGGGCAGTATGCGGCTCTGTTCAGAAGGTCAGTAAGGCCCTTAACCCCCCCGGCTCCTTGGGTGCCACTGCAGGTGGCTGCCCTTCATGGCCAGCTGGCTCTCACCTATAGAGAGCACATTGGTGGGGGGGGCGCATAAAGAGAATTTCCACAAGGGGGTCAATAAAGTATCAATGATTATTATTATCATTTATGAACTTCCACAAAATCCTTGGCTTCTGGGTCTCTCCATGCCAAGACGCTAGTGTGTGCGTACATCATTTTTCTGATATGTTCTTTCACACTTACTGTGTTAATATTTAAATTAATGCAATGCACTTCACCCAAAATGACTTAGGGATTGGGTTTGTTTAATATGTGTGCCACGAAGCACTACTTTGTTCTCTCCGCAAGATTTTTATTAACACAGCTGGATATCAAATACTCTAAATATACTCACTCAAATATATTATAGATGCCGACACAGACTAGCAAGCCCAGCCGAGGTGTTTTTTGATGGGCATCAACAGGTATGAAATATCCCAGCGAACGTCACACAACTTTATCTCTGAGGTGTAAGAAAAGTTGCAGTCTTTTAATCATCATGAAATGGACATGTGATACTACTAGGGGAAATGAGGCCTAGCCCCCCCCCCCCAGTTCTCTGTGCCTCTGCCAGCTCTGATAACGGAGGATTCCAACTCTGCTAAGCAGACACACTGTCAGCAGGTTGTCAGGAACATACTGGTGCCTGACCAGATACCCCATGAGGGAGGTGCGGGTCTTGGGGGGGGCAAAGCCAAGAACAGCCCATTTCCCTTTGTTCATTTCAAGACTACAGAAATCACGTAATCATTTCTCCCAGCTACATTTAATTTTAACGAGAACAACAGCTGAATGGGTGGGCAAGGACTGCCTCAGTGGGGGCACTGTCACCTCACGTCCATCTCTAAATTACTTCTGCATCCGGCAATAGACTGGCATCCTGTACAGGGTGTCCTCTAAGGCAATTCCCCCTACAAACCTATACTGGGTAAGCAGATGGAAAACAGATAGAGATAACAACTGGATGGGTGAGTTGGCTTGATGAACTGGATTGAATAAAACTGTGGCAACAACAATCCTTCCACTTAACAGGTCAAGCTTGACTTTGCAAGAAGAATTTCATGGCTACTGGCTCAATTCATGGTTACTGCTCTCTCATCAGTGCCGTACTGGGACAGAACACCTTGTTTTAGAAACTCCTGAATATGGCAGAACTTCTTCCTCAGTCAGGAAGTTCTGTCAGAAGACCATCTACAGAGATGGTTTCCAGAAAGTGAAAAGGTCCTAAAACACACTTCCTGGCGTTCCAGGTTCCCCTTTTTCCCATCGTCTTTGTTTCAAAAGAGAGATGAGGATTATGTTAAAAAAAAAACTAACTAAACATTTTTGGGCCTGTTTTTGGATTGTAGCCTTGATAGTTACTCTGTGGGCAGCAGGAATTCAGTTAATTTTAAACAATAAGAGGTCTTTTAAGATTAATATGTGAGCAAGTCTAAGTAAAACCCACATGGATCAACTATTAGTGATAAGAGAGAATTTACACCCGATCCAGCATGTCATAGTTACGCCAGCAAGTAAAGTTTACACTTTTTATCAAAGAACAGGCAGAAATATCCCCTCAAAACTTTCAACAATGAAGAGCTGGTCACATGCAGCTCACCACTGACTGCTGAATTACAAAGGCAACAATGCATCATATTATGCAAGTGACAAACTTTTTATCATTCCCCAAATTTAATGCGCTCACCAGGGTACCTGATGCAATTTGTTAGGCCAATGAGTAGCCAGCAGGAATCAGCAAGCATTCTGCCCATCTCCTTACAGGCAGTTATGCCTAATTTACCTTCAACTACAGCCAGTAGGGATGCAGTGGGTAATGTCAGACTGCAGAGGCAGAAATTAAAGCAGTATGCCTGAATGACAGAACAGTCCTTTAGACAAAAGTGTCTGCTACATAAAGTAAACACAATGTAGATTTTGTCATTAAAGCAATCAGAATGCACCCCCTTCATAGCACCATGTGTAAATTTCCCATATACAGTAACTTCAGTGAAATTAGGTATATTTCTGAGAAAGACACCCAGAGTCAAAATTGCTAAAGCTGGCCATGAGAGAAGCCATATTTCAGGGTCTTGAAAAGGATTAAGGCTGAGAGAAAGTGTCCCTCAATTAATTACCATCACTGAACCATCAGCCTGTATTTTGTCAAACTGTCCAAAGCTACTGTTCATACACATTTTACCTTAAGTGTAATAAGGGATAACAAATAATACAATTGAGCAACAGCAAGCAGTCGTCCCTGCCCTCACCCCATCATAATAAAATGGGGCTTTGTCAATGCTAGTAGCAGCGGGGTTAACTGACATCTTGAAATATGATGTAATGTCATGTTATATATCACTTTGACTACATATATAAACAGTCATTTTCAAAATACTTCTTTTCCTTGTTATAGAAGCTAGAGTGTTGTATGAGTTATCACAAAAAAGTAAGGCTGTAATAATCTGCATGCAGCATGATTACAAGAGGGCCTGGATTTCCCCCATACTTCCCCTATCTGCATTGTTGGCTCATCTTCTGGATCATATTGTCTGTGTAGCAACGCGCAGGATTCCCTTCCTATTACAGTCACATACTGACATTTAATGAAATAATTCTGGACAACATTCTATGGTATCCTTGGATGCCAGGGTGGACTGTACACGTTATATATATATAACGTATATATATACACCACATATTAAATTGTTCTATGCCTTCCATTCTGTTAAATAATACGGTTGAGGTATAAATCAAAATAATATATACTATTCAGCCAATGTAAAAAAGAATTACACAAAATAATTATGAAAAAAAAAAACTGTATATGACTTATTCCATCCGATGCAAGACTGAATTCAGAAAAACAGACACTGTCACTTTAAATACCCGCATAAAGAAATCAAAAACCTGCTGAGGTATAAAGCGCGTGTACAAATAAATGATATTTTTCTATATATAAATATACATATATATATTTATTACTTACCGTGAGTAACATGTCAAATGAGAAAAATGATATTTTCCCATACATTTTTTTCAAAATAAATGATGCGGCTCAATTGAAGCCCATTCTTTGAGGTGAACTAAAATGTTTTCTATTTAATAGGTGGTACATCTTTCCGCATCGAGAGGAAGTCCGTATCACAATTAATAGTGTACGAGTCTTTAATGGTAGTAGGATTTCCACCGGCTGATTTTTAAAGTCAGTACCACAGTTCCGTGGTAGTGTAGAGCACGGGCTCGGTTCCGGAACAATGGTATAATTCCCATATCCATGCCGGAATGGAGATAACCGTCTGGGCTCGTTTCTCCAGGTTTCTGTAGTGACTGCAGCGCAGCCGGGGTCAAGATAGAACTGGGCGGGGCCGCCGACACACGTCACAATGCGTTCAGCGCGAGCGCCGTTTCCGGGCCGCTTCCGGGAAGAAGCGCATCACTTATTACTGGCGTGATCGCCGCGCGCTGTGGCGCCTCTCTGCTTCACTAGCGTTTGTCGGATTTCCAGAATCTTCGTCAGTCGTGATGTATGAGTAGTCGATGACTCTTTCGGTGACTTATATCATATATATGCGCCTTTGAGGTCGGGCCGTTCTCCGAGTTAACTTTGCTAAAGTGTGCTTTAAGTATATCAGATTATTTTGATTATCTTTTTAAATGAACGTTGCTTTACGGGCTTTAAATGTATTGTATGCCTAATAAGATGTTAAATCAGATATCGCTTTTAGTAAGTATAGATGTTATTCTGTTATGAAACAAATTACAGTGGTGACTCAAGGTTACCAACTAACGCATCAGACTCTCACGCTCATGCAAGAAATCTTACGGCAAATCTATATTATTCCATCACTGACATAAACTAACTACACCAAAAGCGTTGGGGCAGTTTGCAAACCACACATGAGTGAGTTCCCCGAAGCCTTCTTAGGACTTGCGAACGACGTAGCGTTAAGAAGCTTCGGGAAACTCACCCCAAATTATTTAAAAGGTAATAAAACTGATACATACATGTAAATGCGTGTGTAAGTGTGTGCAGACTTTTTTCTGGAATTGAAAATTTCACTCCAGCCAACTGACCGAAGTTGGTAGCCCTTGTATCAAACATGACGGTTTGGGGAAAAAATAAATCCTCACTATATGGATTTCTTAAAATGTATATGTGCATTATTGAAATTAAACAATGCAGATGTTAAAATAGATTTTCCAACGTGACTTTCGTGCATTCCAGTTGTTTATCGGAAACGCTTTTATGGAAATGCATATGATTAAATATAGCCCTTGTACGTTGTACTGTTATGGTTATAGCTGCATTCCGTATTGTCGCACGTGTGTCTTATGTTCACCATGTACGATCCTGGCGTGTCCTTAGCTGTGTATAAATCTCCCACCGTGTGTGTGCGTTATAGTCCGGCGTCCGACTTCCTTTTGTTTCTGTTATGTTGTTAGAGATTTCGGTGGTCGTGAGTGCCTGTTACAGTCCTGTTCAGGACTATAATAAAGAACTTGTTTGTTCTGGCAAGACAAGTCTCCTTGTCCTTCGCTGTATTCGCGATGCCTCAAACTGCTCGGCACACACAATTAAAACGAAAATTATCACATAATTGAATATAGATGTTAAGGACCATATAATGGACATCTATTAATTTCCACGAGTACAGAATTGTGTACTTACACGTTTCAGAAATTTCACCCCCAGTTAGGAGTTTTGTATGCCGTATTCTATCGAATATAAGATATTAACTGGACAGCTGACCACATGTAGCTGAAAAGAAGGAATTTGCATCCGTCGTCGGATGAAAACGGATGGAACAGACAAAAACCCACGTGTCTGTCTGCGGTCTGGCCGGGGGAAGTGGCAGAAGTAACTCGCGGACGAGAGCGAAGTCAGGGGCTAATGGCTACATCCAGCTGATCGTTGGGTGGTTAACCAGAAACATGACGTCTGACACTGACTAAAGGGCGTTTAATCACATTTGCAATCAGCTGTATTCTTCTAACATTTGATTTCACTTTCAATGTTTTGTCATCAGTACTAAATACATTTTATACTTTTTACTTAGTCTATGGTAAATCGGGATGCATGATCTCGCTGTATTAGTACAATAACAATAAGTACTATTGTTTAAGTACTTAAGTACTGTACTTTTGACAGTGCTGTCTTGTTACACCTAGGCTTGGGCGTTTGGAATAAGATTCCGCCTGTGTCAGTACGGAGTTTGTATGTCTGCTCTGTCTATACTTCTGCAGACCTGTTAATTCAGTTTATTTTTATATAGCACCTTTCACAGCAGAGTCACCCCAAGGCACTTTACATGGGTGTGTTATAAAACGTTACCGCATCAGTTATACAGAATAATATAAAAAACCAGGGAGGGAGAAAGGCGAATGACAACAGAGGTGAGGAACTGAAATCTCCCAAGCTGGGTGAAAAAAAATCTCTGGGGGTCCAAGGTCACCTGACTGCCCAACAGTTACAATGTTATGCTCACATAACATAATGACTTAACATAATGTTAAGCTACACCAGCGATTCTCAACATGAGTCCCAAATTTGGGTCACAGCAAGTTCTGAAATTCAGTTCAATTCAATTGAATTCAAATAACTTTATTTGTCCCCGAGGGGCAATTGAAGGCACACAGGGCAGTTGAAGAAGGACAGGACACAATGACAAAGTGCAACAGTGTTTGAAAGTTGCTGTGCAAAATTGCAGTCAATCAGGTAGATAATAACTGGTAAATATGTAATGAGAGGGATTGTTAGTGGGCATGGGGGGGCTCTAGTGCAGAATGACTGACAGGTTCCAGTGCAAGAAGGCGAGGGGGCAGAAAGTCTGTGAGAAGGGTCACGAAAGGGTCGTGAGGCAGAGTTGGAAATGTTAGCATTTTAAAACCAGCAAGCTCTTTTGCTGATCTATGATCAGATCTCCCAGCCCCAATCCTAGAATTAACCTATATAAACAGGTCTTGGGTCTGCAACTGCTTGGTACAAAACTATTGAACACTCAACCAATCCAAGAAGTCAATCCACAGATGCTTAAATTAAATTACTAAATTCACTGGCACATCCAATCAGATTTGTGCAATAGGCATTGATTGGTGTAAATTGCAGAGTGCACTGCACGCTTTGTCATAGCGTTAATTTAAACCTATACTTGATATAGGGTCGCGACTGAGCTGGCATGGCAAAATCATTCAGTAATTACCGAGTGTTTATCGAAACTTTTCGTGACTAAAGTATTTTGTATTTTCTTACTGAAATTAACAGACGAGCTGACACATTTATTTTCTACGTCATTCTTTACTTGAATATTTTGCTTGCTGTCCTGTCACATAGAGACAGAGGTTGCCCAGCTAAATCACAAAAAATCATTTTTTGGACAAAATAAAAATTATAAAATGTTGCAATATAAAATCATAATGTAGGGTATAAATAAGCGTAAAAAGGGCTCTTTGTAGTTGCAAGACACAACTCCAATCCACCACCTCTCCCAACTCAATCATGGCCCCTTTACTAAACTGCAACCCATTTCTATACAGGTTCCACTGATTCTGCATGTGTGTATAACCTGATCAGTCCCCACAAACCATTGCAAGGAATTATCTGTGATGAATTATCAAGTATACCATCATCGCCCTTTTCTATCCAGAGGGCTTGTATCTTGTATGTGCCATTCCTCATCCCCTGCCCCACTCCATGTGAGTGTATCTCTCCACTTCCCCATGTCTACATGTGTGCCAGACTTTCCCTGCACCACCCAGGACATACCATTCACATCAATCTCGGCACTGTCTCTCATCTCTCAATTCTGATTTATAGCAATGACAGTAGCAGCAATGCAGAGATTTGTACAACTCATCCAGGGACGATGTTTGAGAGAACATTGTCCAAGAACCCGAGTTGCTATTGTAAATGTTTTACATGCAGACATGAACCCCTTGGACCATCTCATTAATCAACAATTAGGCAAATACAGGCAGCTCAAAGGTCTGTTGTAGGATGAATTGGAAAGAGGAACAGACCAATACACCCCCTCAGTCCCACTGCAGATTGTCAGCTCTCGATTTCTACATCATCAGTGTATTCCTGCAGGCTGTTGGTGATGTACGGGTCCTCAGCAAGGCTGCTGTGTCCAAATCTGTACATGCAGTGACCAGATCACACCATGTGCACAACCACATACGTTTTTCAGCAGGACTCCTTGCGCAACACAAAAATTGATTTTCATGCTATTGCAGACACACCTGGCATTGTAGGTACACTGGATGGAACATTCATTCATCTTTATTCCTATTCCCAAATGTAACCATCAAGGAAATTTTTATACATTGTGACCAATTGACCTTGGAATACAGCAGGCAAGGGATGGTGCATTTGCTGGTGGCTGGTTAGTGGGAAGCAGTAGGTATTTCTGAAGGGAATACCTGCCAACTCGTGTTGAATCCCCAAACGATGGCAGAGGAGTGGTACCCCTCCCATCAATGAACAGTGCTATAGAGTGTGCTCTGGGTATGAGGAAGTTCCATTTCCAGCACCTGCACAAATCTTTTTTTTTTTTGGGGGGGGGGGGGGCACTAAGATTTTCCCCTGAGTGTTGGGGTGGGGTTATTACATGCCTGCAGAATAGTATTAAGAGCTGGATGAGACCAAGGACAGAACACTGAAGTAACAAGAGGGGACACAACAGGCCGGATCAGAAGCCTGAGGGCATAAGAAATATGTTTGTGAGGTTGTGCAGCTCCTGCTCACACTTGTAGCTGCGCAGTCAGGAGCGCAGCCAAGCTGACAGCGTACATGAGCCATCTGCTGCACTTGTCCCACTTTGGAGAAGCCTGTTAAAAATGTTTGCATTTGACAGAGTGGGGTTTGCAGTAAGACATGACACGCATAGTGACATTTTCTACACGGTTATTGTGCAGAAGTTAGCAGACCAAAAAAAAAAATGGGGTGGGGGGATTAAAGAGGGTTCCTGAAACAAGTGCCGGTTGGCCTGGTGCATGTGCATCTGCAAGAATACATGAAGCCACAACATAAGCGTCCTTAACGGACTTCATGCAACAGCATCCAATTTAGGTTAATTTCAACAGCAGTCATTACTCACTGGGGAATGTAATGGGAGCTGAACTGGAGGGCTGTTTGAATTCTGCCTCAGCCAGAGCAAGATGTCCAGCATGATTTTGTTAGGCAGGAGCAGCTCTTGGTGGCACATCTCCCTCTGTTACAGCTCTGGGGTGAGTTTCTCGAAGACGTCTTAACGCTACGTCGTTCGTTAGTTCTATCTTTTAACACAGAACTTACGAACGACGCAACGTTAAGAAGGCTTCGGGAAACTCAGCCCTGATCTCTTCCGCCAGACCTGCTCCCTCTCCAGTTTACTTTCCCACAGCAATCGGCACCTGTTCATTTTTATTCCTATCGCTATTAGCCATTGTTCTTTTATGCAATGAAATTATATTACGGTTTCAGCTCACTTATACATTTGTGGCTAAAAGGATCATTTAATTCCGTCTTTAATGTTTACTTTACATTAATTTGGTAGGTTAACTTAATTAGCTTTCATGTGTTTTGATTGGTTCTTGATTTTTTCCCCCTCATATTTTCATCTGTCTGATGTAACAATAATATAAAATATATTTAATCAGTGAACGTGGAATCGATGTTGCTGTTATCGAGAGTCTGTGCTTTTCTCAAGTGAAGGCTGGGAAGGAGCCAACAAAGAATTACTTTAAGTAATTCTCAAATTAATTCGATTAAAACGAACGAAGGGGTTTTGGGAAACTCTCAAAACGTCGTTAGTAATCTTGTTCGTTATTGGTTATCAGCAAACGCACCCCAGACCATTTCTATGGACATTTCGCACATTCCCATTTGACCAATCAATCAATCAAACACACTATATATCTATCGATTTATGTATGAGTTTTTCTTTTTTGCTGTTTTAAACTATGTCTACTGTTTTACGTATTTCTCTTATATATCACTTAAGGAGCTCATTTCATTGCCTGCATACACTGCTGTTTGCTGTACTGTTGTGCATTTTCTCATTTTAAACTTTGAATTGATGCATCTAGCAATTCATTATTTACGGTGGTGATTCTTTTTGGATAACTGGATCATCGTTGGATAGATGTGTCACGTCCAGAACAGGAAAACATGCAAAGGGAGCCGTGGAGACGAATGAACGGGGTTTATTCCGGGCTGACACACTCCAAAACACATACAGTAACATCAATTACCGGACTAGGGAAAACATACCTAACATAGACTGAAATACATAAGACTAATGACAGCAACAAGAAAAAGCTGGTAAACAGCTGGTCATTTGATTGCAAATGTACAGTTAACCTCTTACAACCTCTTTGTTACTGACCAAATGTTGCAGTTAATTTGATATGCTACCAAAAAAGCCAAAAGCTCATAAGTGAAATCTGAAACTTAATCCTTATCACATTCCTCATAACCAATCTTTCTGCGGCTGGTACCAGAATAGCTCTTACTTTCTTTCGCATAGCTCAAACATGCTTTAACCATGCCCTCTGGTGGTCAACATGAACATTAACGTTCGAAGCACTGCATCTCTGAGAGGCTGAAACGGTGACTAAGCTGGTCCTTTGGGCATGCCCCTGTGCCTCACTGCAAGAAGGTACTGGGTTTGGTCCCGGGGCCTTTCTGTGTGGAGTTTGCACGCTCTCCCCGTGTTCGCGTGGGTTTTCACCAGGAGATCCGGTTTCCTCCCACGGTCCAAAAGCATGCAGGATAGGTTGATTGGAGAGTCTTAATTGTCCATGTGAGTGTGTGCACCCTGAGGTGTGTTGGTGACTGCCCAGGGCTGGTTCCCACCTGCAACTATTGTTCCCAGGATAGGCTCTAGTCCCCCCAGCAACCCCAGTTGGGATTAAGAGGTTTCAGAAAATGGATGGATAACTGGATCATTTTTACTCAGTAATGACTCATAATCAAACACTCATTAGTCGAAAAAAACTCACCAAATTCATTTGAGTCCACAGCATATGTCTGCAGGGTGCACCCCCCGTCCCCCCCCCCGATTTCTTACATTATCTTCAGTGTTCTTCAGCATTGTGCAGTGAACTCCCATTTTCATCACGTCTGCCAAATCTGAAATCATGTTGCAAAAATAAGCCATGAGGGGTTTCTGTGCAAGACATTCAGTGAATAGAAAGACACGACTTTCAGTTTCTACCAAGATCTGGAAAAGAAACATAAACATATGTATGGAATGTTAGTGAACTCAGTTTGTCGAGAGGCGATGACTAGCCAAGCATCCAGCCAAAATTTATTTGGTAACGCTTTACATTAACTGCACCTTAATGTTTTATGTTGCATTCATAAAATGTTCAGTACACCTTCATAATGTATTCATTAAATATTCATAAAACATTCATAAACATCAGGTATGTATACCATAACATCCTAACATCCCTTACCAGCTGTAATATACATTAATAACAAACATTATATAATAATAACAAACATTATAATTGTGATGGACTGGGATAGGCTCAGTGATGGACTGGGATTGGCTCATACATTTTGTTGGTGTTGGGGCAATGTTGCACCCTAGCTTGAATGTGCCTTTGATGCATCACAGACATTGATAGGGCAGGAGAGAGATATTCCATGTGTCTGTGATGACCATTGGTGTTCTGATCACTTGGGGCTATAGCTCTGAGTATTTTAAGCCTAGCCCTGAGTAT
>JAODLD010000006.1:310261-320477 GCA_026781065.1 Mormyrops boulengeri | reverse complement strand
ATGTGTCTGTGATGACCATTGGTGTTCTGATCACTTGGGGCTATAGCTCTGAGTATTTTAAGCCTAGCCCTGAGTATTTTAAGCCTAGGCCTGAGTATTGCAGCCCCAATGCCAATTTTCTTAACCCCAGGTAAACTTGACTTAGCTCATGACCTTTTCAATAGCCAGAAACTTCCCCGGTGATGTCCACATGTTCTGTGTTAAACAAGGGGAATTAAACATGGACCCCCGTGTAAATATTTCATTATTGATGCAACACAGAGGTCAAATACTGTAGCCGCGTGCTATATCTGCATGTTCTACTCAGGTCTCCTGCAGCAGTGTGGAGAGATACGATTAGGCGAGTTGTCATTACATTACTCATAATGTGCTTATTATACAAGACCGGCAATAAACTGGAAGATGGGACCATTAAAAAAAAAAAAGATGCAATAGTCCACCACCAGGGGGCGGAATTTTCGTAGGAATAAGAATTATCTCTAGATTACGGTACAGAAGGAGCATCACACGAAAAGTTATTTGTTTGTCTGTTTGTTTTACCTTGTTCAGTCCGAAAAATTACATTTGTAGGTTAATGGAATATTAGAAAATGAATAAACCTAGGGGCGACATGGTGCTGCAATGGTTAACAGTATTACCTCACACCTCTAGGACCAGGGTTCAAGTTTCCGCCAGGGTTCAACTAGTTATAGATGGGAATACATCAAATCATCAGTAGGCTACTGTCGGTTTAAATCTGGTTATGTAAATCCTTAAGTCAAATTAATTCATTAATTCCAAAGTATGCATTACTGACCTTTAAATTACACAAATATACATAAATATATAGGAGGATGTAAGTGAAGTTCGTCTATTTGAAGATATTGGCCATTCTTCTAAAATCTGAGTTAAAACAAATGCTATGCAAATTATGTTCACCACAGTAGTGTTTCGTTTCCACCTGAATAGGATGACGATTGACTTAAGCGTGCCAGAGTTTTATCGAGTGGTTTTAGATATGCAGCAGATAAGGAAATGCAAATTTCAAGTTCAGCAGCCGTATTTAATAAACAGAAAAGATGGTGGGAAAAGAAAAATAATTCCATATATATAGTCGGAAGCCTAGAAGCTGTACAAATTTGCAGATTTCTGCATTAGTACGTTTTAACAGTTAACTTTTAGTATTTTAAAGTTACATATTTAAATATGTATTGCTTAAAGTTCTAGTAAAATTGCATACAAAATAGAGGTTTTCATGTAACACAAAAGCATAAACTAAAAATATATAGTGTTTTTTTCTATTTGGGTTCTTAATGTTATGTATGTAAAGTATTTATTTAAATTTTGCTGTTTTTCTTAATTAATATGCATTACTTATGTAACAAATACCTTAATAACTATTTGTATTAATTTTATTTTCTCCGTTACAACGCAGATCAATACTCTCCATGTTTACCTTCAAGTTTGTCGCCTGGCACCCGACTGCGCGTGCCGGGAGCCCAGCTCTAAATGAGCAATATTCCAAGGATACGTTCTCGCGGGATTGTCCCTTTGAAATATCGCGGGGTTTCATCGTCTCCGTTTTGTATATGTGTGGCAGTGGGAGTTTAAAGCGAGCCTGGGAAGGTGGGGACTTCGGGATAACTTCCATCCTAATTTGCAGCACGCCCAAGAGCGGTCGCGTAAAGGAAGAAAGAGCAGCGCTCCGGCGCCGCGGACGTGGATACGCTTCGGAGGCGGTCGAATGGCTTTAGTTTGCGACTAGCACGATAGCCGAGAGCGGTTAATGAGCAAAAATCAGCCAGTCAGAAATCACACGCCGAAGTAGCTGGCTAGCTGGCTGCCAGGCGATAGCAAGCTTCCAGGCACGAGAAACGGGGGGGTCCCGCCTTTCAGTACAGTATGGGTAAGTTCCGCCGCGGCCCAGCGTCCTCCCGCCGCTATTTCCTAACTTAACCAAGTCGCTGTGACTAGTTTAGCCGACTTTGAGTCGGTGCCGAGCCGCCGTAGCCCGGCAGCTAACTTACCAACCTGTCAGGGCGCAGTACCCGGATATTCTGTTGAGGGGGGGAAACGCTCCCTGGTGCGGGTTTTAGGGGAGCTGGGCTGCTTGCTTGGCCGTGGGAGATGTTTACCCTGGGATTAAATCGAGATGGTTCCTGTCAGAATGCTGCTGTGGGTTTGGCATGGCGGCGAAGATTGCTGCTGTTTGCGCCGGTGGGGAGTCACCGTGCGTCTCCCCGCTCCCACCTCGTCGTCCCGTTAACGGCAGTCAGACCTGCCGCCGCCTATCCGCCCGCTTCGCCTTCCTCACATTAACATTCCGGCATGTTTTAGATGCACGATTTTATTTTCTTAACTTTTTAGTCCAAGTGTGGCGAAGTTGTCAACTCCAAAATCTTTTTTTCTTTTTGGATAAAAAAAGTGAAAAAGTAATGGTTGTCTTTCCTCTTATTGGAAGTCATTTCGGGGGAAGTGCATCTTTTAATGTTTCTCAAATTGAGAGTGTTGACCGCAGTCGAAAGAAATCTGGCTGTTAGTGACACTTCGCCTCTTTCGTCATGGTTATTGACTAAATGTTATTTTGTTTATCATGCTTGACTGGTTGGCTTACTTTAGGCCTGCCTAACAAGACCCAGAGATATTGAGTTTAAACGTCTTCGATACTTAGGGTCTCGTTTTGAACTAAAACGTTGAGGGGACATGACTACGTTTTACTTACTGTTTTAAGATGAGAGAAATAAATTGACCATCTAAGGAGGGACTTTCTCATATCACTCAGTGTCATCAGAGAGGGAGGTGAAAAAGGTTGCAATACAAGAAAAGCCAGTTAATATCACTGGTTTTGGGGGTGAAACCCCCCTCCAGGTGTTAATGTCATGGTGTCACTGTCTTGGACAACCATTGGTACAACCCTTAGCTACAGTCACGTTTTTTCTTCTCCCTTTTTCTAGTCATCTTTAGCCATTTGGAAATGTCTTCCTTGTCTCCATTCTCCCTTGCATTGGGCTCTAGATGACTGCCTGCTGTCCTGGAGTGTTTAACAAAATAATGCATAAAACGGGTTAATCGGGCAGTAGGAACACTTAATAGAAGTGGGTTAAAGGGAGTAGATCTTAACCTTTCTCAGTGGGTGAAAAACTATTTGGTTTGAGTAATATTGCCATTTACCTTTTTAGCATCTAAGTTGGATGTGCTTTGACTCCAGATGGATGGAAGGTTCACCTTACGTTTAATTTCCTAGCCAATAGCTTTATTGTGATCGGCATCCCCCGAAGCTGCAACACCAATTCCCATGTGCTTTGTCTTCCACTTACAACAGTAAGGGCAGGAAAGATGGAAACAAAAGCAGAACAGGATCTAGTTGGATAACTAGGTCAAGAGGGCAGGTTGAAGGCTTGAAAGCCATACATGCACTGTTTAAGGAAGCTCAGCAAAGTAGGAGCTAGAGGAATGGCTAGAAACTGGGAATACACAGTCCTGGCTACAGGTCTTGATAGAAACCACATCTACTGCAAGGAAACACTGTACTTCAAGCATTAAAGATAATTTTAAGACTGGATGCAGTTTCCTGACTACTTAAATAGAGCCCAAATGCCTGCAAAAACCAAGACATACCTCTTTGGAAAAGTAATGATGTGCAATCACGCTGCCATCTAGCATTAGGGAGGACTTGTCAGATTTATATGAAACACTTTGAAATGTTAATCCTTTGAAAATTTTAATAGAGCTATTAAATTTTAATAGAGCTATTAAGTGCTCAATACTAGTCAAGTCCGTTATTTTAAAAACAGAACACCTAAAGTACTTTCCAGTTTACATTAATTAACAAATACTGCATACATAGTAAAATATCAAAATAAAATAACGTAACAATGAAATATAAAAATAAAATAACGCGAAAACTAGGCATGTCCTGTTCCACTTTTTTGTTTCCTCGGCCTGATCCATTTAGTGTTTATAGCTGATCTTATAAAAAAAAATTAAATATATATTGATTAAAAGACATTATATTGAACTTATTTAGACTTACTTTTGTGTGTCTTTTACTTGGGCCAATCAGATTTAGGAACATTTTTAACTGTACATTAGCAGTTACCACATTGCCTGCTGCTATTCATGCTCCATGCAATGGAGGTATGGCTGAGGGACTTTGTGCCAGGACCTATGCTCAGTGTTAGTGTCTGGTCTGTTTTGGGTGGAAGAAACTCTATGATTAATAAGCTGATCCTTTGCATGGGTGGTGTTTGGCTCAGCCAGGTAAGGAACTGTACCTGTGCTCATAAGGTCACTGGTTCAAGCCCCGGCCAAGCCAAAATAGTCACATGTCTGAGGAGCCTTGTACAAGGTCCTTAATCCCAAGCTCCAGGAATGCTGCATACCTGACTGACTCTGCGCTGTGACTTCGACCCTTGCTAACACCTGTATGTGTCTGTGTGTCTCATGCTGAGCATGATCGGGTAGGTCAGTGCTTCCCAACCCAGTCCTCGGGGAACCCCAGACAGTCCACGTTTTTGCTTCCTCTCAGCTCCCAGTGCACCTGTACCAGGTGTTCCTGATTGGCTGGGAGCTGGGAGGGAGCAAAAACGTGGACGTGGGTTGGGTAACACTGGGGTAGATGATGAGAATTTCCCCCCGGGGATTAATAAAGTATCTTTCTTCTGTTCTGTTTGGCGGTAAAGGAAGTGGATTTAAGGGAAGTGGCTTGATGGCTATAGGTCCAAGTCCTCAGAGAGGCACAGCAGTTTAAGGAAAGGGCCTCCTTCGTCTTCCTGGCAAGTGTTGAACTGTTTAACTTGGTTAGGCGTAAAGCAGCAAGTTGTCCCATTTTTTGCTGTGGGAAGTGGGCAGAACAAAACAAGAGGTCCTTGCAAAACAGGATTAATCATGTTAGTTTGATTCTGTTCACCACAATTAGAGTTGGGACTGGCATGGATTCTTACCCTTTTCTTCAGGAATGCACATTCTGCTAGAGTCCTATATCCATACTTAACCTTTTTTTGCTTTTTTTTTAATATCTAAATGTGTCGAGAATGTAAACGGCCTCTCCCAAAGGTGTTGGTGACCGTGGTCTCCAATGGCTAACCCTTTCCACCCCGAGTTGTGATTTACCCTCTTTCACAAAAACTCCCTGGAAAATATCCCTATTGTTTGTCCCCTGGAGTAGTTTGCTCACGGTGTAGACCAAGAGTATTAATGAGTCATTAATTGCCTGCAGTTTTGGCAGCAGTTAGTGAAATGTAATGGCTGTGCTGTCTAGAGCATCTTCAGAGTAAGGCTTGTAATTTGCTGCTTTAAAAATGCTTCCATGCTTGGGTTCGTAGGAGCAGCCATGATGCCATAATTGGGTGACTTAAGATGCCATGTGTCTCAGTGGAGGATGGATGTGTGCTTGAGCCTTTCAGCCTATTTGCACTTCAGTGCCTTTGAAAGCTTACCTTCCCTATCACAAGGAGGCAAAACAAGCAGAATTTTAAAAAGGAACTATACAACTATAAATGATGAATTTCTGATGACCTCTGGGTGATTTTTAACTTTTAGTATGGTTTTAGTATGATTTCCTGTTTGTACACCTTGAAACACCTTGTTTTGGGAGAATGGGTTTTCCCCATCCTGACGTCAGTAGTGCTGCTGTCAACATTCCTGCCAGTTCATGTGTTTGTATGGTATTACTCTGAAATTCTTTAGTCACACGCAGGAGTTTTCTTCTTTCTCTTGTTCCTTACACACCGTGTGAGAATAGTCCAGTATTGTTGTTACCCCTCCTGCAGCACATGCAAGCACTGCAGATCAGAATGAGTAAAAATGCAGGCCAATCCTAATACTATTTTTAGATATGAGCTTATTTAAAGAATGTGCCTGTTAACTAGTCCAAAAAAGTGCCTTATAGTCACTCTTAGTCTTCGGTAAATTTATATCTATGTTGGTATACAGACATGCAGCTATTTACAAACTAACTTGTTCAGCAGTACTTTTGTATATATGTAGTATTTTCCTGTTCATGTAGGTGATTACTGAAATTCTGGTTAAATTCCTTGGGCGATTATAGAGTGGCAGGGAGGCTGGAATCTCTCTCCTTTTCATGGTGATGACCAGGTCCTCGGTTTGATCTCCATTGTTGCGTGCATAGCTTTACGATGAGTGGGTAGAAGCGATAAATGCCGGTCTGTTTATACATAGATACGTTTTATTTTAATCAAATGGTAAAATGATACTATAATCTGAAATTAGCAAATAAAAAAAAATAAAAAAACATGGCTTTTGGAAGTTCTACAAAATTACTGCAACATTGTATACCTTCTATGTGGTTTTCCTTGCAATTGCAAAACAAATAACATTACTACTGCAAAATTATACCATGTGGCGATAACTTCTTGCCAAGATTTCCCTAAAGGAAAAGCAGTTACCTTATCTTTTGGTGGGCTTTATTTACTTTTTGAATGAACTGGGAATCTAAGACACGAGGTCAGCCTACTGACAGATACAGGATTTTGCATGATATGCCTGCAAAATGATTCATATGTCTTTGTCAATTTTGTGTTCTTGTTTGTGTATAAATTATGGTGCTTTTGTATGAGGCTCTATTTCCTGTGTATCAAGCAAGTTTGGTGTGGGTGTAATGTGACAGAGAGGTGTGTGTGTGTGTGTGTGTGTGTGTGTGTGTGAGGTGTTAATGTTTAGTGCTGGCATGTTCCCGCTGTCTGTGATAGTAAACAAACAATTGTGTGAATTAGTATAGGCTAGTTATTTTTGAGTGATAGTTTTTTTCACGGTTGCTAAATGAAGTCCTCAACAGTTTGCCTATCTCCAGTGCTTCACTCAACTTAAGTCTAACTGCACTATACACAACTGTGTACGTGACTCAGTCAAATTTAGTGGGTTTGTTGTGGGAAGTGTTTCTCTTCTGGTGTGTGACCCCCTTTCGCATATGAAACCTGATAATGTATCGGGTAAAAACAGCACAGGATAGAAGTCCACCTCACGTCCCCTGATCACCTCAAACACGGTGATCTGTTACGGTTTCACATTCACACCGGAGTTGCATCAGAAAGTTACTGCTAATGTTACTTGGTCGCCACGGGATTAGTTAATAGATGGACTTCACAGTTCTGCTGCTATTCTCACGTGACACCATAATGGTAAAAAGCAATATAGAAGCGGGTTTCTCTGTGTATGTGAATGGGATTTAAGAGAGCGAGGAGGAAGACGCCGTCACCCCCACGTCGCTAAATGCTTGCTCTGTTTACTGTCTATTTTCCTTGGAAAATAGCAAAGTAAGTGCCTTTTATTAGTGCATCTGCTAAATGATGATTTAATATAGCCTTTTAGTGCCATTAACCAACTGAATTCCGTTGGGATTACATGGGGGGGATCCGGCTTCCTGAGCGAGTCAAGGCATTGGAATAGATGACTGATTGGATAGCTTTTCCTTTTTTTTTTCTTTTTTTTCTTGTTGTTGTAGCAACAAAAAGAAATGTTACCAGTGGAAACCCTGAGTCTATAATTCTGTGTTTTAAGGTAAGATTTCTGTCTTTAGGTCACATTTATAAATATACCAATGTTTTAATGCACTTGGAAACTGTTGGGAAGGGTGCCTGCCAAAATGATCTCAAACTGTGTGTGAATTAAGCGCATCTCCTGGCATATGGCGTGAACTTCCTGTGGAGTGTGAAACTAGATTCTGGGTTTGTTTTGGTCCTGGTCAGGATGCCCCATGGTGTGGTAGTTAATGCAGGGCGATCTGGACCTGCCAACCTGCTGGTGAGCTGGCACCAGATCCAGACCTGGAACTCCACAGCTTGTTGAGATTAAAGTGCCTTCCAGCTGCATGTGAATATTACACTAATGTTGCATGAAATGTATTCTCCGCCCCCTCCCCATGCTAGGGAAATGTAAATCTTCCTGCGGTCGTTTACATATACTGTGGACTACATGTGAACATTGCCAGCTTTGGACAGGAACACTTTGGTTTCTGATTGTGTTACATAGTTTCTCTTCAGGTTTGTACTTTTATATGCCTGGCATGAAGATGTGATACATTTTTGTATTCCCCTTAAAGTCCCTGACTTCTCACCATCTCTGTAAATATGTAGGGAGTAACAGTGCTAGATTTGTCTTGTATACATCTTTATTTTATAATTAAACTTGGCTTTGAAGCGAATGCAGTAATTTTTGTGTTCTGTTGTCTGACACGTACAGGCGTGCTTAAGCATGTAGAGGAAGGTGTGAGGATCTGCAGCCGAGAGGAATAAAATGTGGCCTGTCACAGATAGAAAATGCTTTCTCTGTCGTTACTTTTCACTGTCAGTATCTGGGGTAATCCCCTGTGAGGTCCATTAAATTACAAGGGTGGTACTGCTGTTGTTTTTTTTTTTTTGGGGGGAGTGTTACGCTCTCATTTGTAACTGAAGGTAACATGGCATACTTCAGAAATATAAAATTCAGGTTTAATTCCCATGAGATCTGAGCCAGAAGTTTTGCTTTGTGTAACTAAGCGTATTATGCACAGCAAATATCTTGGTCTCAAGATTTTGAATAGAGACAAAGTATTAAGGTTTTTAAAAGGACTTTTTCACAGGCTATAAATAGGACTGTAATAAGTTCCTCTACACTAAATTAAAAAGAAGAAAAGCATTATTTCAGTTCCTGCGCATACCTGCTGAGCGGCATGCTTTAGTAGTTCACTGACAGCAGTGTGGCAATGTGTTAAAATAACAATACAATAATCATTATGTGTATAAAAGAATTTAAGTATGAGAAACGTGTTACTCTTGAAAACAGTGAATTGTAAGATTCAAATATCCATAAATTTCAACTATGCAGCAGTTCCGACTTTTGCTGTACTCCGCTGTTGTGATGTCCTCCTCTCTGCTCTATGCAGTTCCTTTTGGCAACCTTGAATTTGTCTTTGTTACAGCTCCTAGCAGCATCCTCAAGCTTGGTTGCTGTGTGTCTTGGTTCTTCTGTGGTTGTATTGCAATGGATCCGTGTTTCCATCCTGAGTTTCCCTTAAGATCCCCATCAAACCAGCCTTTGTTCAGTTGTGGTTTCAGCCGTCTTACTCTCTGGAAAGCAACTCAACTCTTAGCTGTAGAGGTCAAACAATGGATATCTAGGCTGGAAAGAACACCAAAGTGAAGTAATGTAGTTGGCTCCACATACACTCAGTGGGCATTTTATTAGGTACACCTTGCTATTTCTGGATATGACCACTAAGTTCAGATAGCTGTGCATTCAGGCAAGCCATTCTGCACAATACTATTGTAACAGTTTTATTATTTTAAAAAAATTGTGTTTTTCTGATACCTTTAATCACTCTGGCCATTCTCCTCTGAGACTCATCAAGGTGTTTTCTGGTGCATCAATCGCCTCTGTGCATTTTATGTGAATCATACCATTCTCTAAATGAGAGTCTGTCGGCATGGTGAGCACATCCTTCAAACATCATCTGGACTATGGATGGGAATCGAGAACCGGTTCCATTTCGGAACCGGTTCTTTTTGTTGGGAAGAACCGGAATCGTCTCTAACGATTCATCCGGACTTGTCATTTCACGTGACATGAAGTCACATGCCGCAACTTGGAGTCCACATGATGGAGCGCAGGAAGCGATCCGGGGCATGGCTGCATTTTACAAAGAAGGACGACCATTGTGCAGTGTGCAACCAATGCAAAGCCGTTATCACCTCTAAGGGTGGTAACACTAGTAATATATGCTTAAGCATTTGAGCTGTCAACACAGCATTACATTTAAAGATTGCCATGTGTTCGCCACTCCGCTAGTCTCCATAGTTGTGGGTAACTTTAACTATGGTGCCTTAACCTACAGGCACATTTTCTGAAGCATAAACAAATTATGTATACATTTGTTTCATCCATTTTGCAAGATGACATGCAGGGTGGCAGCGATAATTCCTCTGAGGCAGCAATCGTGTCATGCCCGGAAAAACGAAGCCTGTTCACGCTAGCTTTCCAGGCAGTGAAATGTAATGAGGAGAGGGTGAACGAGTGCCACCGGGCTGTGACGAAGTTTGTGGTGAAAGGTTCACCAGAGTAAAGCAAAATGCTTTTTGGTTGGTACTGGTAGTGAAATACTTAGTAATCATTAGTAAGTTTAACATGTTCAAGTGTTAAGAAGATGGCCTGGTTTTGTGGTGATGTGCCTGTGTGCTTGTTACTACAGTGTTATAAGAAATATTGGTACCACTTTACAATAAGGCTCCCCATTGCCACTTAT
>JAODLD010000006.1:269500-300265 GCA_026781065.1 Mormyrops boulengeri | reverse complement strand
TGGATTACCTTACATTTATCTATGTTAAATTTCATCTGCCAGGTATCAGCCCAGTCGCTAATTAAGTCAAGATCCTGCTGAAGCCTCTCTGCTGCTAGATCAGTATCAGCTACACCACCCACCTTGGTGTCGTCTGCAAATTTGAACTAAATACAAAAGATAATTTATTTATGGACTAAAGTATAAATCTAAATAATACAGACCTGTGAAGTGTGCTTTAAGCATTAAACTATGGGGGACAATGCACACCATGTAGCTTAAATATTATGTGTTTTATACAAATTTATTAATAATCTCACTGTCCATTCATCGTCAGTGACTTTAAGCAGGGCTGTTGAACATGAAGTGCACACATACATACACTGTCGCTGCCTGTCATTATTTGTAACAGTAAAATGTTGCGAGATTAAACGTACACAGTACAGTTATTAGGAACGGAACACAAAACTATGGTGAGGGAACTCGAAACTATTTCAAAAAATATTTTCTCACCCTTTCCTCTTAGGGCACAGGTGTCAGACTCCAGTCCTGGGGGGCCAGAGCCCTGCACATTTTTGCGTTTCCCCTCATTTAACACACCTGATTCAACTTCTTGTGCTAATTACCACATAACTGTTGAGCTGAATCATTTGTGGTGGAACAGGGAAAGAACTAAGCTACAGAGGGCTCCGCCCCCCCAGGGCTGGAGTTTGACACCCCTGTCTTAGGGGCTCCGTATACTGCAGCTGATCTCTAGAAAAAAAAATCACAAATGCATCACTATCCACAAATATGCTATATGACAGCAGTGCTAGTGATCATGATGAAGCTATGGATATGAAACAGTGTGCTGTTCTGTTTAACCTGAAGCCCAAAGCAGTCATTTATGCTGATCATTATTGTACTTTGATTATTAAAGCCATGTTAATGCATTTCCAATAATTCCCTCATTTCGTCCAGTATATGTAACGTTTCCACATATTTATATGTCTGTGTATTAGGGCTACGCAATGTGGTTCATATCTTTATTTTTAGGCACAATAGTAATACGCTTTGTATTTTCGTATTTTGTGTAAAGTATAAATTAAATATTTAGTTATAACTCAAAGCATGTGAGGTATCGCAAACACTTTTTAAAATGGTGTGATCAAGACAAAATGCAAATACAGGGTTTCTGTCCCTGCCCGCAAATTTATTGTTCATTATAGCTGTCCCTCCAAGATTTTGCCATTCTGCAATCACAGAAATTAACGGAAAATCAAGCAAACTGCAATATTTGCATGTGCTTGCAATTTTTCAAATTTACTATGACTTTTCTGCAAGAAATCAACAGATTGCTTACATATGGACCATGACCCATCCTGTGACACCATCACAGTGCACATTCATGCGTGTTTTTTGCCAGGCTTCTCTGCAGGGAGATGATGAGCACAGCAAACACATCTCATTTACCGGAAAGTCGACCATTTCTAGTTAAATTGAGCCATTATGTATAGCACAAATGGACATAGTTTACGTTAACTAAACAGTGGGCACTTTGGAAATGGACATTATACATTTTCCTCTCAATGTATTTTATTGCGCCAGAGGTTGGAATAAATCACGGCCGCACTAAACAGCCATTAATAATAGACACAGAACCATGGCTCTAGGAAAAATATATTAACTGGGAGAGATCTGGAACAAGACCAGACCTGCAATATATTGGAATGTAATTGTTTATGCAATATAAAACTTTCAAAGTAATTACATACCTTGTATGTCTCTTTCTTCACTGGTAGTGATAAAAAAACTATATATAAAAAATCATGAATTCACAATTTTGCCAATTCATGCAAATATTCAGCAAACACACAGAACTCTACAATTTACACTTCAAATTTTGGGAAGAGCTTCTGTAAAAGGAAACATTTTTGACCATAACTATCATGAAAACTAACTCGAGGAAATCCCGTAGGGACTGATTGACGTTTTCCTCAAAATAAAGATGAAAAAAATTATTCCTCGATGTGTGCTGTTTGAGTCAAATAAAGCATGTGTGACATGGACGTGTTTCACTCCATTATGTCCACCAATAGACTAACTGGAAAGATCCACATTTTAAGGCAATAGCCTTCAATAAAATAAAACATATTGCAAATTACAGTATTTTTAATCTCTGAGGTCTCTGGCGCTGTTGTAAAACAAAGTGAACCAACTTACGATTCCTCGCCTTTCCCCTTCAGCAGCTTCCCCTGTTACATGAACTGCACGTTTTGATTTTCGCTGTGAATTCTGGGATTCTATAAAACATCACAGCCGAAACTCCCATGTTTACAACCAAGGAGGAGTACTATAGGTCTTTATTAAAAATTGTGGCTCGTACTATTTTAGCTCACAATGAAAGTATATCTAAAAATGATAGTTTCGTTCTTTATCTTGTAGCACAGCCCTACGATACACAGAACGTGACTATGTGAATATTAATTATCATCAACATATTAAACCAATTAGGTTACACATTTAGTCAGTCAAAGGAAAAAAACACTTTTTCCAGCAAAATGCTTTGCAGAAAGTTTTAGCTGTATTGAAATTTATTGATCAAGTAGCACAGCAGGAGAATAGTATGTGTGAAAGATGAATGCATTGAGTGATGGATGAATGTAAACTGGGGTCAGCTGATCCAGCTGTTGGAGATGGGGAACTGAGAGCTGCTCTCAGTGACTGACTCAGTGCCCTGGCTCCTGGTAACATACGTATATATATTTTTTTCTCTAGGAACTGTTGCAGACAGGATGTTGGAGTCTAATTTTATTTTCCAGGGGAAGGACGGGCCAAAAAATGTTGTGCTTTTATTGCATGAATAGTTGTTAACTACACTGTGAAACACAAAATGTGAACAAGTTTGCAGTGTACCCCTGGTAAACTAAACTGTCGAAGAGGATATGCACAGCCATGAGGAAGACATCAGACTGCTAATAAAGCGATTGTGTGCAATTCCCAGGACTGCCTGCTTAACTTGCAAGGAGTTTTGGAAACCTATGATTAATTTTAACTTGTGTACATTTCCCGGAGATTAAGAAAGAGACCACGGAGGAAGGCAAGGAGGAACCTGCCCTGCGGAGGGACCGCGCCTCGGGCAACGTAGCCAGTCTGGTCCAACGCATGAGCACCTACGGCTTCCCTGCTGGCGGATTCCAGCCACACTCGCTTCCCAGGACCTTTGTGAAGAGTAAGCCATATCACGCCACAAGGGGGCGATGTGGTTCCAGGGTATAAAACGTGACGTACGCTTGATGAGTTTCTAGGTCGGGACAGTACTGGTCTCAACACCAATTACCAATGCTCTCAGTACTGTCAGATTTTGACTTGAAGCAAAATTGTATTATACTACAGGAGCATACCTAAGGGTTGCTATTTTGGAACACGGCATTTGCTGTACAGATGCGAACATGCACGAAAGCCTTAGCCCTTACAACATCTTACTTCAAACCACAACCCCCTCCCCCACCAAAGGAAAGCATTACCATGGTAAAGCCATGCTTGCTGTTTTCTCACTAGATAAGGCCTTAACTTGGCAGAGATGTGGCTATGCTCGGTCTTGTGCAGCCAGGTCATAAGACGCTGTCTTTCAGCCTGAATTGATCATATTTATGTTAGGCTGTTTTCTTAAGGGCAGCTATTATGCTGGACGAATGGTACAGCATACATGCTTCATTCTGTTCTCACTCACACAGAGTATTTACTCATACCATTCAAGCAAAGAGAAACTAGGAAGTGGGAATTCAACCACAAGGCTGCCTCAGTGTCTAGTGTGCCAGGAAGGAGCTTCCATGAAGGGGTTAACGCCCGGGCTCTGGGTGACCAGCCGGCCGCTCACGTGCGCAGTGCCGATTTCACTTCCCCTGTCCTCGTCCCACAGAATGGGGCCTGGAGTTAATGAGTAACGGGGGGGTTGGGGGGGGAATTGTACACCCCAGCGTGTCACCCGTGCTTGATGTTTAGGGTCCTGTGGGGGGGCCGATGGCTGCCTGGGTGCTTCAGCTCGTCATCTCCTTGGAGAATGATGCTGCACTTATTGCGGGGGGTGTCGCATGCTTTCTCTTACTGTGAAGGCTGCTGTTTTCCATATATATGTGTGTGCGTGTATATATCTGTGTGTGTATATGTACGTGTATATGTTTCCCTCCTCCTGTGAATTATTCTACAGTTGTGAGCTGAGGACTTCCTGTAGATGAGCCTAACACTAGAGCGTTGGCGCGCCGGTCATGAAGGCGCTTTGTTGTAGCTCAGTGCTCCCTGCCTTCGTGGCAGCGTGCAGATCTGCTTGTTCAGGGGCGTGTCTCTGGTACGGGGAAAATGTTTCTGAAGCCAGCAAGTCCAAACCTTATTGTTTCAGGGCCAGGTCTGGGCATGTGCAATATTTCCTGAGAACGGGGGAGGGGGAAGGGGCTTCTTTGCAATGAATAACAGTGTTGTACCGGTTGGGGATTCCTTCCTGGGTATGCTTATATTTTCTGTTAAATGCAGGTCACCAGTGCTACCTTACGTTTTGTTTTAATTGTAGTGTGGGCGCAGTCGAAAATGGTAAAATGCTTTGCGTAGGTATTGTCGTCAGACCGGAGCAGATATAGCAGAAATACTGGTCTGTTGTCACTGCCTAAATCATTTCTTGGCCTCAGTGTCCTCTCTCTGTTTTAGAACGTAAGAAGAGGCAGTGCAAGGTTTTGTTTGAGTACATTCCACAAAATGAAGATGAACTGGAACTTAAGGCTGGAGACATTATCGACATCACTGAAGAGGTAGAAAGCCAGTCACCTTCTGAGTTGCCCATTTTCTGCTTTTTTTTTTTATTTTTTATTATTATTATGTGTTGCGCAACCTAGTTCTATTTTAATATTGGCTGCTCAAGTGTCTGCTTAGCTGCTTTTGTAAAGGTTCAACTATAAGTTATTCTCTAAACCATGGACTGACTGACTCTGCGTTACATTAGTTCAGCGAAAATCGCCAATGTGTTTGCTGCATAGGTCGAGGAGGGCTGGTGGAGCGGAACGATGAATGGTAAATCTGGCCTCTTCCCATCAAACTTTGTGAAAGAAATCGAAGTGACCGAAGACTCGGAGGCAAACCACTCAACCGATGACTCAGGTCAGAAGCTTTCCTGTCTCCGTGAGCGTGTGGTTGGAGTGTCCCGAGATGTTATACCCCGCTGACGGCATGAGGAACTCGCATATTTACTCGCTGCTCTCCGCATTCCTACCAAATTTTATCGGCTATGTCTGTGCAAGTCCCTGCAAGAACCATTCGGCTAAATCGCGCCCTGGGTTTTGTATCCGTGAGTTTTTAGGTCTTCTCTGTGTGAGTGTTCACACACTTGGTTTCTCGCAGACGGCGCGGCGAAGGACAGCACAGCTGCCCCCTCCACCACACCAACCTCCCCGCACCCTTCCCAGGGCACCGGCAACGGGGTCTCCGCACAGCCGAAGAAGGTCCGGGGCGTCGGCTTCGGGGATATATTTCGTGAAGGATCCGTGAAGCTGAAACCTCGTATCTCCAACTCTGACGCGGAAGAGAAGAAAGCAGAGAAAGTGAGTAAACTGCCATGTGCGCTGCAGGTTTGTAGCTGTGAACAAACTCGCAGTGGCCTTCAGATTCATTTTTCAAATACAATATACTGCAAGGCCAATACATGGCATTGTTAGAAGTGTTCGGTGCATTATACTGAGCAGAGGAACAGCCCTTCAGGGCTCCGTGTGGCAGATTTCACAACTTGAATTTACTCACAGCACTTAAATGTCAAGTTCTGTCCATATTTGCTTCAACTATTTTCAATTTTGAAACCGTAAAGTGAGAATAGAGGGGGAAAGCAGAAAAGTGGTTTTAGTAACATTTGGTTCGTGACACTGGCATGATAAAACAATTACAGACATTAGTATTTCCATCTCTGCGTACTAAACAATTTCAAATTTGAAGAGGTGTATTGTTAGATGCCCAGTTTTAATTGCACGCCTCGTGTCAGTGCCTGATGTGTGTCAGAATAATTATAGGTGTAACAGACGTGTTAATAGGTTTCACAATCAACACTTTCTGAAAAAGGTGTTGGATCACAGATTGTTTTTGGGGTGAAGCTTTCAAGCAGTTTGACAGTCTTAGTTCTGATGGAATGGAAAAGTTAATAAAAACACGTATAATGGAGGCATGATGTAGAAATTTGGTATCTGGAATTGCCTCATAATGTGGTTTCTAAAATGAAGGCTGTCTCCCTGGCAGCATTTGGAAACATTATTTTTAAAGCACTTCATTGGCCGGTTTCTGTGGGCTGAAAAGGAACATGGGTGATACCTGGGTGAGGTCATGCCTGCAGTCTGACCAGTTTTTTTTTCCCCCTCTTTCTTCATTATAGACTTTTTTTAGGATCAAAAGCTAGTCTTGTTTGTAGCTAACCCTTTAAAACCTCTCTTTCTGTCTCCCTTTTCACTGCAGCAACAAAAACCCCATTCTCCAAGCTATTCTTCATGTGACACATAGCCAGTCCATAAGTTTGTGGTGGTGTGCCATTTGATCACCCATCCCATTCTTTCTAATACACAATTTACATACTAACTTGTGTTCTGGTCTTTGGACCGGTTACCAGTGGCCATACTGAGCTGTTTGTGCACCATGCGTACATATCTTGCATAGGCCAGACAATGTCCTCTGCCACAATCTTTAAACCCATGTAACATTAACCTGTTTAGCTATTTTGTTGCCTTCATTTCTCTATTTGTCCAGCTGAGTATTTTGAAGGCAAGCCCCGAAGAGAACTTTTCTCAGGTTCTACAGCTTGAGCTGTAGAGCAGATTCTGGAGCCCCCACATTTTTGTAAAAGTCATTACCCATGAAGCAGCACTGCACCTGTGTCATCTATGCTCCTCTTATTCTACCATCTCGTCTCTGCCGGTCGCCCACCTCCCACGGCCCAGTCACGTCGGTAAATCCATCATGTGGTTTTGCTTCATTTTAGCCACTACCATCACTGCCATCTCCTGCAAAGCCTACACATTTGAACATGACAGACTCCGTTAAAGCAGATGGAGACAGCAAAATCAAAGGTAAGTACAGGCAGTTAGTGTGCTGCATGTTTACCGATGTTAAGTTCCCCATGTGATTTTAAATGACACTTAAGCCACAGTCTGGTAAGGCATGGAAGTGTGATGCATGGTTTTGCAGAGGTGTGACATTTCTTTAACACATATTGTTAGACTAGGTCAATATCTTGGTTCTCCACCCCTGTAAGACTTGGGTCTTGATGTTCAGGTTTTTTACAGCCATGATTGAAGGCGAACTTCACTGTCTGGTTTCATGACTGCATCTGGACTCCCGAGTGCATGTTTGCAAAAGCATTTACTCAGACAGTAGGGCTTGCCAACTACTATGCATGCCATTGAGTGACTTGGCACTTTTACAATAAGTGGGTGTGATCCTAGTTCAATTGTTGCTGCCTCAATGTGCCAGAATATCCTTGTCCTACCTGTATTTTATAAGTGACGTCAATTGTGGAAGTGGTAACGCACTGAAGATGGGATCTTAAAGAGCGTTGCGTATGAGTGCCTAACTTGATGGCGATGCTGTTAACTTAGTTGTAGTAATGGACTGGTATACCTGTTGACATCTGCAAGCCTTTAGAATCAGAATTGTTTGGTGCTACGTAGGGACGGGCAGTAGGCCAAAATGTCACATCACAAAAATCTTTATTAGAATCATAATACTCGAATGAAATTGCTTTGTTTCACATTGATCTGTTTTTGCTGTTGTAGCCTCCGAATATGCAGGCATCGTGTGACAGACGCTTCTCATCATAATATTGTTAAGCAGTGCTGTATCACAATGCATGCGATAATTCTGAAACGCTTATCGTGGACACAAGTGCAGCCGGTCATGATAAAATTGTCATGTCTCCCGCCACATGTGCTAGGGTCGTTAGGTGATGTCACTCTTTGGGTGTACCCGCGGGCCGCATAGTCAGGCGATTTGATGATGATATCAGTGCAGCTGAAAACGGAATGTGATACCATAGCATCCTCCTGTTGACATGAGCCCAGTGTATATAGCTGTTGCTGAGTGTTTTCCTGAAGTAGGTCTCATTTTCACCATCTTCGATACGTTCGATAAAACTAACTTAATGCTGCTTAGGGGCAGAGAATTTCTCCCACTTTGGCTGAATGAAGGAAATGAAACGTGACACTGTGAGCACTTGGCTTGGTGGTATAAAAGCTAGTTTAGCTGATCTCTCATGGGGACCTGCTGTTGATGCCTATTTTTATCCATTTGTCCCAAGTGAAAGAGTACTGCAAGGTCACATTCCCCTTCGGTGCCACCAACGAGGATGAGCTGAACCTGAAGGAAGGCGACATCATCTGCATCCTCAGTAAGGTACGTTTAACCACCCCTCTTTCGTAGTCTTTATGAAACCATATCATTTGTAGACCTCCGTCTTTGCTTATTCGGATTTCTCTGGCAGCAGCTCTTCTTGAGGGCAATAGCTCTTCGTCAGTGTGTGTTCAAACCAAAGTAGATTGTATTATTCCAAAAAAGCGGACGTGTAAGCCAGTTTGTTTGTTCCTGCTTTAATGGTTCGAGTGCTTTGCGCTGAATGTAGACACTGCCTTTTATATGCTAAGCTGTCGAGTACATCGGTGACAATCCCTGGCTTGTACCCTGCGTTGGTGGAAGACAGTGGGGTAGCGTGTTGCGCCTTGCTTACAGCCCCTTGTGCTTGGAGGTACCACATTCCTGAGCAGATGTTGCTATTGGAGGGGTAAGGGTGGAGGGCGGAGGGCGGAGGGGTCGGGTGACCCAGTGGTGTTTTGCCAGTTGCTTTTTCTTACTTTTCATGCATAGAACTTGTGCAGAGCCCTAGTCACGTGTAAACAGTAAAAGCGTTTGTTACTCCTCCTTTCTCTCGTATCTACAGCTTTGGGGAGAGTGTAAATCTTTAGGTTAGTTTTTTTTCTATGTGCCTGAGAGCAGTATTGTGGGTGTGGAATGCATCCACCGCATTTTGCAGCATGCAAATGACTGGGAGTCATAGGTGTTTGTTTCTATTAATCATTCGAACCCGTGCACTTGAATTTTTGTGCAATTCCTCAAAGTGGTGTGTCTGATAGAAGTTGTATCTTCACAAAAAGTTTATAAATGATTAAATGTTTAAAATACAACCATCTGGTTAATTGCTTATTCTGGTCGGGAAACGAAAACTGACTTCGCTGAGTTGTGAAGCATTAGAAAAGCATGTGCACCATCTAGTGGTTATAAATAGCAACTGCTCGTATGCAGGAAATTACTAAAACAACCACTCCTCTAACGACCTAGTTCCATTCCAATGGCCAGATTTAAGTGAAAATCATGAATGTCATTAAACTGTGACCACGACTATGCTTACGATTTTACTTCAGCCTTCCATTCACAGTTTCTTCAGGAAGTGGACATTTTGTACATTCTGTGAAGATCTGTCTCTCTCTGGTGTGCCTTGTTGTCAGCTGTACAAAATTTGCCTGAAACGTGCGCGTTGGTCGGAAAATGATTTTTTCTTTTTTTATTATCGTCGTATTTGCGAATGGTCACTAGACGAGCTACTCGTTAAACAAAGAGTAGTTTCATTTATTTACTTTTCACCCTTAAATGCAACCACATGGCAAATGAGTCTCTGCTTTCAGGACACTGGAGAGCCTGGCTGGTGGAAAGGCGAGGTGAATGGCAAAGAGGGGGTCTTTCCTGACAACTTTGTGACTGTGATTTCGGACTCTGACAAAGAGGTGAGGTCACTATAGCCCTTGATATGGGAACTTTCCCAGACTAATATGTAGCTGATGTCATTTTCAGCTTCTTATATTGCACAGTGTTATTCATCATATGTAATTATCATATGTAATTACAAGTTAAGGAATTACATTCCTGATTTTCCTTTAACAGGGAGTGGTTTCCAAAGGGTCATTTAAATCATCTTCTAAACAAGATTCTGAAGAGGTAAGTCTGTCTTCAGACAGCCTGTGGAAGGTCCTGCTTCAGAACCCCTGTTAATTAAGCAACACATGACTATACAAATCTCTCAGGAAATAGGCTGCCATGGATTTGCAAATTGTACACACTGTTTTATTAGTTATTAGTCACAAGTGAGGCAAATTCTTTTTGCCTGATGCATTTACATATTTAACTGAATGCATCGGTAATGAATTGCTTCATTTTCAACCAATGGGAAAAGTGGCCGATCACGTGACTCCATTACTGTTATTGGTATTTTGTGGCTGGGCAGATGTGAGAGAGGCTGCCCCTAGGGGTGAAGCCAATCCAGTATGTATGAATTTTCAGATCTGAATGAAAAACCATGGGTTTGGCATAACTATGAATATGAGAGAGTAACACTGCTATGAGAACTCTTAATCTCAAGCAGTATGAGCGCCTGTTTTTTTCCCCCCGATACCAACTGCGCACTTCCGAATAGTGCGGTGTACGTAAGCCACTCGTTGCTTTCCACTCTGCATACTTTGTACTGCATCGGATGCTGTGACATCCCGTTCGCTTGACTCCACCCCCTGACCTCTGGGCTCTTGACAGCAGATGCTACAGTGCAGAGAAGGAGAGCCTAGTGGAGTAGTCTGTCTGTCCTCTGGGACTCCCAGCCCACAGAGACTAATGAGTGTCGGCAGAGATCAAACACAGGTCTACGCAGTGAGGAAGACATGGCTTTGCTTCATTGAAGAGCAATGCAGGCAGAATTTGCTAACCTGGGTTGAACTGGGGTATGTTTCCCAAAATCATAGTTACTAACAGTGTTGTTAACTGGCATAGCTGGAATCATACAACAGGGTGGTTTCATTGTTGGGCCCTTGAGCGAGGCCCTTAACCCCATTGTCTCAGTTGTATGTCACTTTGGATGCAAGCATCTGAGAAATTTTAAAACTTTTTCTTTTGTATCTTTGAATTTTTTTAAACAAAGGAGCGCAGCACACATTTTACTGCAGGACAGGTCTTCCCCAGAGCATTAATGCAGATTTCCATTTTTTAAATATTTGTCAAAATATGTATTTAATAAGCTGTAGCTTGTCTCCGGAGTTACCCTGATTATTCATAATCTAACTTAGAGGCTGACACCTGGCATTGCACTGATTTAGTGTTATTTTAAGTTTTACTAAGAGTTTCCAACATTGGTTGAGCAGTTTACCTTGGCAAGTCCATGCAGTTTGACGTCTTGTTTATTTTGAGATGCAGCTGCAAAACAGCTGACATTGCTAAGAGGATATTAGCAGTGCAGCTCAGACTGTTCGTTTGAGTGTTTTCCCTGGAGTGTTGATAGGTGTGATGCACACTAGGCTTGGGAGATGAGACTTCGTTGTGCAAATAAAATTCGAATTTTTAAAAACATTTGCATGATCGTTGGCAGAAATCCATCTTTGTTGAAGGTTTGTGTAGGCTACTATTAGCTAAATGGCATTTGTCACATAATGTAGAATAAGGGATCTGCCACTAGAGGCAGACTTCCCTGAATTAATTCAGCTACCAAGAATGGCTGAAACTAGTCGGCAAAAAATTAGTGAAATAATATATGAATCGCAAGAGAGATACGGACAGATCAGACAGATCCAACAATGTTAACATTAGACGCAGTCTAAACCAAAGGCAGCATTTAACTGCACAGTGTCATTTGTGTTAAGCTATTTCATGCATATAGGCCTATGTTGGCTGTCTAGTGTCAATCATTTGATACTTTAATTTCACTCCACAATTTCGACAGCTGCCATTGCTTATTTCTGCAGACTTGCATGTAGTGCCGGATCACGGGATCGTGAGCGACTCAGAATATGCTGCTGGCCGTTGGCTGGCATTCCTGTCCTGTGGATGGCTAAATAGTGTTCTGTTAATGTCCCTTCATCTTCCTCACTTATGACAGTACTAGACTGAAATTACAGGTTTCACTTTTCACAGTCTGTTGCGCACAATTGGGTTAGGCTACTGTGCAATGATAGGTTAGGCCTGCAGTATAATTGTATATTTAAATATTCTAATTTCTTTGAGTGATAATTGTTTTAAAAATTCAAAAACCTTTTAAAAAGGAATTTCCCACAATCATTGCAATTCTATCAGATTTAGTTAATTTTTTTTTTCTCTCTGCAGCTGTAGTCTGTATTTAAAGGATGGAAGCACAGGAAACTCATTAAAATGTAAAATGTGTTGAACACATCATCTGTGGTGGTGGGGAGGGGACAAGGAGTCACAGGGTGGGTGATTACCTGTCTGGTCAGTACTGACTTAGCTCACATGAAAACTGGTGCTACTTTTAACAAGATTTTTCTGTAAATGGTTTGTGATTCAGGACTGTGTGGCCTCCAAAATGGCAAAAACCCAAATAACGAGTGATTTAGAAAGTGAAATTTTCTTAAGTCTGTGAGTGTGTGATAGTTTCAACTCAAGTTTGCTTTTACTCCATGGCCTTTGAGGTGGTTGAGATTTTTATATTTTTATTTTTTTGTTTAAAAGCTAACCTCATCGAGTATAGAAGAACTGTTTGAACAGGTAAAGACACTAACTGACTTAATCATATTAAGGGTTCTATTGGTTGCAGTGCTTTTTCAATTATTAATCCAATGTGGTTTTTATAGTGGAATAGATATGGTGCTTAGTTACTGAAGAACTGACAGGGTGCTTTAATGCCATCATGCTGTCACTCGGTTATACCCTGAGAGACATTGGTCTTGCAGATGATTTGTGGAAGTGCATTTTAAAGATGGTTTTCCCAGCATCTGAAGTAGCACAGTAGCAGTTCACAGGAATAAAAAAAAAATCACAATTCGGTTCACTTTCAGTGCTGGACCTAGAATTGCTGGAATTTAAGGACCTTTCAAAAATTAAGGGACGAATCCCCATGGAGTACGGAGAGTGACACATTGTGGCATTCTTAAAGCCTCCTGATAATGGCATCCTTTCTGATCACTCTGAAATGTGCCTTGACTTTTGAAGCCTCACACACAATGTCTGGGGGCTTTTAAAGCTCACCAAAGGCTACAGCCGCAAAGTTCAGCTGATCCAACTTCAGATAACTGGAATTAAAATGTGCTGCTCATATTTTCTTCATCATCTGCCTTTGACTCCTCTTGCACGACTGAAGATCATTTCTTTTGTACGATTGTGCACACTGTGGTTTATCTTCATTTAGGGCTGTTTTTATGTGTTTATGTAGCCACTGTGCTGGGTCAGATAAGCTAGCAGTGCCAGTTGGATGTGTGTTTCTCTGACTCTTAATGCTCAGCGTGTGTGTGAGAATGAAAGCCGTGAGTTTCAGGTTATAATCAAGTAATTTGCTTACTGGTCTTTTGAAATAGTGTAGAGAGCTAAAGTTTATAAGATACAAATTTCTTTAATCATGTTTAGGCCCCTGTTGGTTGCAGTGCTTTTTCTGTTCGTTAATCCTGCTCATTGAGCCTGTGGAGGAATAGATACCCTGGTTAATAATTGATTTGTGATGTTTTGTGCTAATGAGTGTGTAGTAACTGTGCAGGGTTTCTCACACTCAATTTCTAATCTGTTTCTGTTCTTCAGATGAGCATAATGTCAAAGGTCATTAGATCATTATATTCTCCTAACAAAGCATGAGCAACATGTTATTGTTGTGTGATTTGTGCACAGTTTTGTTCTCCAGTTCTGCTGTGTTTAATCTTCATTTCCCCCAGCTATGGTAAAGCACTTAAGCGGGTGCTGTTTTCTTTAATACACCAGCAGTAAGAAGTTTGTGATGGTACATGACCTGGAACCTTTTTCTGTGTAATGGCGGAATGTGTTGGTTCTAGGTGTGTTTGTATGGCACCCATCACAGACGTCAAGAAGAGTGTTTGGAATGGTGTCAGTCTAAAGCTTTAACCTTTTTTTACTCTTCTTCATTTCAGAAACCCAAAAAGCCACCACCACCATCAAAAACCTTGGGTACGTCAGCTGGGGCTTGATTGCTTAGAATTCTGGGGATGTGCAGAGCTGGGAAGCCAGTGGTGAAGATCTCAGACATGAATGTACTTTTGCAAGCTAAACATTTACAAAGTGTCTTATCCATTTTGTAATTTCATTATGTTAAAGGCAGTATCCCCAGTAACCTAGAGGGAGTCAGGTTTTTATCATAGCATA
Source organism: Mormyrops boulengeri (assembly GCA_026781065.1). Taxonomy (NCBI): domain Eukaryota; kingdom Metazoa; phylum Chordata; class Actinopteri; order Osteoglossiformes; family Mormyridae; genus Mormyrops; species Mormyrops boulengeri. Next base: position 286,159 of record JAODLD010000006.1, on the reverse strand, counting down.
TATTCTGCTGTCGGCAGAAACAGGGTAGCCTGTGATTTTTAGCTTTGAGAGCTTAAATGTCTGTGATGGGGGGAAAAAAAACAGTTAGGGTGAGGAGTGGCAAAGGAACATCATTTTGGAAACGCATCAGGCTTTTGCAAATGCACACTTGCGCACTTGCAGACCGGTTAGTGGAGCGGCATGCCCGTTACAGGAAGTGTGAGTGCTTATTTCCCGCAAGCCGCACAGAAGCAAGACGACTTTCTGCCCGTAGCCTCTTTGAAAGCACCTGTGGAGTTAGGAGAGCAGACAAGGCGGGGGGAGCCACCTAACGGGAATGTTTCGATTAATAGGCCCGAAGCCGGACGCCCCTAGTGCTGACAAGAAGCCACTTCAACCTAAGCTGGAGGACAAAGGTAAGAACCAAGCTGCTGGTAACCGTGGTGACAGCGATTGCGACCCGCTTCCTGAATGCTTACTTCTGCTCACATCAATCTGTACCAGTATCCCTGTTTATAAATCTATGCCTGAGAATTGCTTACGAGACCTATAAGAAGCCTTTGGGCAGCCTGTTTTAAACAATTACATTTTTATCTGGTGTGACAGTGGTTTTGACTGGTAGCCCTTTGGGTGACTCTGAGCTCTGTTAAGACAGAGGAGTCAGCTGACGTAACTCGGCCATCGCCGTACACAAAGACATGGGTGCTGCTGTTGTGTTGAGGTGGTCAGTTGGTGGCTTTCTCCAGTCTTTCCTGTTCCATTGTCCGCTTTCCACATGTAGTATCTCAGATGTTGAAATTGTTGATGCAGACATATCTGCATTCTTATTTTTTGCGTGGTAAGAAGTGCAGTAGTGTAGGCTTCTTTGGTGTCTGGGGTTTTTTTGGTCCCCAAAAATCTGTTCCTGCAATCAAAGAAATAAACATGTCAAAAGTCTTGTATTTTGTTTGGTTACTTATGGTTGAGGTTTGGGCTGAGTAGTGGTTAAGGTTATCATTGCTGGGTTTAGAGTTTTGCTCATAGAAATGAATGGATGGTCCCCAACTATGCATATATGAATACGTGTGTGTGTGTGTGTGTGTGTGTGTGAGAGTGAGTGATTTACATCCATCGACCAAAACCCTCATGGCTGTCACAACCGTGTGACTTTGATGCTGAGATACAGAAGCTGACACTTCACAGGAAAGTGCTCACGCTGAATACATCGTGCAAGGTTTCCACCTGCCCTAGTTTCCATCCGTTACACAGTTGTGGGAGGGTTCTTGCTGCAATTGCAGGCATTTGTCGGTTTGTTTGGTTGGCTTAAGAGGGACAACAAGCAGATGCTGGTGTTTGTGTAGAACACAGTTCTGTGCTGGGAAATTGCACCCAATCCTGACTCGTTATCGTTTCATAAAGACCTGCCTATTTGCCCACCAAACGCGTATAATGTACAACAAAACATTAATATTGTATGATCTATGTTATCGGTGGTAGAAATGTTTGTGATAACCAGGACTTTAGATAACTGGCATACCAATCTCTCCAGATAGTGACTTTTTGGTACTATATGCACATTTACTTAAGCCCACAATTATCATAATCCTTGTAGTACCAAAGAGCCAGCATCTTTAAAGATTCATACTGTTATCTAAAGCCCTGGGCGGCAGTATTTATTTCCATAGGGGCCTATATGTAATTCATTTTATGATTTACTGATATTTTGTTAAATGAAGCAATTCAGTTCAATTAAGTTCACATTAGTTAAACTTTATTGTCCTGGTATACATAGGTACCCATATAACGTGATGTCAATATGCTAGTCATGTATGAATTCGGAATGATTAAGCTAAAGGTTGGTTCATGCTTCACTGCACACATACTAGCGGACGTCAAAAGCGTCTTAAACATTTGAGTGGACACGTCGTTGTGTGCCTCTGCGGATGAACGCCTGCTGTACTCCAAATTTGTGTACGTGGGCACACTGCACACGATCGTTTTGCTAGCGTCCACTTTACATACCATCATGGATTCTTTTGGCAAGCGTTGGGGTAGTTTCCAAACCATGCAGACTATTTACAAGGTAATAAAACTGTTACACACATGTAAATGCGTGTGTAGACTTGTCTGGAATTGAAAATCTCACGCCAGCCAGCTGAGCAACATTGCCAACCCTGTGAGCTGGCTCTCTGTAAAACACTGAGAAACTGACACACATCACTGCTTTGATACGTGTGCAGGGAATATCAGAATAGTAATTAATATTATTAACAAAAAAATAAATACAGCATGTTGTGCACGTATGCAAAGTATGCAACTTGACCGGAGAACTATGAGCGTTTCCATGTACGCATACGCAGAGTGGATACGCGAGTGTCGTGCTTGTGCGGAGAAGTCTGCACCAGCCTTAGGAAGCATGACTAACATATAATAAGCTTGTGGCCTCATTCAGGGAGAGGATGTGGAGGTGGTGCAGTTTTCCAAGGGGTGTTTTTCCATTGTAACAAATAGCATACTTTGATACTTTCCCTTTTCCATTGTAACAAATAGCATACTTTGATACTTTCCCTTTTCCATTGACTTGCTGCCAAGTACCAGTATCAAAAGTGCCGTACCAGCTGGGGCACTTCTTTGGTACTTCTGTACTTTGGGGTGGGATTTGAAATGCTTTCTTTGTTGATTGGTTATACAAATAGCCTGCCTCTGAAACACAATACAACCCCAATCTTAGAATAAAAGTTACAAACTCAGAAAACAACGATAAACGGAGTAAAAAAAAATTGCAATCGGGTCAGAAGAACAGATACAAAAAAAGATCAGGATGGCATCATAAGAATTTTATTTTTTAAGTATTTTGTTTAATATACTGATGTGATTTTGTTGTGACTATTGGAATATTTATAAACAAAAAGGAGTTCAGAAATTTCTCACAAACCCATGCAGGACTGATTTAAACAGCAAGGATGAAAATGATTGATTGTCTCAGAGAACGCATGCAGCGCTCATGCAAAAGCAGCGGAGGTAAACTTTAAACTGATTTTTAATCATATGTTAGATAATCTATGAGGAATAATTAATTACAAAGCTAGCTAAGTTTTTTATTTATTTATTTATTTTTTTTTATTCTGTGACAGAGTAAAAATGTTTTAGAGCAGGGAGTTTTTCGCTATAGTGTCTGTAGAGAATTGAAAGTAAGAGACTGATCTTGCATTGCTAGTCAGCTAGATTAAGAATTGAATGTGCAGAACATGCAATGTTGGTATTATCGCACATTGTCTAGCCCTGTAATACACTGCAGCATTTTTCAAATTCAGCACAAAAGTATCCCTCCGCGTGTCGTGATGTCATTCGGTGCCGGTACCAGTTTTTACAGTGGAAAACCAACACCTTCAAGTCCTGTACTTTTTCGTACTTTCTCAAAGTAAAAGTGGAGAATATTGATGCACTGTACAAGAAAGATCAGAGGAGGCTTTACTTTGGAGAAACCTAAGATCAGTGGTTAGACTTGGGAAACCCATTAGACCAACAGCCAGTAGTCCCATTCGTCCATCTGTTTATCAATGCCTGTATCGTGCTTTCATTTACGTACTTTGTCACACCCACTTGGGCCCAATATAACCTACCTAAAGAAATAAAATTAATTTAAAATCCAACATGCGCAGAAGGTAGGTTCCTTTAACATGCTTGAATTTGTATGGAGTAATCCTACAGTAATAATTTAATAATCTTTCTCCTTCTTCCTCACCCCAAATTAGAGAAGCCAGTGCTGGATCTCCGACTATCCCTCAAACCCACAGCCCCAGTGGTCCCCCCGAAGAAGCCCGCTCCTCCACCAAACAAAGCAGCAGCGGCAGCAGCACTGCTCAAGCCAGTATCCATCCCCCCGAAGCGGCCGGAGAAGCCGCAACCCAGCCCCCTGGGTGCCAAGTGAGTCTCCCTTGTGGTTGCCCCATTTTCCCGTTTTCTCATGTGAGCGAAAACCACAATGTCTTCAGAGTCGCAGCGATAGCTATGCAAGCATGAAGTGCCAGATAGTATGTGACGTACCCACTGCACAATTCACTGACTAATAAAAAAAAGAGCTAATTCAGTGACCGAGTGCTGTGCTGTTCATTAGGAGCACTACCTGAGATCTTCAGGGAAAAAAAGTATTCCGTCAGAAGTCTGTTGGCTCTGTCTTGAATATTCTTTCTCCTTTTCAGGCCCAATGGAGAGATGCCTTCCACTCGGCCAAAGTCTGAAATTGAAACAGTGCTACCCAGCAAGCTGAAAACTCTGTCCGGTGACTGGGGAGAGAAAGCCGTTGATATGGGTACCTGAGCCATTCAGTTCTAGCTGCTAAGATGTTCTTTGGTTTTTGTGTTTTTTGTAAACACATTTTTCTTTAGAAGTTAAGACGTTGTTGGTGTGGGTGGGGGCTTAGGGTGGGGGCAGCTGAAGCCTCGTAACCCCTTTATTTTTAGTGTCTGGGATGTGGAACATTGGGCTAGTTTTAGGAATAAGCACCTGCATCGACCCACAGCTGTGGGGATTCTTGCTGCATCATAAGTTGTTTCTGTTTGAATTTGGATCTGCAGAGACTTCAGGCACCACAACAGGAAGCTCGGCTTCAGGCAGAACTGCTCGACAGCTTGTAAAAAGTGCCAGAAGTTGAAGCAATTTCAGAAGTGTGCAGTTGTTATAAGTGACACAGCTTGTTTTTGCTACTTCATAGAATTTCATTACAAAAGAGGATTTTATGGTGGGTCCTGTGAGTGCTGTGTCATCATCTCGGATTCATGTATAATGTTAGCTTTGCAGTGGGCAAACATGTCTTCTGGTTTTCTTGGTTTTCCCTTTTGACTTCATTTGGACGTAGCGATAAGTGATTAATGCTGTTGTCACCTGGTGTTACTAACTGGCAGACTGAAAAGGGAAAAATAAAAGGAGGGGTAAGCCTGCTCACATCAGGAGTGGTGCCCCCTAGAGGTGGAAGAGTGACAAGGTGCTAAAATGATGGCACCTCTCAAGGTCAAGCACACAGGGAGGTGTGTAATTCTGAATGTTTGTTTTCAGAGATAACATTTTCTTATGTTGACGTTAAAAAATGAAACGATGGGTGTGGCAGAGTGTAGATCTGCATCGTATGGTTTATTTTTTTCCCTCTTTGGGGGAGATTTTGTGCAGCATAACTTAATCAATCTGAAACGCTTCCATGTTTGCATTCTTCCACTTCATGTTCAATCTCTGCACAATTAAGTAAAAATTGGGCGCTTGTATGGTGTACTAGAACCATGCTACTTAAGTACTTTCTGAGAAAGGTTATTGATTTCAGGCAACTAATGTGGCTGAAATTGTTGGATCCAGTCAAACCATATAAACCATACAAACAGTAGAAGCAATGAAAACAGTAGACTGAGTAGAAATATCTTGTCTCCATTTTCTTTTAAACCTGCACCTGCAAGTGAATGTACTTCAAGTGCTTGGCACATTTTCAGGTATTAAAAAAAGTTAGTGCCATCTGGTTTTTGGAGGGTGTATTGCACATCTTGTTTCAGGTAGCACTTTCAGTAAGCATGGTATACGGTTTTGCATACAGAAAACGTAAAGTATAAAGTTTCAAGTTTACGGTTTGCCTAGGGATTATGCTCTATTATGTTGATTTCCAAGAGATCTCATTGTTTGTAAATAGTGTTGTAAGTGTTGTTGAGAATTTGTTGGGTGTAAATATTCAGATGTATTACTTGTTGATCCCAGACAACTGACACTATGAAATATATACACTGTTTCCTTTTACTTCATCTGTCTTAGTTACCACCTTACAATCGCGCTGCAATCACTACCAGGTTTATCTCAAGAGCTAATGGCAGAGGATAAGCACATTCTTAGACTTCTCTGCTGTCGGTTATTCATCACCTGACCAGGTTCCGGTTCACTTCATAAACAATTTCTCCGGTTCTAGACCTTATGAGCTTTGATGAGCTCCCCTCTACCTCCGAAAAGCTGACCCATCCCACCACCAGCCGGCCCAAGATGCCTGGAAGGAGGCTTCCAGCACATTTTGGAGGAAGCTCTTCTGTGAGTCTCACATACACAACACAGTTCCTGTTCTTTGCCGGTGTGCATCTGATGAATGTCCATGTATTGCACCTATGTGTTTCAATATTAAATATTACTTCCAAGTTGAACCCAAAGTATCATTTGATATGAGTACTGCTATTGTCTGTGGTTCTGTGTTTGTTGCAAAACGGTTAATTATGGAGCGATACATTTCACTATATGCCTGAGGCATGGCTCGTATTCTAGGCCGGTTCCTCTTCTCACATGTTCTTGACACGTGTTTCCTCTTTCAGCCAAATAAAGAGGCAAGTGCCGAAAAACCTGCAAAGCAAGAGGATGAAGATTTTAAGCCAAAGGTAACAGACACAACAAAGGTATGGTTGTAACTGCCACATGAAGTAAGTGTGTGTGTGTACATTGTTCTGCTAAATAGTTTGATTGTCTCTTAATCAGTATGTATTCGGTCAGCTTTTCACACATGGCTCACATATTCTGTTTGGGCACATTAGAGGGTGTGATGTTCTTGTGCTGTGCTGTCTTCCTTCACAAAGATCAGCTGACCACTGAACCTTTAATCCCCGAGGCAAGCTACATACAGCTGGATATTAAGCTGCAAGCGCAGTTATGTTGCAAAAACAACTAAATTGCATCTCATTACAATTTACCAAATATTTACCCATGTTAACTATTTTCCTTGTTGGTGAGAGCTTGTCAGTTTCATTAAGGAGTTTGGTTATAAACTGTAGCATAATAAGTAAAATGAGTAGTGAGTTTCCAACTTAAGTAGCTCCAGTTACAGGGAGGAAGTGTGCCTATTTGTTTGGGTATTCACAACCTGCTTAGGGAAGCCAGGGTGACTTGTGTGGAAACTGGATCTGAAATTCAGTAACTGTGGAGCTGCCATAGAACCTATGGCCAGTCTACTCCTCATGAGTATAACAGTCCATACTGGGGAGGGCTCGAAATAGCTGAACTCTTCTAATGTCCTCGTGTCTCCTGTCTGTGTGAATGCATGTTTAGCCATCTCTGCTGATTGCCTCGTCATCTCCTGCCCAAAAACCGAGTCCGAGCAGCAGCCTCACTTCTGACCCAAAGCCCAAAGGGGATGCTGAGGACTGGGCCTCTGAGATGGAGGAGCTCCGTGCACAGATGAGAGAGCTCCAGCACACTGTAGAGTTTCTGAAGAACCAGCAAAAGTATGAATAGTAGCACATGGTCACTTGAACACTGACATTGTCATCTTTCACCTCAGTCTTGGAATATCCTGTCTATCACTCATTCGTAAAATTGATTAGCTCCATTTCATACTTCGAATAAGAAGTTGTTTATTTTTCTTCAAAGGCGTGAGCTTGATGACTTGAAAAATGACCTTGATGAAGAGAGGCAGAAACGGCTCGCCTTGCAGGTAAGCCGATGGAGCTTCCGGTTTTGGCGCTCCGTGCTGTCAGAAGGATACTTGTTTGAGGGAGGGAATATATATCACTGCTGGGTCACACCACCAGATCTATTTGGTCAACAATGATCAACGATCAACAATGAGATGTACTGTCAATCTTCAAAAAGATGGATAACTGCTACCAAAACTGTACAGTTTGGGCATGGGTAACTGCAACTGCTTTTATGGCATTTACGAGTACATGCCTACATATCTTAAGCTTCCCCACAGAGGTATTCAGTGAAAAATGCTTTTCAGAGCACTTCAGCAGAGTTGTCTAATTTGTCAGTAAAACCTGACCTAGAATACTACCTACAGACTTGCTTGCAAAAATTTGACCAGAAGGGGTATTGTACCACGTTTATTATGAGTTTGGCCACACTTTAGTACTTTGATGTAGAACACCCTGGCCCCGATCCATTTCACGCTCTTGTTGGTATGGCTGCTGTAGGTCTGCGTTCTTTCCATCATCAAAGTTTGATGAACATGAGCTGCTTCACGTTCGGCAGGGCGTCTGAGCCACTAAAATTCAGTGTGTTCCCATGCTTATCTTTCCAGATCGAGATAGAGAAACTAAAGAAGACCGTCCAGTCTGTGTGAGATGCTTCAGACCTCTCCACTCCAATCTCTGATCAGCTCATTACCTTAACAGACAGATGAAAATACTGTTGGCGGTTCATTTAGTACTTTTCAATTTATCTGACATTTGTAAAAAAGAAGAAAAATATATGATTACATTTTTTGCACGTAAAGTTTTCTAGTTAAAGGTGTAATTAAATACAGATGTATATTGTTTTTTTTTTGTTTTGTTTTTGTTTTTTTGCCAACAAATAATCGGGGCCTTATTTACTACTGTGCTGAATTTGCAGTCTGCATTCATAATTGAATGTCTAATGATTGCTTCCAATACTACTGAATCTATATAAAGGGATGGGGGATTCTTATTCTTTTTATGGAATACAGATAGTTGATTTAAAAATTCATTTTATTGCTGCAATTACTATATATAATATATAAGCCTCTTTAAAAGAATATTTAATAAGACCTTATTGCTTTAACAGTGACATATTTAGTTATGTCAAAAGGGAGATATTTCTCTTTTCCTAATCCTGTCCAGGTTAACATTTTTGTGCCTGTTGAAATTCAAGTGTTACTCTTGGGAGCTTGATATATCAAAGTTTTGAGTTATACTATATATTTTTACAGTCCGGTGATTTTCCACCTTGTTTCTTTGGAATATCATGTGAAATTCTTTCAGGAAGAGAGAGAAGTTGTAGTATGTTCTGTAAATCATGTAGTCATTATAGCACAGTGTTCCCCAACCCGGTCCTCGTGGGACCCCCAGACATTCCACGTTTTTACTCCCTCCCGGACAGATCACATTGGACTGTCTGGGAGACTCCAAGGACCGGATTGGGAAAAACTGGTATAGCCAACAGTCCTTTGAAAAGACCTTTTCTAAATGCAGACTTCATATGGGTTCTTGACTTCTTGGAAGTGAAGGAGAGCCTGGTTACCTTTTAAATGTTGCATAATTCCTGATTTTTTTTTTTCTTCTTCCAATGGCAGCAACCCAAAATATACCAAGTAAACATTCCTTGGCCTTTTTTTTTTCTTATTTATTCCAACATCCCAATCATAGTATTTCATATTCAGTTGGTCAGAATAGTAGGAGGAGGAGGTAGCTAATAGTGGTGTAAATTGGCCAGGATAGGTACTGTGTTATCGCACATTTAATTGTGCTGAAGCTTAAATGGTGGGGCATGTGGGACGGTGTCAATGAAACCTCAGCTCAGGGGCATAACCCTGAGAATTCACCCCCAAAAACCAAAGAGTTGGGAGCAAGAACAAAAGATTCCTACTTGAAGCTGGTAACTGTTCTTTGCAGCGTGTTATGAAAGCATTCAGATGCTCCTTGGTGGTCAGACAAAATAAAGTGCAGATAAAATACAGCATTTCCTTTCAAAGGCCAAATGCCCGATGCACCAACCTATGCAAGTTACTCCTAAAACTATTTAGCATTCCATGATTTTAAAATGATTTTCTCTCTGCTGTTAAAACTCCAGACACATGTATGTATTTTTTTTGTGTTACTGATCTTTAAGTTTCCGGTTGTCCTGTGTTTAATTGTAATTTTAATTTGTATATTTAATTTTCACTTTTTTCCCCTTTGTTTTAGAATACAGAATGTTTTGTCACGCAGGTACTTTAATTGGGACCAGAATTATTATTAAGATGCAAATCTTAATAATTAATAATGTGCAAATCTTAATAATGTGCAGATCTTTGCTCTGGGACTATGTCTGTGAGAGAGTGTATATTACGTTACAATTAGGGTAAGTGGATCTTTGCAGCTCTGACTTTAAAAGGGCTATAAAACATATTGATCCCTGAAAGCAATAAAGTCATCCAGATGTTTCTATATGCCCTTAGTTTCCCCCATCGAATGCATTTGCTGCTATACGCGATTAAAAAGAAATTCCATTATGATTCCTGGGGGGTTAGATTGCAGTTTTTTAAATGGTGGCTCATCTGAAAACATTCCTTTTTAAATTGTGAAATTTGTCTCATATATTAAGTCTTCACAATGTTTACATATGCTGTAAAATTGCATGACTTGAGATCATGATGAATAAATATCAGCTTTATTTACTTACCTTTTAATCTGGAGTACTTTCAAGTTTTATTGTAAATTGACTTGTGTTTTATGTATTTGTGCTTTCTTTAAATACATTTATATACCCAATATTGAATCCCCCTGCTACCTGTTGTTTGTAGTCGTTTAGCTTTTTTTCTGATCTACCAGTTGATTTGTGTGAGTATGTATTGGCTCAAAGTCCCCATAATCCACTCTGGTTTTCACACATCCAGTGGTTCAGTTTACCTATTCTGTGAGTGGAGGCTCTCTTTGGATTAAAGACAACATACTGCATGTAAGAGAAATTTTGTATTTACTGTAGGTGACCAGCTGGAATCAATGATATGGCAGGATATGCGTTTTTTTGTTTTGTTTTGTTTAAGTTAATGGGAACAGGAGAAACAGCTGTGCTTTTGCACTGCTTTTCTTGTCATGGATTCGATACACACTTTAAAAGGGGGTGTGAACTAAAGTGTAGTTATTGGTAAAAAGATGGCTCTTTAAGATCCTCTCAAGCATATCTGATAGGTTCGATCTGGGACCACCACTACGGGCACATTGGCAACCTGATGTTAGAGACCAATACTTTTCTATTCAGAAACCAGGGCAACCTCAATTATTTTAAGCTACCAATAAAATGGAAATTCACGAATAATAAAATAACGACAAGGAAAATGCAGTCTGCAGTGACACTGATAAGCAGTGAAGGCGGGTAGTGAATTGTGTCAGGACGATTTTTAGGGAAAATTGGCTTTGTTGGAATTGTCTAAGAACTGCAAGTGTATCTAGTAAGAGGTTTGTTTATAAGGGAGTACTGAGCACTCAGCTGCTCTGAACGATAATATTGAGAACCATATGATGTTCGGTTCCTGCCTTTATGCCTTTTGAAAGAGTCAATTTGTCTGTTCTCTTAACTTTGGCCCATAAACCTTGTGTTACATCTTGAGCCCGGTGCATAGCCATGAGGTTTTTGTGATTATTATGTTTGCCCAAGTAATAAAGAATTTATTTTTTCTCCGCTGAGGCTCAGCTGTGAGCGAAATTGTATTGGTGGTGGTGTTTATATTATAGGATGTTTCTCCTATGAAGTCTGACTGTTGTTTGTTGTGTAATATTGTTAGTTATTTTTTGACAATGAAGGCTGGCTGGATCAAAACTGATTCTAAGAGCTGTCGATACAAAAGGTCACCCACTAAACCTTTCCCAAGCAGTACAGAGGATCTTGGCCTTAAAGTGGGTTTTAGCCCAGGTTCAGTGTGTGGAGTTTTTCCCTTATGTGTGGGTTTCTTTGGAGCTCACTGAACCTGCAGATAGGTGAAGACAAGATCTCTGATTTGTCCAATATGAAAATTTAAATCCATATGACGAATTGACTGAAGTGACAGAAAAAATGTTTGCATAAAACCTCCATTCTCAAAAGCATGGCTTTCAACTTGCTAGTCACCAATGTCATACCACTCCGGCCCCAACTTTGAGGTCTAAAGAGGTTACAACAGTCAGCGACTGGTTTCAATAAAGAATTTTATTTCCCTTATCTAGACTGTGGTACAGATAAAATGGTGCCGTTTTGGGTGTCTTAGAACCTCCATGGTTTCTAATTTCTATCCACACCACCTATTGTTTCTGTTGTTTATTCTAGTTTGTGCCTGTGGGGGTTAAAAGACTTGTAAGAGCTTCTGTCTTGCTGCCCGTGTGTAACTGACACCACTGTTTTTTTTTTAAAGGTTCTTATTCAACGTGGCCTGTCTCAAAAGCCAAAGGTAGTTTTGAAATAAAATCTAAAAACTAAAGACATTAAAGATGGATATTGCAAGTTTTATTCATTCTGCTTGAAGTCCAGAATTCTTGAGTGTTATTTTACCAATGCAATGTCATGACTTTGTAGATTATTCTTCAAAACATAAGAAGTCATCATTGCCAACTGTCGCCAGAATGTCAACGAACTCACCGATCGATCTTTAAATATCAGGCCTTCCATCAGCACTTCTTTATAAGTGTGAGTCTGTTAATGTAACGTTGTAGTTAGAAGCTACCAGTTTACTGATGCGTACCAGACAGCTAAAAGAAAAATAAACAGCAGCTACTGTAAAAGAGACCTCGTGACTTTGCAACTCCTGTTATCTCCGGCAGGATCTCTTTTAACTATACATCTGTACCCTGTGATCATGTGAATATGATGTCATGCTGGTGGCTGGTTAGATGTTTCCTACAGAAGCTTGCATGCAAATGTAATTTCTTCCTAAGATTCTGGACCCAGACTTAGATCTAGATGCACTTTAGTTTTCAGTGTCTTGATCACTATAAGATATATTCCCTCCTCTGACACTTGTTCAGAGGTCCATGTAGACTTCTAATTCGTTCAAGGTTTTCTTCTGAAGTACTCCGTATAATTACAACTGCTGTTCAAAACTCTGTTTTTGTATTTTTATTTTAGAACAGTTATTAAAGGGTTTTAAGTGTCTGAGTATTTTTGGAAAGTATTTTCATCAGAGGTATGAAAATATTGTGTACTTTAAAGCGTCACATTTTTTTAAATTTAAATTTAAAACATACCATATCTGAAATGATGCGATATTTTGAAGGGCTCCAATGTAGCATTGAATTGAAATGGTCTGAATGTACTGGTAATTTAAGTTATTCACAGAGGTATGACTACTAAACTAATTTTGGGAGGAAGAGTACCAGAACGGTGAAAAAGGATTAGTCATTGATCTGTTTCTCAGTAATGGAGATCTCTAGGTTCTCGTCATACCCAAATATATCATACAGGAAACATTATGTTATTGCCTCATGTCAGTGTTTCCCAACCCTGTCCTTGGGGACCCACAGATGGTCCATGTTTTTGCTCCTTCTCAGCACCCTGCCAGACAGTCCACATTTTTGCTCCCAAGTCCCTGAAGACTGGGCCGGGAAACTGCCTTATGTAATGGTGCATGTGATTAGGGCTTCAAACAGCATCAGCTGCAGGGTCCCTATTATTTTGCTTGAATTTCATGCAGATTTGACTTGGTCAGTAATGAGAACTTTATATGATAAAAGTATTGTTTCACATTATCCACTAATTGACAGTAGACTTTTGCCTCATAATGCAACGCTCAGAATCTTTCCAAACTTTCAGAAAAAGACATTTCAGCAGAACTGAGCTGCTATTAGGCCTCCCTTGATGCAGTACATCAACCTCATCTAAAATAGGTATGCAAAAAATGCTGCTTAAAAATTTGAGAGCAAAGAGAACTGGAATTGCAGGCTTGGACCTGTAGCAGAATGTAATTTGGGCAAATACAGATTTCTTTCCAGGTTACACCAGAGAGTCCACATTCTTTATCTGAACCCATACACTTTACCACGAAGTTTCATATTTGAGGACCACTTTGTAGAATCCGTTTACAGATTGATGGAGTTTGCTTGGATGTTAAAATGATTTGACTGTAATAACGTAAAACAAGAATGCCTCATTATAATCGCTTAATACAGATAGATATTCAAAAACATTTGGATCCCAAGAAAGAATATTAAAGTATAACCCTAAAACAGTGTTTGCCAACCCAGTTCTCAGGGACCCCGAGAAAGTCCATGGTTTTGCTCCCTCTCAGCTACTAAGAGTTAGGGGGGAGCAAAAACGTGAACTGCAGGGGGTCCCCAAGAACCAGGTTGGGAACACTTCTGTAAAACATCTGTCTCTGAGATGGGAATGTGCTCAGTTACCCTGGGTGTTAAGTGGACATTGCTCTCTGGCAGGTGAATTGTTTGCCGAGTGACAATGAGGTAAAACCGAAGTGGCACTAACTTTCTAGTACATTTGTGTAACATTAGCATCAAACAGTAGTGCAATCAGCATCTGCTTGCCTAAATTTGCCTTATGAATCCTTTCCATTCAGCTGTTCTGCAGTACTTTTTTAAGTAGGAGTTTGGAAATTCTGAATTATCGAGAATGCACCAGTAGTTTCACAATGTGTGATACTACTAATGATGAATAATATATAGAATGTGCCCTTTTCCCTACTTTAAAATCATTTCCCAGCAGAAATTCTCGTTAGAATCAAAAGAAATACCGGTTAATAACGTTGCCTGTAGGGTTGTGTGACATGACATTATGTATCTTTTGGACAGTATAAAAACGTTTATTGATAGATATTTTAATCTGCTGCATTGGTTTTTTGTAATGCCAAGCCCATCTAAACACAAATGTTTGAATGGAAAAAATAATAAACTGTCATGACTCTGTTAACAAACTTGCTAATAGGCTATGCAGGGCCGATTATAGCTAGCCTAACTGGAGCTTCCTAGTTATTTCCAATATTATTTCTCTTTACATGTTAATCTATTTATCAAACATTGATACAAATGTTCATCTTAGATATCAATTTTAAGACACATAGCGTAATATTTACCTCCCCTGGTTGGAAATAGAGCTATGTCACTACATTTCACTTTCCCGATTATATCACAGCCTGCTGCTGGTAAATTTATGTCCACTATCTGAAGATGTGAGTGACTCTTAAAGAAAGTCAGAAAGTAAACTAGACATCAAAGTTATTGCACGCAGAAAATATTTTAATTAATTGTAATAGAAAGGAGCAAAGAAGTGTTATTAACCGGTTACCATTATTTCAAATATACATTTCTGTTCCAGAACATTAAAAAACAAAGTTTCTGGTTACGTTCTTGTTCTTAGCAAAATATTGTTTCACGTTTTCATTTTCGTTCCTTGAACTGGGTTAAAGCCTTGATTATCAGGACATTGTTTTAAAGTAAATGAGGCACACGGAGCACTAAGATGCTAAACTGGGAATGCTAAATTATGGCATCCATATGTCCAACCAACCCCCTATCCTAGTCAGGGTTGCAGGGGGGCCTGGAACCTATCTTAGGCAGCACAGGGCAGAATGTCAGTCCAACCCCATGGCACGTGCCTCACTTTCAAATACAACAAATTCAACTCCGAGATACTGCTGGGGTACTAAATCTCTAGCTAAGTTAGACGGATGCAAAGGAAATGCATTCACCCAGTAGGGCTCCTTCATCAGCAGGGCTGGCTCTAGCTACAGGCAGAATAGGCAGCTGCCCAGGGCCGCCGAATTACCTGAGCAGAGGAAGTCAAATGACCATCAGTTTTCTTGGTTGGAGGGCCTTCCAAGTAATGCTTTACCTTGGGCAGGGTAGGGCAAACTATGACCGGCCCTATCAGGGGCCTGTATGATGAAGCAGGATTTCTTGCTAAGCCAGATAACTTGTCAGATTTAAGGTACCCCAGTTTTAACTTAACTTAATCTTTGTTCACTTACATTTAGTACAGACTACCGACAAGTTACCCAGCTAAGCAAGAAATCCTGTTTCGTGATACAGGCCCCTGGTTTAACCTGCACATAAAGCAAAACAATTATCAAACAATACTTTGTTTTTTCATTTATTTTATTTAGTGATATTAATTTTACTATACAGTACAATCCCGTCATAACGGACTTTAAGGGATCTGGCAAAACAGTCCATTATATCCAAAGTCCGTTATATCCAGAGTTGCCGTATGCCCAGAACACAACTACAGGACACCATTTACTCATGCCACACCCCAGCAGACACACTTGTGGTATAAATTATTATATTGTACATGTAGTAATCCAACTTTACCTGACTGTTGGAAGAATATATGGCCTATAAGTGGTTATACATGTACGGTACAGTAATAACCTTCACCTCATTTCTTAATGTATCCCTTCAGCTGCGAGCGTCATCTGCCAACGCAGAGCGTGCCTGGTGATGGATAGCCACACAGACCAATCAGTGTTGCCTGCTGTTCGCCATGCCTATTTATGGAGCGTGACTATTAATAATCCCGACTACGTATCTGCGCTGGATATCACCGGCACGCCACGCGCCTTGTAGGCGGAGCCTGCATGGCACTAGAAAGACAATGCCTTTTGCTGTCCCTATGATATGGCGAGAACTGAAAGACCATGTGACGGACTGTTACGTCTGTTTGACTAATGTGTCTGGTTTCTCTGCCAAAAACAAGAAGTCAATTAAATACCCTAATCTGCCTTCAGCAATGAGACCTGTGCCGCATGACGACAATTCCAAATCCACTAGAGTAATGGACCTTAGATTGACCAGATGAAGAAACTGCAATGCAGGGAACTGGCAGTGACAGTGATTCGGATTTTGAACCATGCTCATCAGCTTGGTGACGGAGTGGTGGCTCTGAGGCCAGGGATCTGTGCCTGTAATCGGAAGGTTGCTGGTTCAAGTCCTGTGAATGTCCAGAGTGATTCTACTCAGTTGGGCCCTTGAGCAAGACCCTTAACCTGCAATTGCTTTGTACTGGATATGACGTTAATCTACATCCCGCCCTATAAGGAGGTCCTCCAGCTTACAGGGAATAACTTGGGGGCTGGTGGCAGGATTGGCACTGCAGCCACTGGGGGAAAAAACCTCACTGGTCCAATTGGACTAGTCTGGTGGGTGTGACAACACGCTGTAATCAGTGCATGCTCCTTACCTCTCACTGTAATCAGTGCATGCTCCTTACCTCTCACTGTAATCACTGCATGCTCCTTACCTCCTCCTTGTCATCAGGTGATGCACATCTCAT
>JAODLD010000006.1:254105-264309 GCA_026781065.1 Mormyrops boulengeri | reverse complement strand
TCTACGCCTGCATTGTTGGTAAGGGCCTTGTGTGTGTGTGTGTGTGTGTGTGTGTGTGTGTGTGTGTGTGTGTGTGTTTCTCTTCTGTTAGAGTATGTCAAGTTTAAGAGGTGTTTTTGTATTTCATTTTTACCCCTTTATCCAGTAAAAGCTGCAGAAGTTTAGGACAGCTTTATATTTCCCTATTCTTTATATTGCCCTATTCTGACGCTGAAGAGGTCTTGGAGAACCTTCATGAGTACATGACTTAGACAGAAGCTAGAAATGTAAGCATGGCCGTGTGTCAGGAGAAAACAGCGCTGAGCCGTCCACTTTTTGCCCGTTGGGTATTAAAGCATACAGCATATTAGTATGCCGCAGTTCTTCTTTTCCAAAGGTAGAGCAATGCTGTAAGTGTTTAGCTCTTGTCTGGGATTCAGCCTTTCTAGCCCGATTGCCTTAAACTGCCATTAAAACTTCAGTGGCAGTTCTGTTGAGTTAAACTTCCTGGGATCATTTTTACATTGATTTACTTTGCAAATGCTTTTGTCCAAAGTGATGTGCAAGTGTTATGATTAGTGCATTTGAAGTAATTTAAAAATCAATTCTGATTTGTCTCACTTGCTGGGCAGCTGTAACAAACAGGCTCACCCAGGCTAAAACGGCACCCCCAGCTGACTTCTCCTGCAGCTGCTTACAATGTTTTGTCTGTATACTGACTGACTTCCGCTGCACACTTCAGAGCAGGAATTAATTTCCCCTGTAATATGTATATGCAAAGTTGAACATTTGACATTTGGAGCATTTGAACGTGTAACATTTGGAAAGGAACAAATATTCTGTTCTTGTTTAGGGATGATTTTGCAGAATAAAAGCTATATTAAACCGAATTTCCAAGAATGTAACAGCCAACAATTTCTATGCCTGTCTTAATATGAGTCATGTGATAAGTATATGAAGGTGACGGTAACTGAGCGCAAACAAGCTTCACTACATGAATTGGGGTTATTCAGTAGAAGCAGAATAGTTATTCAGAAACTGTCTGTGTGACTAACTGGAGAGGAACACACAAGCATCTGTCCACATACTTGTTGTGCAAGCATGGCCACATGGTAACCTATGCGGTCCTCACCGCTATTTTTTTTTTTTAAATTGTGATGCTCATCAGACATACCAAATTCGCTAATTCACTTTGTTGCTGCACGGACAATTATTATTGTAAACAAACTCCATAGCTCACCACACAACTTTGCACGGATTGTTAAAACAGCACGCTAGAATTCTTCACAAACGGAAGATGGCGGGGGGCAGGGAGGATCCAGAATATGGACAGGATATGCGGTTTACATTTGTCATTTTGGGCTGTAGCTTTCTTGTGAGCTCATCCATATTGACATTTTTCAAGGAAATTCTAATGTGAGCCCTTCTTAAGGAGCCATGAAATATCTCAGAGATGCCGTTAAGCCAGGGCCCCATATCCAGAGAAGCCGTAACTGAGCTGGGTCTGACAGTATTTTTCATACTTTCTCAGGGCTTGCTGTGTAATCCTAAGTCTCAACATTAGGGTCAGCCAACAAAAGTTGGATTTGCGTTAGAGAGGTTTTTACAGACATTCAACAGTGCTTTTATGATAATTACTTTCCAAGGGGCTGTTCTGTAACAGTAAGTCCCCAAATTAGGGTTAGCCAAAAAAAAGCTAGCTGAGGAGACAACAATCTGAATTATTAATGCTAAAGTCCCTAAAACCTAACGATTTTCGTTAGGAGCCATTAAGAATTATGGTTGCATTTTGTGTTTATGGCTTTGCAAAAAAAAAATTCTGTAAGCTAACATTGAAAATCCAGTTGACTTAATTTGTTGATTTAATTTGTTTTTATATATAAATATAAATCCCACAGTTGTCCACCAGATGGTGACACTGGGGGGTATACCCCCCACAGGAGGTGAGGCTCATTAACTATGCAGGAGCAAAGTTAAAAAAATCCATAATTAATAAGTGAATTAAGAAATCTGTAACATTTTATCTTACTGGTGGCTCTTTCAGCCATCACCTGAGGCAAGAGGCTCTCAACCTGGACACAGATTCACCCAAGACATCAGTGCTTTCCCATAGGCCTAGGTACTGGGACCTCCTTGACCACTTGCTTGGGATAAAAGGCTCCAAACCCGGGGAGATGTTCACCAAAGCCTGGGCCCCATAGATCTCCATACTTCCCGGAATTTCTTGACTGCTTTCCTGAGGAAAGTGACTCCCAGCCGGGGAGATGTTGACCGAAGCCCCGGTACATCATAGTTACCCTAGGGCCTGGGAGCAAGGCCTGAATCCCAGGCCACCAAGAAGGGTAGTCGCCCTAGGGGTAGGGTTAGGGTTACAAAGGTTAGGGCTTTTACAGACCTCCAATGGTAAATTTAAACTTCTGACACTGATTTCAATGTCACCGTTTCTATTCTTTTGTTTTTTAGTTTCTTGGTTTCAGTAAATTCAGGAAATTTCTAGAATTCTTTCAGGTCATTATGTTGAGTGTATTACTTTATTTTCATTAACCGCATTGTTTTCTTAGGTTGGCACCATCTCTCTTTTACAGATATTTGTACTGTGAGGAGTGGAGGTTTTTGGGTCAGTCTGGGCTTGGCAGTACCTGTTCCCTGCATAACAAAGGTGCAGTTTGAGCTGCATATAAAAAAAAAATTGAATAACTGATGGCACCTCATAATAACATTCTGTTATGGGAAGATACTGAAGGAAGTCCAGCTGTGTGATGAAGCTGGGAACACTGAGGTTATGAACTATTGCACACGTAAGCTAGCAGGAGAAACATTTCAGTACAATTGATTAATCGACCACAGGCAGCAAGAGGTTTTCATCACTCGTGCTGAACTGGAGTGACTCAGTTATTGGAGACACTGACTTGGTCAAAATACTGACCAAATATCTTTTGAATTTATAAAATCCTAGGGAGGCAAAATTACAAGAGAAATGTTTAGAATTTAGGGTAACAAACTATAAACATCAGATTAAGTAACAGAATTTGAGGTCATCACTTGTCGACTCATTCCAGTGAATTTTTAAATATGTCAAAATATTTAAGGAATATTAATGGTCGCCTATATAACAAATGTGGATGGAAATACAGATCTCATTCCAGAAGTGAGGTTCAGAACTAGATGTACATCAGAAATAGATATGCAACATTATTACCAGCCCACAAATAATCCACTGCCGCATGACAATTCACAATCCGAATTCCCTCTAAACTTGAATTGTCCTTGGCTTATTTTAAAAATATATGAACTATTTGCATATGAAGAAATGTGTGAGAGGGGTCAGTGTTTGATTTACTTCAAAGGCTCTCCCCTGGCAGAACTGTCTGATTTTCCAGCATCACTGGGAAACGGCCCTTTCAATAATCCAGCTAGTCGTCATATTGGGGACTTTCACATGAAATCGCAGAGCTCATCTTTCAGAATGACGTTTCTTTGGCCTTGGCTATGCTGCATCTATTCTACTTCATCTGCCATTGCTCAGCACACATAGCTAAAGCTTTGGTAGTCATTCTGTTAAACAGGACGACTTTGCACTGTGTTAAGCACTGATGCCCATTTCTTTTTACTTGAGCTGGGTATGTAGTTGATTATCTCTATATTGACACATTTCTGCCAAGGTGTTTTTGTTATGGTTCTGCAGAAATTCCTGGCAGAGTTTGGCATAATGAAGGCGAGAACCAGTGCTGTTGAGTTTCCATTGTTTTGTTTCTCTGTCTGTCATCCATGAAAGGTCTTTTTTTTTTTTTTAGGTACTTTGTCCGTCATTGACAATGGCTATGTCTTGTACATGGCCCTCAAGCGGAAGACAAAGCTGAAGCCTCCTGAACTCATGACCATGAACCTTGCCATCTTCGATTTCGGCATCTCAGGTTAAAATAGCTTTTCTCGAACACATTCATATGAGTCATCGGAGAAGAAATCCCTTCATTAAATGGAGAAATATTTTACATTATTTTAAATGACATGGGCCGCTGCAGAAATACAGGGAAATCTTCACTTGCCGCACCATGTTCTGGTTCACTGGACAAATACATATGAAGGTTGCAAACGTTTTTTATCCCATGCAGCACAGACCACATGGCTGAGCTGCACCCGGACAGGATGGCCCAGACAACATCAGCTTGTGCCCCCCCCCCAAATCTGTGAAGTTATATTTTGGGGGTCATGGACTGAGAAGTCTGAGAACCCATAAGCTACACCAGGGGTGTCAAACTCCAATTCTGGGGGGCTGGAGCCCTGCCCATTTTTGGGTTTCCCCTCATTTAACACACCTGATTCAACTCCTTGCACCTCCTTGTGCTACCACAGAGATGTTGAGCTGAATCATTCGTGGTGGAACAGAGAAAGAACTAAGCTACACAGGCCCCCCAGGACTGGAGTTTGACACCCCTGAGCTACACTTATTATGCTCCTTTATACTGAGACTGAAAAGATGGGATTGCACTCTGTCGCCATCCTGTGGAGGACTTTAGTTTTGCAGCATAAAACCCCTACTTCTGACATTATGCACTTGCTCCTTGTCTAGGCCATTTTTCTTTTTGAAAATGGTAGAGATAAAAGCCTGTTATCTATAGATGGCTCATTAAAACAAAAGGTTTGTGTGCTCTGCCATTTGTGTGCCAAGCAAAAGTAAGCTCCAGTCCATCTTTGGTAAGATTTCAGTGAACTACAATGAAATTAAAAGTTTGTCTGTGGTTTCTCTATAGCGTTGTCAAGGATTGCTGTTTTTGAGCATGTTATCATGTTGTTGGCTACTGCTGTGACTACGGAACGATGCAGTGGAATCGTTCAGTAATGCTGTCAGTATATTTTCACTTTTGTATAATAGTATCAGACGAGGAGAATTCAGGTCCAGAGAGTACAAATCCAGAACAAGATTTTGTTTCAACCAACCAGTTGAGTATAAAAAGACAGTCACAGAATACTCAACTGGTTGGTTGAAACAAAATCTTGGTCTGGATTTGTACTCTCTGGACCTGAAGTCTCCACATCTGATTAGTATACTCTATAATATGTTTGTTGTTTGTAAAATCTGTGTGTGTTCATGGTGATCCTCAGTGGCCGGCAAGCCATTCCTCATGGCTTCCAGCTTGTCCCATCGGTGGATCTTCGGCTGGCAGGGTTGCCGCTATTATGGTTGGGCTAGCTTTTTTTTTGGGTGTGGTAGCCTCATCACCATGACGATCATCAGCCTGGACCGCTACCTGAAGATCTGTCACCTGAGATATGGTGACTCATGGCCAAGCCAGTAGGGTTCCTCTTCAGTTCTATTGCACAAACCATGGCTGAAGTCTATGGTACCTCATCCACCAATTTTCAAGTGGTTTCTTCTGTAGCTAGAGATAATTGGTATCATCTCATAGTGTACAGCAGAGTTTCATTCAGCCAGGGTATCAAAGCTGCAGTCAAGGGCCTCCTACAGACTTTTTAGATGCCTGCTGGTTGCCTGTTTCTAGCTAACTGAGTAGTACCACTTATTCCAGATGCAGGTCTCCTGCACAGCACCCTGCGTCCTGTGAAAAGACGCTTCTGTAGGTTCTATAGTGTGTGTCTTCTAGTACAGAGGCATCCATGTGGGCTTGGGGACACTACAGAATCATGTAGAAAGAAAATCTCCCAATCTCTGTTGATGGTGGTTTTTTTAATAATAAAATAAATAACAAAGTATTGATAACACATTGATTAAATTGCACAGGAGCCTGGCTGCAGTGGCGACATGCCTTCCTGGCACTGATATTCATCTGGGTATATGCCGCTGTCTGGGCCACCATGTCACTGCTGGGATGGGGAAGCTATGCCCCTGAGCCATTTGGCACCTCCTGCACCCTGGACTGGTGGCTGGCCCAAGCTTCCATCTCAGGCCAAAGCTTCGTCATGAGCATCCTCTTCTTTTGCCTCATCCTCCCCATCTGCATTATCGTCTTGTCCTATGTCAAGATCATCTGCAAAGTCAAATCGTCAGCCCAGGAGGTGTCCCGATTTGACACCAGGAACAAGAACAGCCACACCATGGAGATGAAACTCACTAAAGTAAGTCGATCGATCCCCTTTATTAGTTTGGTTGTTTCAGTAGGGGGCTTCTTCTGAAGAGCTGCACTTTGCTGCTTTATAATGGATAAATGACTGATTATGGATAGATGACTGATTATGATTCACTGCGTGCTTCCTGATTAGCTTCTCCTGGTGCTACCGCTGACCTGAATGTAAAACCTTTGCCTCAGATGTCAGCCTGCAACAGTCTTAAATGCCTCTTTTGTGACTGCCTTTCCTGGAACCAGCATTGATTTTGAGGAACAATGGCTTGTTTTGTCCCAGATATCACATATAAGGCCCTTTTTCCCTCCCCCAAAGATGAAGTCTTGCCTCAATGGGGAGAGTTTGTTCTATTAAAGTCTCTTTTTCATGATTCATGAAAGCACAGTAGAAACTTACCAAGGCCTGACAGCATTTCATTTTCTCATAGTCCTTTTATTATAATGGTATATTTTTCTTTTAATTAATTTTTAAAGTGAAACAATTTTATGGATCGAAATAACATCCTCACTCACATGAAAAAGCATTTTTTAACTCAGTTTTTTGATGCTTGCCTTTTGACTTCTCATCTATGAAATAAAGTTGTCTTTTGTGTGTGGGGAAGTTTAAATTATGAAAGCAGTTAAAGTACTTTCTATTGTATTCTGCCTAGGATACTTCCATAGTTTTCACTCGATTAATTGACTAGATTTTTGAACTCTACGCTACCTGACAAAGAAACGCCACAACAAAACCTGACTTAACTAGGACAGCAAGTATATGTTGTGATTCTGCTTTCCTCCCTTAGGTGGCAGTGTTGATTTGCTCAGGATTCTTAATAGCGTGGATTCCCTACACCGTGGTTTCTGTGTGGTCTGCATTTGGGGAGCCCAACTCTGTTCCCATCACAGTCTCTGTGGTGCCAACCCTGCTGGCCAAGTCATCCGCTATGTACAACCCCATCATATACCAGGTCATCAACTGCAAGAAGCCCTCCTGCTTCAAAGGAATAAGGAAAAGGAGACACTACAGCACATCAAGGTACTAGGCTTTAGCACAGGCTGTAGGCAGCACCTCTCAGATGTGCTTCAGGGTGCACCACTGATTGAACAGGGGAGATACTGCCCCTCTATTCTGATACTTACTGTAAAAACAAGATCATCCCTGCATTTGCTGTTGGTCCCACCAGCGAGTAAAAATGTATCCGTATCTTTGTTTATTTCACCTATAAATTACATCTCAGTTTTTTTTTCCAAATCAGATTAAGAAATACGTTGTCTTGCAGTTTCACAAGAACATTCAATCTATATAAAAGGCTAAATTGCTTGGTTCGGCCATACCAAAAATTGTGCTTCCATCATGCAGTTCGAAAGTGTTTGACATCAAGATAATGAAAAATATCACTTTTTTGTTTCTGAATGTTCAAATAAATCTAGAATTCATAAGAATTTCAATTACACGCATTAGAAAGATGAGCTTGATGGCATATGGAAAGCTACTTAATGTGGTTCTGTTTATTTTAACATCCCTTTTTTTTTTACACCATCTCAGTTAGGGTAAAAGACTCTTCAGCCATTGAAGCCTCCACTGAAATGTGAGGAGAAGATGGGATCAGAGATGGCTGACATTGCAGCGTTTGGTTTGGGTCCAATCTGAGGATCCCTCTGCATGCAGATCACAGCCCAGACTGGCGAGCCTGGCCCTCCCTCCATCACTGTTCCTGTAAGATTCCACGCCAGCTGGACTCTGTACTGTTCTTCGCACTTATTCAGTATCATTCTAGTTCCATGCATGTAAAATTCACACTTTTTTTTTTGCTAAGTTGTTTGGTAATTCCTCTTGGGGAGAATCGTTACTCACTGGTGCCAGCACTGGAGATCTTTCTCAAAGCAGGTTTTAGTAAGTGTAGAGCAGTGTTTCCCAGCTTAGTCTCCGGGGACCCACAGACAGATCACGTTGTTGCTCCCCAGCTCCCCCAAAATGGTGTCCCGTTTTGATCATGAGCAATTGGATCTCTTGGTCCCGCCTCCTTTAGTTGTTTGAACCCACCTCCTCTACAGTTTGATTGGTTGTCTATCTAAACCAATCATTTTTCGTTTTGGGTTCAGATCATTGTTTGTGTAAGTAAAGCTCCCACGAGCGATCAATCCCCCCATTAGCCTAATAACTAACAAACTACTTATTCATCCTCCATTGTTTTGCCGTGATGGTGTAGTTTCATATGAAATTATGTGTGAGGATTAATCTACAAACATTTTGTAGAAGCCGAGCCGACCCTTCTGCAGTGGAAAACGAGTTGGCACCAGACTCTAACTAGTATCTCTTCGCAGTACAACTCAGGTACAGCCTGGTTCCTGTATGCCAGTGGAAAAGCACCATAGACTTGTCCGAAGCTTCTTTCATCAGTGCCATTGAGTCAAGTTCTATTGGCCAATCCTGATACACTGAAGTTTGGAAACAAGCCAACAACCCTCATGCTCTGACTTTATATGCGCTCTTCAGGAGAGACACGCATTTGAAAAGTTGTGATGACGTTTTATAACAGATTTTAGATTCATGATTTCAAATCATATGTTCATGACTATTCATCTCATTGGGTATTGCTGTTAAATTAAATGGTCAAAATTAAATCAGGGTAATAAAGAGATTTTTGACCATACAGACTTCTCTGGTTTAATTCCGTGCCAGACCACGAAACTGTGAAATTGTGATAGAATCAGAGACAAATTTGGATGTTCGCTCTATTTACCAGCCGGCATGATAAACAGCTACAATCACTCAGCTTCGCATTTACATTTACTGAGAAGTGACACCTTACCATGTCATCCCTTTAGCTTCCTTTGCTACAGTAAAATTGCAATCTTACAGTTTCAGATCGCTACAATTTATTCAGTATAAATGCTTTCTTGCATATTCAGTTTCAGCAGTGTTCATAATTTCACACCGAATAATGACCATTGCATATTGCTACATGTTAAAGGTTTAAAATGAGTTTACATTTACTGTTAGACAAGAATACTAACAAATATTAGTAGTAGCAGCAATTCTATTCATCTATCTTTAGTCCATGTTAAATTCTGACTGTTTTATTCTGCATTGCTTAATTCAATCTCTCAATGCCCAGAATTGCACACTTCTTGCGTGTCACACCATAGTTGTTTCATCATGTAAGTACAGACTTCACAGTGCATATATGTTACCCTGATTCCCCTGCATTTGTCATTTTAAAAGGGTGACCTGAAATCCTAAACCTTTCACGGAACATCAAAGACACCAGCTGTCACATCAGTGAAGAATGCCTTCTAGAATTTTTAATTTATGGTAAGATGATGGCTAAAATTACTGCATATATGCAGAGACCATCAACTCTGTCCATCAAAGAACCCCTTGGAATGACTATAGGTCTCCAACCTTCACCAGGAAAATATTTTAGATGCCCTCACAATGGTTCCTTGGGGTGCATTCTGCACCGCCTGGCCATTTCTATGGCTACTACCATGATATTATTAAAATTACAGCAGTTATCCTCTAGGACATTGTAAGTGCACCAGTTTTACATACGGTCATGCATAAAATGATAGAAAAAGTGTTGACGTCAATTATCGCTGACATATTTTCATAAAAACTTAATTTATGACAGATGTCTGTGGAGATTCTCAGTTATCCAGGTCATGGTTATCCTAAAAAATGGTTATATAGCGTGAACGACTGTGGAACCGTCTGGGCAAAGTTGAAAGAACTGCATTGTAGGTGGACCGGGAGGACGACTGGTTCAAATGAACGACCGTCGTTTAACAGAGGAGGTGGCCTTAGACATAATCTATCACCCACCTACAATGCAGCTCTTTCAACTTTGCCCAGAAGGTTCCACAGTCGTTCACGCTCGGCCTCAGGTGGTATCAGTGAAACACATGAAAAAGTGAAAGTATCAGTGAAACACATCTAAAAGTGAAGAGGACACAGGGACGTTGTCACCTGTACCCGCGCGAGTTTGACAGGAAGACACGCAAATCCTGCGATAAGTGCTCTAGGCCTGCTTGTCCAGGACACTCTGTCAATAGATCAAATGTACTGTGTGACAAATGCATATAACTGTACGATTTAGACATGTCATTTGCAGAAATGTTGAACAATGTTTGCATCTGAAAGGTGTGATAATGCATGTTTT
>JAODLD010000006.1:215908-251511 GCA_026781065.1 Mormyrops boulengeri | reverse complement strand
TTTTCCAGCTATCCCTGCCCTACACACTGCTGATTACCTGGATCAGGTGTGTTCAGTCAATCAGAAGCTGAAAGACAACTGGGACTTGTTTGTGGGGCAGGGATAGCAGGAAAACAAGCAGGGCAGTGGGGCCCGAGGACCGACTTTGAGAACGACTGCCTTTAACTAAAGTGTTACCACTGTTTATTGATGTAGCTAACGACCTCTATCAAATGCTTCTTGTCTTTGTGTATGTCATCAGAACAGTTGAAACTGAAAGGCATTTTTCTTTGCTTCTTTGAATCAGGGTGGACAACTGTCATTCATAAGACACCCTAATATTATCCATCAAGACCCTTGAGAAAACGGATCAAATGGGATTACACTAAAATACATCTGCTGACAATGTCCTGCCCCCTTCGACAGCTCACCTGGTAGTGTGAAGGACGGTAAGAGCATAGTGACAGAGATATCCTTAGGTCAGTGGTTCAATTCCAGCTCGAAAGAGCATAGATTTCAAGAATTTCCTCCTGGGATCAGTGAAGCTTCACTAACTTAATCAATATTACATGTTGCCACCAATGATTGACCCTCCCACTGCACTTAGCAATACCATGGCTTAGGTTTATCAAAATGTGATAGCCTAGACAAAACTGCATCATATCAATCACTGAACAGCAAACAGAAGATTTTGTACAGGGGAAAATCTAAATGATTCTCATACCTACCTGACCAACAACATTCTAGAATATTTAACAATTGAACTGTGTATTTTGTTTAAGTCCCATGGAGGAATTTGCACTAGGAAAGATATTACATTGACAAAACACACTGCTAATCAAATGATCACTGTTGTGGGTTGGGGTACAGTGGCCCTACAATTTTCAGTAGGATTTTAGTTTTGGGTGAATAATTTTGAATAGCTGAACTGGCCTGAACTTCATATGGCTAAGCTCATATCTGCTGGCTTGAGCTAGAAATGGTAACTGTACTATTTCTGCATCTACTGGTAAATAATGCAGAACGATTCATGTCTCCAAAACCCATTTTAAATCAATTGATAAGGTCTGCTGGTTTCAGCTGGAATTTCCAATCGGGGTTCCTTGCAAGTGGATGATGCTGACCTAGCTGTTGTGTTTCTCATGTTATATCCATCCATTTCCATGAGCAATGGCGTTTACTGCCAATATGCTCTTAAAGAGAAAGCAGTGAACTCATGGAAGCCACATTCCTGGTAAACAGAAGATAAAATCTGGATCATGAATATTTCATTCTTTGAAGAACTCCAAAAAAAAATACCCTACAAAGACAAACACATAACCACCTTCATAAATAAATTAAAAATGCTTTCTCCCCTTGCTGAATGGACACAGAAGTATATTAGAATGGAATGTGATTTATAATTAGTGCAAAATTCTCTATTTCGTTTTGAATCAGATATGAAATTTCCATTCTTCCCTGTGGGATTAGAGACAGTTAAAACACCCTCTGATTTATCGTGGGGTTTACTGATCTTATTTTTATTCTTTTCTTAAAATATCTCAATTTTCAGAATGATGGGGCAGGCATTTCATGATTGTGGTTTAAACTCTAAAAGCAGAACAGCCAATAGTGCTAATAGCAGGCAAATGGCACGTGCTTAGTATTACTGAAAACCACTGCCTTCGTCATCAGCATAATTTGATACAAAGTAGCCTGCTGCAAATTAGAGATAAATGACAGTATATGTGATGATTTCATTTATTTGACAGTTTTCAGTCTTGAGCTGTTGCCCAGATGTATTTATGCTCTTCACAGCAAATAGAATGAAGTCCTGTCCATTGTTGTACATGGTATCCGGGGTCTAAGAATGTTCCCAGATTAGCCACACGCTCCTTGAATGTAGAGAGAAAATGAACCGATAGGCTTTGAATTTCTCTATGAAAATCTCATAAAGAAACCAATTAAAATTCCTTGGGATGATCATCATATATACATCACCTATATACCAGTATTTCAGGAGCCAACATAGCATTTAGGCTTTAATGATCAGACACACAATATGGTCTCTATAAAGGATATGTGCATCATTAAAGCATACAAAAGGGAATTATAACTCTATCCATTACATCTGTTTTTAGCTTGAATGCGATAGGCAGTTTTTATATGACTAATGGTATCATTAATCATAGGCACACATAATAAAATGTCCCTACACCCTAAAATCACTCCATCTAAATCCGGTGATGAGGTCTCCAAGGTTGCACTGTAGATTAGTAGTTAAGGACATGCCCTAGAGATGAGAACATCTTTGAAGAGACTTCGAATTATATGAGCGATATTGTTACCCTTTAAACACAGTAAACCTTTAGCCTTAACTATATTTATATGTTTGTGCGCGTGGGTGAACGAATCAGCTGTCAATGGAATTTTGTGCTTCAGTTGGTATTTTGATACCTGCTCACTTCAGCTGGTCATATCTAAAACTCATGTGGGCTGCTCAAGTCCACACCGGAGAGAACAAATTTTGATGGCTGTCACCCTGTGTCCTGTAAGGCAGGTGTCCTGCTGAATCTCCTCTTCACTGAGGAAACTGGTCCATGAAACATGTCCAGAATGTGCACTGGACGGGTCGATAAAAACAAGAAGCTGGCATCAATTCAAATGATGCAATTAGCCTAATTACGTCCAGTATAGATCTTGATTTTGCAGCAAACTTTATCAGGAATAAGCCATGTGTACATGTGTGCCACAACATACACAAATACAAAATATGCATAAAGGGCCTTTAAGGTAGTTAATAGGGCTACAGTTTTGTCTGCTGTAGTGAAGTAAAAACTATAGAATCCTGGGTCTGTTTTAGCATCAAGCCACCCAGACTGGTATTTGATCTCTAAAGTTCAAGCGACAACAGTGCAAACGTGAAAAATGGCAACTTTGTGGAGCAAAACAAGGCAGCTTTGCATGTCTAAGGTTAAATTCACACACATGAACACAAGATAACAGGATTGTGTAGCAAGAAATAAGTCTGAGAGGTATACCCACTGTCAAGTGTGTTTATGGAGAAATAAGTCCAATTAAAAATAAAACAAGCAAATGCAATTTCATAGACAAAGGTTTAATGAAAATTGTATTTGTTTCCATATAAAAATCATGTAGGCATAATATGTATAGCTTCAACATAGCAGGCTGTACAAAATAGTTGACATTGAAAATATTTAAAGCATTCAAAAGCATACTTAAGTTCAGACTTAAACATTCCTTTAAGATATCAGTTCACTATGATGTTTAATTTTGGCATGACTGTTGTATTTATTGTCGATCCTTACAGTCTTAAATATTAGCTATTCCAGGAGTTACAGTAATATAGGTTAGCCAAATATATGCATTCCTATAAATCAGTTTTTTTTTTTTTTACTAAAATGAACGGTGTTCTCTGTTTCTAAGTTTATTGTACGTTGACTGCACAATAATGGAAGCTTACAGTGAATGGAAGACTGTTACTGTTTATGCTACTCCCTCGTATTCTGCTCTGCCCAACTCAGTCCCGGGTACGGTGCTGTCGAATCATTTAGAGCACTCTAAACCCATCTCCACACAAACCTCGTGTAGATCCGATATTCTTCTGCTAGACAATCAGGCAAAAACACATCCCCCACAAGCACAAGCCCTACAGATCAAATGTCTGACCATCTGAGAACCACCATTTCATTTGCAGGATGTGTCATGTATGATCTGTTCATTCTCTTGAGTGGACCACTGGCTCTGAGCTCTCTGCTAGCAAAAAAATTAATAATTTGCCATTCCCCGAAACAATGCTGTTTAGACCTTGGTATCCCCAGGAGCTTGTAAAAATTATATGTTTTAATTTCAGGCAAGAACCTGAAGTGTCCGGAGTTTGGGGCAATCGTAGATGAATGACTGAAGCAGACAGGAAAGGACACAGGAGGAAGAAGAAGGAAAAAAACACTGCAGATAAGTTATGTAACACTGAATGGAAGCCCCCCTTCTGAGACCATGAGTGGTGCTCATTGAATTAACCACCTGCGATAGCTGCAATCATACAGACGTGGCAGTGATGGGGAATGGGGGGTGGGGTGTGGCGACAGGTTGGGCACGAATACGGCACAACTGTATGAAGGAAGATTTAGAGCTGGGGATGCCAAGAATATCCTGCTGCTAAATAAGAAAAGGGGGAGGGACATTGAAATGTGACATCCTGTCAGCCAATGTCTCCTCTTGTTGGCAGCTAGATGTGACAGAGGCATGTGGGGGAAAAAAAACCGATTGGGCTAAATTTAAACCATCATTTCATAAATATTTAATTTCAGTGGTGATATTGTTTATTGTGAGCTTTAAGCAGTTTCTTGACCTTGCCGATAGCTGACGGTCCTTTTTCCCCAGATGGGCTTTCCCAGTCTTGTCCTCACATGGCTAAGATTTCATAAAATTAAGCTATATTTAAATGAGGACTAGCCACTGGTACAGTGTTTGAGGCTGTTCTGTGTGCCTGCTGTTTCGGATAAGGATGAAGGGGCAGTGGGAGGGGGGTGGGGGGCAGATGCCCACAAAGCTGCCTGTGTTCGAATGAGCTTTCAGTTATTATGGATTTAAACGTAATTCTTTCAATTGTTGTGGACTGGACAAAATACCCACCGACTGTCACAGTGTTGAAAACTAGCTACCCCCTCCCCTCCCGTTTCAGTGGCCCCTCTAGTCAACCAAAGCAAAACTCTTGGTCAGAACACCGAGAGGATTAATTAAATGGGTGAATTACTTTGTTTAACCACATTTATGCACACAAATAAATACAATGATTAATTATACCCCATGGAATTAATCAGTGTCGTTTTAAGGAATCATCTCATGTACCTATAGAGATATGTGATATGTTACAACAGTGATATCCTAGAAGCACAGTGAGCTGCAAAACAAAGAAATACTTCTCTTTATTTACATATAGAGAGATATCTCTTTATATGAGCAGAATCCATCTTCTGTAAACCTCCCATCCATTTAAAAGCTGCAGGTGCAACATAAATGAATGTAAACCTAGTTTTCATCATTACCCAGGCACATAAGAAATGCAAGTTTAAAAACAATAAAACTGCTAGCTTTCTATTAAAATCACTGAAGTTGAATGATATGATGAACAGACCACATTTATATACCCTGAACTGTCGCGAGAATACAGCAAGTTATCCTCATTCATCACAATACCTTCAAAACAGCTATTTATTCCCGTGATAGCGGAGCGGTCTGTTCTTGGCGGAATACTAGCTGCTCGAGTGAACTTCGTCAGCCACAATTGAACAAAGGTACAGGAAATAAAGAACACACAGTTCAGAGCCATTTCAATAGTTGCTGTTCAGAAACCGAATGAAGCAGGGGCTGTTTGATAGGAACTAATTTGTATGAACGGGATTCAGTCAATGAGAGAGTGTGTATCTATTGGAAGTAGAATCTTGTCTGAAACTGCAAGGTGGTAACACGTGAGAGTTGCCATCTTGCTACAGTCGGCATATTCATGAATTTAATTCCCTTCGGCATTCTGCGTATTCGGGAAAATATGTTTACTCAAGCCATCAATAGGAATGTAATATGTCACTGCCACTCTGTCACCTTCTTAAACCTTGACTTTTGGATGTAAATCTACATGCATGCCAATGTGATTACGGATCCATTGCACGAAACATCATCTCAGTTCAGCTATACACCAAATACATTTAGTTCCTCTCTAGACATGAATAAAATCATGTTTCTGTTGAACCCCTCGATTCCATATAGCTCTTATGGTATTTGTGAAAGAAACGAAGAGCAACTGACTGTAGTTCTGAGGTATTTTGCAGAACAAAAAAAATAGCTTTAATATATATGTATATATATTATTTTATTGCATTGCAGTGCACATGACCTGGCCATGCAAAATTAACGTTGCTGGTGTCTGATCTAGTGTTAGAAATATCTTACAGATGTCATTCGCCCCCAGGGCTTCTATTAATATACAGAAGATAGGTTCAGTTTGGGCCTTGAGTTACACATATGCCAAGTCAAACCCAGTTGTTTATTCAACGTTAATTTCATGCTGTCTGGCTGTACTTGCTGGTCTGAAGGTCCATGTCACCAAAGACGCGCATCTAAAGCATATGGTGCTTATGCGACCTTCGTGCATATCGTTGTGCCTTTCAGTGGATGAGCCCCACAAGGCAGTGATGAGCAGCAACAGGACACAGGTTCGGGGGCGTTGGGACTTTAAGGACCAGACCTTAAGGTTGTGCCCCAGGAAGCATCTTTGCAGCGGCATGGCTGGTCAGGAGGTAAGGAGGCGTACAGTGGTGCCGCACTACGGCTAACAAGCAGTGAGACCGTAATGGGCCACCCGAAGCGGATGTGCGCTTCAGGAATTATATTTCTGGCCATTTGGGTTGATAAATAAACAAAGCAGAACCAGACTGTATTGCGCAGTCAAATTTTTTTTTAACTCCATTCGGTTGTAGCTATAATTCCTACTACTCACAGTTGCTCACTTAGATAGTTGACAGTGTACCTAGTCACCATGTGTTGTGAATGACATGACAGCGAAGCTACTTCTACGTACTTTGTTTTCATGAATATTATTAATGAAGACCGGATGACGGTGGCCTCCCGGCGATATTAATTTTGCTACTCAGTGGCTAATGTTTTCTACTTGTCGAATACTGCTGTTACTGTTCTAGAAGTTATCCATGCTTAGCTAGCTGGCGTCTGCAGATTTTCAGCTCTAAGTGGCTCCGGAGCACGTTCGCCTGCATTTAAAGCAAGCTATAGAGCTGCCATATAGTAAAGGCCATTGAGCACAGTACCGTTTTAGGCAAAGGGGCAAGCAAGCGAGTTGGCGTAATGGAGTCACAATACAGTTGAGCACTAAGTGAAGGACTGCCCCAGAGACCTACCACATTCAGGTCAACACTGCAGCAAACAGATATGGAAGCATACACTGCTCAAGTAAAGTTCTCGCCTTATAGGACAGTGTCACAATTACCAGTACACTATGTCATTCAACGCGAATACCTTCAGCGCTGTTTGGCCAGGTGTCTGCACTGAGTGTTACATTTTGGGTATCACTCTGGATAAGTGTTGGCTAACGAAGTAAAATGGAGGCACCCTTCCAAATTTGGTCTCTCGAATTCCTGCTTTCGATAAATAATTTTAACTTATGCAGTGATGTTGTTATGATTAAGTATGGGTTGTAATTGAAACAACATTTACTATAAACCACATAAATAGATTGCTGAACACATGGTTTCAGGTAATACTTCATTCTGTGAAGACGGACTTTCCACCTATTTGATGCGTGCATTACCTGTCTGTGTAACCTACTGTGTAAAATTTATTCACGATACCACAACAAGATTACACTCAGTAGTTAACTTATCACGGTATTTTATGCCTTGATACTGTTCTGTCATTTACTGGACGCTAACAATAGATCTGTTCCTACGGTATAGCTTAATTTTTTTAATCACGGTTTTTTGAAAATTGACTATGAAAATGGTTAATTAGTATTATTCACATTTTTTGCAGATTAACTTGATAATAGAAATACTGAATATTATCAAGCCGAAAGTGCAATTCTGTAGCAAGGCAGTTTTCTCCAGTAAAATTGTAGGTGATGATGGACAATCAAGCAAATGAAAAACAAAACAAAAATGTATGTTTACAATTCCAATATTAAACACACTGAATGTACCAATACACAACAAGCATTTATATCGCATTGTGCAGTTTATCTATTTTAATATGCTGCTGCTTAACGAATTAACATTCCACAATATATTACTGGCCTACTTTGTTTGTATTCTTAATTTTCCTTTATTGCTCTGAAGTAGGAATTTAAGCTTTAAAAAATGTTTTTGTATAGAAAATTAGAAAATCATGTAGAATTATATTACACATATTGATGGTGTTTTCTGGTTTTCCATTCTGTTTGCTTAAATCATGGTTCGCTTTTCACATAATATAATCTACAAAACATAAACCGAAAAAACATACTTACAGCCTAGCGATAAATAAAAAAACAAACTTTTACACACACTTATCAGGTACATGCATACGTACATACAATACAGCGCCATGCTTTCACAGTCAGTTTGGGAAGTACATAAGTTTGTTATTTTTTCCCATTATATCAGATTTGTTTATCATGCCTTTTTGTTGTACAAATGACATGGCTTTTGAAAAAAAAAAAAAGAATTCACAAAGATACCACCATTCTGAGTGGTAGCTCCTCCAGCTCTTTGTCCTACTGCACTATTTGTGGTGATATAGGTATACAGTCAGTGTTCACATTTTCACCAAGGTCAATCCAAATCAGTGGAGCCCACAGTCTCCTCGACCGCTCACCATGGTAACAAAAAGCCACATTTTAATAGACGCCCAATATTTCTATCACTCGTACCCAGAGATGAGACTTCATGCATCCAACCCCCGCGATCATTTGGACACCATGTCCAAAACCACTAGAATAATCCATTAAAGCAAGCTCTTTAGATCCAAAATTTGTAAAACACATTGGCACCTGTTTTAGATAGTTTCCCCAAAAGATTTAAATATGCACCCATACTTTTTAATAAGGGGGTTCCCCAAAATCTGTGATCACCACTTGTTTCATTTATGTCCACATACAGTAACAATAGAAACCGTATCAGCCAGTGACTGGCTATTCCAGGGTAATATGCTGTTCTTAGGACTGACCATTTAGCTTTTCTGTAGTTCTGAGTCATTTTTAGATTCAGCGTTTTCAATTTTAAAAGGACTCTTATACCTTCTAGATTGGGTTCACTCTTAATTTTAAGGAGCCATTTCTGCAGGAACCAAGATCTGATATTGTGATTCACAGGGTCATTGTTATATCAGAACTCCTTACAAGTCCTCAATACACTACTGTATACACTTCCGTCTGTTTACAAATATCATTGATCTCTGCAGGAATATGGCACCATATCCAGATAGTTATCCTCATGTCACTGTATATTGATGAGTCTCAAAATGATCCTGTTTGGGTAATGACCCATACATGTAATTACCTCTTTCCCAGCAGTCATACTACCAAATAAAGACAAGGACTATACTAAAATAAAATATAAAACATTTTGAGATCAGCTTCTGTATTGTTATACAGGTCACATAGATATTTTGCTGGTTGGTTGGTGGTATAGTGTGGTAAAATGTAAAGTGTATCTATTGGCTATTATTCATGTACATGCATAATATAATGAAAAGCTGATTTCATATTGTCAAATTTGGACAAAAAGTCTTGGTTGGGGGGGGGGGGGAGGAAAAAGGAAATACATATAAACATATATACTGCCATGACATTAATACTATAATGAGCAAGGGTGTTCTGGATACAGGTCTGCATTGCCTGTCTTGTGACAGTAGAATGTTTTATGTAGGTTATGCACCATCATGCAAGTAATATTTTTGCACAAATCATAAATTATTTTCCAGTGGCCTTTCAG
Source organism: Mormyrops boulengeri (assembly GCA_026781065.1). NCBI lineage: Eukaryota > Metazoa > Chordata > Actinopteri > Osteoglossiformes > Mormyridae > Mormyrops > Mormyrops boulengeri. The sequence continues at coordinate 242,053 of JAODLD010000006.1, read as the reverse complement.
TCGGATGGATGCAAAAACATCAGTCATTCAAGCAGACCCTTTGGTTACTCCTTGGTCACACTGAGTCTGTAACATGAAAGAGAATGCCAGTAGAATGACCTCACAAGCTCCAGTTCGGCATTGGCCCTTTCTGAAGAGACGCTGAAGAAGACTTCTTTTCTGAAAATGATCTAGTTAAATTTCAGCAGATATTACTAAAACCAATAATAGCATACTGAAAAAGTTTAGCATCTTGCTAGATATAAAAACGGCTCATTGGTTCAATGAAAATTAATAACAATACTAAAAATTGTATTCATGTAGACAGCCTTTAGCTAACTAGTCCTGTCAACTGGGGTGTATTGTTGTCATTCTCACTGATGACACAAAACTTTTATTAGTCTGTATGGTTAATTCACATGACCATTGTAGGTCAGTAATTGAGTTATTGCACTGTACATTTTAATACTAGTACTGTGACATTGTTTAGTCCCAAATGCAGAAAGCAGGAAATTGCAACTAATGCAGTGTAAATCAGAATTGTTTTAAAAAAAAACATTTTGTCTGTTTCTTCTAGAATAGTAGCATTTTGGAATTTATTAATACTGAATACTTCTGAGTTTACATATACATGATTTTGATTTTCTTTTGATTCCCACCAATCTTCTGTTCTGGAACACAACCAGATTTCAATACATCTGGACCTTCTGTGATGCTGTTTTCTTTCCAGAAGATGAGCAAAACAGTGACTGAGCTATATGTGAAGACCATTCGATACAAGACCGAAATGGCTTCCACAAAGCCTGCACGTTTATCAGATAAGGAACACCACCGCCACCCACAACAGAAAACTAAAACCCCGCAGATGTTACACGCTGTGCTGTTGGAAGGGTACACTGTAGAGATTTCTCTGCTCTGAACAACATGGCTGCCAGTGTGCTGAGTTTAGGAGTGCCTATCCTCGCTCTCTCGACCGGTCCGCCCGGTCACTCTCGGACATGTGAAATGCTGAGCGCTTTTGCCACCTTCCCTATAGGATGGACTCCAAACATGTGGCCCGTCACCCGTAGGCCCCAGTGACTCACACGTTAGTCACATGATCAGGATTGTCCCTGACTTCAATGCACTCTATCTCCTCCCGCTCCCGCTCCCGCTCCCGCTCTTTACGTTTGGCCCGCTTCTTCTTCTTGTGCCTCTTTTTGGAGGGAGGGAAGAACGTCAGAAAAACGGGCAGAATGACAAAACAGTGTAGCACTGTGCAGCCGGCTGTGAGCAGGGAGCACTTGAAAAACGTATAGGTCAGGTTGGAAGGCACAAATACTAAGGGCATCATCCCAATCACAAAACACGAGGTGTTTTGCAAAATGGCCGCTCCATGCTCCTCCAGCGAAATCTTTATGCACTGAGTCCTGGTGTGCTCAGTGGCAAGTACGAACGTGTAAAGGTGGGGTGCACAGTGATCCATCGCAAAATTCAGAGTATAAATAAGGCACAGAATAGAGATGCTATCCATGTCGACATTCCACAAAGTCATTAGGCCGAGAACCCCCAGCTCTACGGAGGTGATGGTTAGTATGAGCCAGAAGTTTCCCAGGGGGTTGATGACAAGGAAGAACGTCAATATCAAGACAGTCAAAATGCTGAACCCAGATGTCAATATTGGGGATATGATGGAGGAACTGTAGCGATCCATGAAGACAAAGGTGGGGTTAAAGACGATGAATTTTATGCTGTTGATAAGGGAGAGCGGCCTCAGCTTCTCCAGCAGCTCCACAACCTCCTCCCGTGTCTTCTCTGTGGTTCGTGCCACCAGGTACATCCTAGAGGCGATGATCTCAATGCCATCTTCTGTTTTAGAGAAAATGATGTCATCCTTGAAGTGCTGGTACTCGGGGCTCCTAAGGAACGAGGTCTGGAGAATATTTATGAACTCGCTTTTTGTGGATGCACTGACGTTCACCACCTTTAGATAGTGAAAGAAATTGTCAATCCAGGAAATTTTATTGAATCCATGGCCAAGGGTTTTCAAATGTTCCTGAACGGTTGAATTCCAGTATTCAATGGGCTCATATATGTAAAAACCAATCACAGGGCTGTAGTTGCTGAAGTATTTTTGCTGGGTCAGGGCATAGGAAACACTCGGTGAGTTGCTAACTAGGAGGTTAACAATGTTTGATCCATCTCTGATTTGTAAACATCCCATGAAAGAAAATGATGCATAAATGAGATACAATATTACGACAAAAGGTTTTACGTAGGTATTGGTAATCCATTCTGTGTAGTGCTCCCGTAGGAAGTGCTGTATAAAGTGATTCTGATAGGGGATGCTGTCATGATGGCTGGACAGGTCATGCCCATCACTCATCATAGTCTTAAACCACGTGGGCTGCTTGTCCAGGTATTCTACTGATGGGATCTTGCAGCAGAACACACTGTGGTATCGGTTCTGCTCTAGCTGACCAGCAAAGACCAAGCAGGAGCCATAGAAGGAGAAGACGTAGAAATAGTTGACCAGTATGGCCACACACATGCTCTGGCAGAAGATCTTCACAGACTCAATGTTAGTAAATGGACTCGCACCCATTCCGAAAGTGATGATGTATAGGCAGCTTGTCATGGTGTAGCAGACCATGACGTCGGCAAACGTATCTGCCACCCTCTCTTTGAATGGGAGGTTCTCCCTGGTTCTTCTCCATCCAGCAAGAAGCTCGAACACTCCCTTTGTTCCATGTCCTAGAGGAAGAAACAAGAATAAAATGAACACATTTGCAAAAATTTTGAAAATTTCTGTAACTGCTTGCCTTATTCAGCGTCGCAGGGGGTCCCGAGCCTATAGGCACAAGGCAGGAAACAACCCAGGATGGGGTGCCAACCCATCGTAGGGCACACACACACGCACACCCCCACATTTAACATAAAATATTAGTTCACCGAGGGTGTGTCCCCCCCACATTCAAAATCTTCTGACGCCCCTGAATACAATAGTAATTTTACTTGAATATAAAAATAGAGTTGAAAAGTATATGAAGCATTTCAAATGTAAAACAATGTAGTTAAAATATGTTCTTGTCAAAGTGGCTTCCTGACTATTCCTTTCAGTGCATTATACAGTTCCAGTAATGAATCCACCTTCCATAATTGCTCATCCATGGCAGGGTTATGATGAGCCTCCAGCTTATCCCCAGAAAGCACTGGGCTCAAAGCAGGAGAGATCCCAGATAGGATGCCAGTCCCTCACAGGACACATGGTCACACATTATGGGCAATTTGGAGACACCAGCTCAACTAACTGTATGTTTCTAGATTGTAGGAGGACATCAGGAACCTGGAGGAGACCCATACATCCACAAGGAGAACGTGCAAACTTCACACACACGCAGCCTAAGGTGGAGTTCAGACCCCTAAACCCAGAGATGTGTGGCCACAGTGTTACACAGAGAGCCAGTGCACCAACTCTACATTTCCAATCAGCCAAAAAAAACCCAATTAGTACAACAGGATTAAGCTCTTATAAAATCTGCAAGGTGAATTGACTATGCTTGCCTGTCGGCTTTCTGATAAATGTTACGGTTGAAAAAATGTTTACTTGCTTTAGTAAGCACAAGTGTGATGCATTGTAAGCACACAATGCAAGAGATTTGGAGCTTTTTGGCACCAGGTATACAGTTAGACCGTCTACAGTATATCCTCCAAGAATCATTAATCCTGTGACGGGCTATCCGTGTAATTTAGGATGTCCTGATTTGTTACACCAAGACATATACACGTCAAAATACCTGGGAGATGTCTTACGTAATTTATGGATCACTGTCTAATATATTCAGAATTACAGGAGGATGGGAAGAAAATAATTGCATTTGTTTTGATATTGCGAAGTTCTCCTCTTAATCTCCCTGCTGCGTGTGTGGAACAGACACCAGGTGGCACGTTACGATGACCATTATACCACAGGGGTACAGTGGAATAAGAACTCAGTCGGGCCGACCTTCCTTGCTTAGGCTCTTTTGTGTTCCACTCCATATCAGGTCTGCCCCTTTATATGCCTGAGTTCAAATTCTGAACTAATTTTCCCTTTTCACAGGGCTTACATTTGACAACATGCAGTAAACTGGAGACAATCTCCAGAAAGCTGTCTTCCTGTATCCCCGAGTGAGGCCTGCAAGCAAAGAATCACCACTGATGAACAAACTATTGATCTCATTCCAACAGCCTCCCGACAAAAAAAAAGAAACCTTAATGGGATTTTTAATAATTAAGCAGGAGGGGTACAGGAGCCCAGCTGAAGTGAAGCCACGCGTTTGACATCTTAAATAAATGGTTGGGTCCAGCTGAACGTCGGTTTCCTAGCAAGTCCAAACGTGACACTGGGCGACACCATTCTGTAGCATACGTGAGATGAGAGCGTGCCATGCTAGGTGAGTGTCGGACATCACCGAAGAGGCCGACTGCTTTCAGCGTAACACTGTGGCTGAGGGGAGGGGGACTCGGATGGAGTTTCTCCCAGCCGTGAACATTCACACCACGTCCTCTTTGACACTCGTGTTTCCCACGGCTGGATGAATATAATTAGCATATTTTCTGATGTGCACAAGGCACTTACGGAGCACAAAGTTATCAGGAAATTCCGTCAATTCAGAAGAAAGACTCTACTCCACAAAGAACTTTGCCGCATTGCCAAATAATCTCTTATTTCCACTAATGAGAAAAACAAATGCATGCTTCCGTACAGCTTTGCGGCGCCTCTTAATATGCTGTCTTCCCTGTTTATCAGCAGAAAGCACTATGGATACACTGCCTATTGACTAGAATTTTAGCCATTTTCTGCTATTACTGTAATGGTAACGTCTCTGTTTAGTAGTTCTGCATTTTAATCTCATTTTATAAAAATGTTACTACAAAAAAAAGTTGCCTCACAGGCAGGACTCATTGGGAATAAGGGGTCAGTGGCAACATGCAGATAATAAGAATTACAAAATAAACCCTACTGAAGGACACATCACCCAGACCGGCCCTACATTCACTCCTGTGTAGCCTATAGAAATCCTCTCTCCCTTAAATCTCTCTGACAATTTGAAAAGTAAAAAAAGGTCAGTTTGATAAACACCATAGCATCAAAAATGCAGGTCCCAACCCCATGCTGGGCAATGCTAACCAGGCCGGTGTTATCTGAACGACACAAAGCATGGGTGCCGCGCGCTATCCCATTGAAGCTGGTGCATTTTGTTATCCACCGACGCCTGAGTGCACACTGTACTGCAGGAGATCGATCTGCTCGGGTAGGTTCCAGGAGAAGGGGCTTCCCATGGAAACGGTTAAAGCGGCAGGTTTGTTTTGCACGTTGTAGGGCGCCCCAACTGAGCTCAAGGGCAGTTTGTCAGAATTTCCAGGGTACCATTTGCAGTGTTACACAGCCACAATGGCTAGCAGGTAAAACCCATATCATATATAAGGTTCACTATCCATCCATCCATTTCCTGTAACCACTTGTCCTAATCAGAGTTCCAGGAGCCTATCCCAGAGGCTACAGGCACAAGGCAGGGAACAACCCAAGATGGGGCGCCAACCCATCGCAGGGCACACATATGGGCAATTTGGGTAACTTCAATTCACTTCAGCATGGACTGTGGGGGGAGAACCCAGAAGAAACCCCACAAGGAGAACATCCAAAACTCCACATACACACAGCCAAGTGGAGACTTGAACCCTGGTCCTAGTGGTATGAGGCAATAGTGCTAACCCCTGCACCACCCTATATATACAGTATCTATATCTATCTATAGTATGTGTATGCACACACACACACACACAAATGTAGCCATGTAGGCCTTCAAAAAACTGTTCTGATCTGGTTTTCCACAATTTATAAACCACTCATAAGATAGACAAGTCATAGTTTCCATATCCACAGAAAATGTATATGCTGTAGAATACAGATATTGTTAGACAAACGGCTTCTCGGAAAATGGGAGAATAAAACAGCGCTCTGTCGCACACATTTGGTCCAAACTGCTTTTTCTGCACAGCTGCAGGTACAATATTGAATCCTGGGTAGGTTTAGCATGCGCCGTGACATATGACATGTATGTACATAATAGGATATATACATTATTATTTTACAGATAGCAAACCCCATAAATCAATGTGACACTTATGATTTGATTTTTAGGCACTGTCAGATGTAAATACACTTTGTCATCTACAAAAATGTCTATATGTAGCTATGTGCTTTACAAACAGAACACAAAATGTTAAATTGTGTTTTATCAAATGATGGATCAGGGGAGATAATGTAATCATTATGCTATTAATGATGTTTAAACAATTAAAGAGATACTGTAAAAAGAAGCCTAATATATCTTGCAAAACTATAAAAAGAAAGTACTATTGGAGAAATCTGAGCAGGACTCCACGCATGCAGTGAGTGCATCTATCCATATACTGCTCCAATCTGACAGCTGGTTAAACATAGTTTACTTGAGGGTAAGTTGGATGGCAGCAGACTAAACACATTGCACAAATGCATGAATGCATTGCCCAGTGGGCAGCGGTGGCTAAATGGTTAGGGAAGTGCACTTGTAATGGAAAGATTGCCGGTTCAAATCCCTAACCAGCAAAGCACCACTGAGGTACCCTGAGAAAGGTACTGCCCCCAAGCACTGCTCCGCAGGCACTGAATTAGCTGCCCCCTGCTATGTCACATTATCACATATGGGTTAAATGCTGAGGACACATTTCATTGTGGTGTGTCAACAATGATGATTAATCACTAGAAAAATAAATGCCTCCTTTAAACTGGCCTAACCCCTTAGGTGCACTTGATGGGAAGCAGAAGACATAATCTTTTCTCTCCCTTTGGCCGTCCATTTTTATATTACAGTCTCTTGCGACTTCAGTGAACCTTGATGGAAGTTTATCACGGGTGCACTTTCTTCTGTCTTCTCCTTCATGTAATACTTTTTATTTGGGTCGTATTTGTCTGCCAGGGCCTGTCACAAATAATCCAGTTTTAAATTGCCGCCCCTTTTTACAGGTCGGGTTTTTACTAAAACTGCGAGAAGTTCCGTACCTTTCTGAAACATACATGACAAGGGCCCTTCCGGGCCTCCTGAGCACAGACACAACTTCTAGACGGTCCATTGATTAATTAGTAATTGTTATGCTACTAAACATTTGTGTTGTCCCATAATTAATACAGGAAAGGGGCCTCGTAATACATTTTTATGTGGTTAGACACGGTCAGGGACTGTACACATCATTTGCTGTATGCCACATAAGATTCAAAATTTAAATCTGAACCATGCACCCTGTATGTATGGACACTCTGAAAGGTGTAACGTGATTGGACCATCCCATGCATCGCAGTAATCTGGATTAATGAAAAACCCGGAGAAAACGAGGTAAAACTTCCAGCCGCTAATTATGCGCAGCTTTTGAAGCTGTCACTGACGATGCTTTAAAAAAAGAAACGGCATCTTCCCTCACAGCGAGGTGCCTTCACCCCGCTGTCGGTTATCACTGTGCTGCTTAGCTAATGCTTCATAGAAGGTCATTTATTCCGCTGGATATCTTACTGGTGCAGTCAGGTTCATATGCTTTACTCAGCGGCATAACAGCACAGCCCCTGGTGACTTTCCAGCAGGCTGGCTTCACAATGATGCCGTTTGCACTTGACACTTACCTTCACACACTCTAGACGTGTGCAGCTGCAAGGAAATTTACGCTGATTGGGCAGTCCAAGTCCCTGTTTCGTTCCTGACCCTTGCAAACTCGTAAACATCTGTGGTATCTTTAAATACCAGAAATAGCCCTTCACAAAATTGCTAAGGTGTCAAACAAAGGTAACAAGACATTAGCCTTATCCTAACACAAATGAAACGGGGAATTTAGAAGAAAAATGTGCAATTTGGGTGTAAATAGGAAGTGAATCTGCTGACATGTGCTCGTCAGAAGGGCTCTCTTCTGCACATGATTGAGATATTCTTTGATAATAATGCTAAATCCTGCGAAGGTGCCTGCTAAGCAAATTAGCTGATTATGAAGATTGCTTCCTTAATTATCGGTTTTTATTGCTCATGCATATTTAACCACCTGAAACTGTCCCTTGCAGAGAAGCCGGGGGTTTCGTTTCAGCAAAGTGTAGCCTAATTCACATGTGTCTGAGTTGTCAAGCTTATCGAAATAGGGTGCCCGATTCAATTATTTTCACTAATAGTTTCCAACCGCTTGAAGATATTGCAAGTGAATATTATTCCCACATTGCCCGTCGTAAAAAGTGATACAGAGATTGATGGAGAATATAGCATATTCCTTTTTGTTTAACGCAATTTTTGATCATATTTCGGTCTGACAGCTTTACAGCTACTATCCATAGTCCAAAACATGATGGTTCAGAAAGAAAGGCCCGTTATTTTGTATCGTTACAAAGGGCCGTCTTAATGACCAACAGGACATTAAAATGGGAAATGAAAAGCCTGACGTTGCATTTGTTAAGCTGAAGGGAATGTTCCAATAAAACGGCATGTTGAGTTAAATCGCCGACTTCATTCAGGAAAACAAACGAGGAAACAAAAACCTTTTTCCGTAATGCCCATTCCTAAATCAGCCGCATTTCATATGGTCTGAAATGAAGATGAATGCGGGCCATTGCCATCACTCTAAGCCTAATGGAATCCAAGAATAATTTGTGGCAGGGAATTTCAGCAATGGGCCCTGGCTCTCTGTCTTAGAATACCATAAACAACCACGTCAGCGGACTCCTGCCATTTCAAATGCATGTTCTATTTTCACACGCTCTGACTCTGCAGAGGCGAGACGCATCGTCTGATTTCATTAGAGTGCTGTCACACCGATGAGATGGAGAGAGCTTGGGAACATTATTACAAGGTCACGTGTTAGAGAGGAATCCATTTATTTATGAAATTAACCTTTGTTTCTTCAGCTATATTTAAAGATGGGGATTTCAGACATTGGCTGGCATGGCAGCTCAGTCAGCACTAATGTCACCTCACACCTCCTGCTCTGTATGTGTGTGGTTTACAAATACTGCCGTTTCTTCCGGTAGTTCAAAACCTAGAGCGCTTGCAAACTGGCATCTCTAATTTGCCTGTAGAGTGATTGTATGTCATCTTGTGCCTTGAGATTCCTGGGATAGGCTCCACACTCTCTGAAGGGTCTGTACTGAATAATCAGTTTAGAGGGATAGATGAATTAAAAAAATATGCAGCTTAAGTCTATAATGATCACTGACACGATGTTCAAAACTTGTACTCCAAAATAAACTGTTTCATTTCGGCATGTAGATGTACCTGGCGCAAGAACAAACCTGGACTAAATTTAGCTTTGGCAGGTGCACATCCGTTGAAGTCAAGGCACTTCCTGCTGATGACTCGATTAAAAATGGATTACGTTAACTTTTTGGCATTTGTCCACTTCCACAAAATGCGTATGCATGGCAAACTCAGCGTGTTACTCCGCACGTTTCTATAGGAAAGGCAGCTCGTATATGAAACCAAATGGAAACATAGATTTCACCACACTGGAGCAAATACACAATCCTATCCATGCTCTATGCGCAAAAACTACACGTCTTGTGGGACAGGCTGGTACATCACAAAACCATTACACACCACAATTATAAAATATATTTCATAAGAAGATGCATTTAAACTGCTACCTTACAAAGGAGAGCATGCTGGTAGGAAGCAAAGAATTTACAATTTTACTGTAAGCAATTTCACTAAACGTTTGCAGGTTCAACGTTTTTGAAATTTTTTTGATTGACTAAGTAAGAAGTATACAATAAGAAAGCATGGTAAGATACAAAAGCCACTTTGACTAACCAAAAGACATTGTAAAAGGGGTTATTAAGGGGAAATTTCAGCACCATTGACATTTCTTTGAATTTCCCATTTTATCCTGAATAGTATTGTCAAAATTAGTTCATTACCGCATGCGGTTAATATTATCACAGCAAACCCGCCAGCTTGAGGTGTCATTTGACTACAGAGCACACCTATGCTACTGATGCTAGCTTGAAGGCAGGTGAGGGTAGACAAGTCATACTTGAGAAATGATCCGTTAGCAAAGAGACTTCAGCTAACTTCACAAATGCTATTATATCGCTAAACAGATGTTTGTAAACTGTTGACCTATTTACACTGTAGACAGCCCACTTTAGGCAAATTGATTTCAGGGAGATAGATGAGGGACAACCTGGAAGGGGGGTGTTGTCTAGACTTGGTAATATCGTATACCAATATACTTTCATCCAAAAATACCGCAACCCCAGCCACCCCAGTTGTCTAATTATACCAGGGAATACCAGAATAGTGTTGCTTTTAAAAAATACAGTCAAAATACTGTATAGCACAGTATAATTTCTGGACGTATGATGGTATTAAGACTAGTGCTGGCGGGGGAGGGGGCTGGGGTGCTCACAATAAAATTTGCTGACCAGGGAGGTGCTGGTGGCAAGATATGTTGGTGGCTGCCGGCGATAAAATTTGCAGACCGGGGCTAGAGGATGGCGGTACAATTTGCTGACTGGGTGGGGCGGGCTTATAGCGGTAAAACTTCCTGCCAGCTAATTTTACTGCCGCTGAATAGTGGAACGACAGATTTCCTGGACATTATACATTCGCGGGTGTCAAGGAGCCACTCTCGAACTGTAGGACAATCCCGGAACTCCCAGAAGGGGTGGGATGTCTAAAATTGTTGAATACTGGGGTGTCAAATATTCAGCTGGCCACTGGTGACCCATATAAAGCACTTTCAAGAGAAGACACGTTGAAAGAAACGTTGAAAGGAAATGCAAAACGGAACAACTAGTACGTGATGCAGAATGACTAGAACATGCGAAGGAAAACAGCTAGCACATGTGAAGCGGATGGAACAGCTAGTACATGTAAAGTAGAACAGTAGAACATGTGAAGCAGAACACCTAGGAAAAGCAAAGGTACTGTGTTGATGCTAGTGCTGAGCAGTTCCCCCAACTTTCAAAAAATAGGTATTTTAAGGTTCCACAGTAATAGCTGTTAGAAAACTAAACAGCATTAATCGTGATTAATTGCATCTAAATCAGTGATTAATCACAATTTAATATATTCGTCGATTGACAGCACAAATCCTGAAATCAGAAACAGAAAGCTGACCTGTGTTTTCCAATGAATCAAACGTACCTCTATGGAGGGGTGTCGGGTATCAGGTAAGGTTCACGTGCTCGCTAGCAGTGCCACTGAATTATGTTGTCCATATGTATGCGTTACTGAAATGTGTTCAACTTCTTAAATATACATTCAATAATTAAGCCAGTTCATTATTAAAAAACAAAAAACTCCTGGATACTCTTACTTAACGCTGTCATCTATAATGCATTATAGATACATTCACAATGCGTTATAATGGTCAGTACAAGAATTAAGGATGCCTTGTACTGCATTATGAAGGTATCTATAGAGCATTATAGATGAGAGCTTCATAAAGCATTCATAATGCATAATAAACATGGCTATAATGTGACGTGCCTTTTCATAAATATGTGTAGCCATGTTTATAATGCTGTATGAATGTATTGTAAAGTTGTTATGAATTTGTTCACAGATTCTTCTAAACATGGCATTGACAGAAAGTGTTACCACACAGTGTCCCAAACACACAGGTTGCCTAGTCAAGGGCACCATCCTGTACCACCCGGAAAATAAGGGGAAGTGATATCCTTGTCAGGGAAAGGAACATGCAACTATTCACTATTTTAAAGCGTCACCAAAACAGATCTAAAGTGATATTTTGTGTGGACGCCTAACAGAACAAGAGGGAGAGGAACAAGAGGATTTGTCCACTGAAAAGCTGTGCTTTTTCAGTCACAAGAGAAGCTTTAGCCAACGCAAGAGTTCACCAATAACTGGTTGACGTATCCCAGCATGGTATGGTATTAAACTAAAACGTGATCTATTTAACTTGTATTGAAAACTGCCAAATAAATAGAAATAACAGATGAATACAATTAAATACAAAACACATGAATTAACTACTGAATTAATGACTGAATAGAGAGCCTGTTTTTAATTTAAAATTCTAATAATATAACATCACCTTAAAGCAAACATGAATGTAGGCTATGGTCTCTGAAGCGTGCAGTAGACAGATGTTTCCCTTTCTAAAAAATTAAAAAATGTAAAAAATGTATAAATCCATGAAACGAGAAGACGAGACGCTGTAGCACACACCTTGCTAATGCAGTCGACCTTCAACTTGCTGCTCCTCTCCTTCCTCCGCCCCCCATCCCTCTGTACACATCGCCTGTTCCTGTTCCCTGCAGGCCGCAGGCTGTGTTCTGCTGCCATTTCCCCCCCCACCACACGCTCTGTGCCTCAGCGAGATCTCACTCCGTTTCTTGTTCTGGAAAAGCCTACTGCCTGGTTTCAGGCAAAGGCCTTCCATCTCAGCATAGAATCCTACAAACCTGCGTCTAACTTCACTCTCTGTCTGTGACTTAACCGATGCCTGTTTCTGCGACTCTGTGCCTAAATTTACTTCTGATTTTCTTTAATTGTCACATTTTATTGAGAGTCTCATTTATTGTTCATTTTATCACCACAGGAACTATTATTTTTGTTATCATACATCTAGATGGTATTTTTGAATCCTATGTGGTCCATTTTAAATATACTATGTTTTCAATCAAGTATTTTACATAATAACCCTGCAGTGGACTGGCATTCTGTCTAGTCTGTACTCCATCCTTCTCTGTTACACTGTGTGGGACCGGCCCAAACTCAGATCAGAATACGCAGATAGAAGATGGATCTTTAATAATAATAATAATAATAATAATAATTATTATTATTATTATTATTATTATAAAAAGCAGGGAGTTGAGGTTATTTTCTGAGGGGATACAGTTTTCATTTAGCTTTCTGTAGCCTGAGATGTTTCATTTTCTGCTTAATCTGTAAGAAGCAGGCAGGTTAAATTCAGTTCTCAGTTCCTAGCATAATTAAAAAGAAATATAAGTGTTAGATTAAATAATTCTCTCCTAACTTTCTCTGAGAAAAGTCTGGTGAGTGGCTCAAGCTAAATTACAGAGAAAAAACACAGAACTGCATCTTAAAGCAGATTTGCATCTGTAGTAAATTGCATACGCATACTGCTCGATAAGTCTCACTGTTATGCCTGCAAGCCGGGTGCTAATTTGGAGCTCAGGATTTTGAGGCAGATGTTGTTTTTAAGGTATTCCGTGGTGTACAGGTGGCTGGAAACACCCGTAAGTTACAACGTCTGTCATCACCAAGGATGTATTGCTGCCCTTTCGACAATTCCATAAATAAAGTAGACCATATAATCGCACGATAATGGTCTAAATTTTTTTCTTTATACCAACATTATTCACATTACCCTTGACTCGGGGTATAACAACATGTCTTAAGTATCACTGAAAAAAATCTCAGCCTTTTGAGCCAAGGGGATTAAAGCCAATGATTAAAGAGGGTTTTGAAGATGTTTGGCTTGCAGGTCTCCAGCTTCATTTTAATCTGCCCACATCCCTTATGGCGTCAAACATTCATTGCTTTGTCCCTGTGTCAAAAAACATTACTTCTGCAGTTGCGTCGTAATATTAGAAGAACCAATTAAGTTGGCAATATATATGTATATGATGCAATGCACGATATATATTGCAGCCAAGGAATCGGATTAAATTAAGTTAGACATTTACCACCACAGCATGGCTCTGAGACCATATGCTCAGAATAAGCAAATATCACATAAATGTCACAGAGTGCTGTTATCTTAGAGTGATCTACAAAGTTTTTAAAGGGAACAAGAAGTGACTTCATTAACAAGTGCTACTTAATATAGCAGGATTTTTTTAAGTGCCTTGTAGGTAGGGAAAGTGCTACCGTCACTTCTACTGCCGTACTTCAATAAGAATTCATGCATGCAGTAGTTTTTTTGTAAAATTTAAAATTAAGATGCAGTTGGATATCAATAGCTAAATATCAACTGACTGACAACAAATGTGATTTAGTCTTAATTTAAATGAGTTATAAAATATTGATATTAACACATACGGAAGCTGAAGGAGCTAAATGGAATTTTTAAAATCCAGTGCAGGACTTGCTGAGTAACACTGGAGTCAGGCATTTGTGCTGGTTTCTCTTCAGCCGAATCTCTGCTTTGAAGTTTCCTAGCTAATTTCCTATTCCGTTTGAAAGATCGCTTTACATTACAGGCCAATATGTGCCCTGTAATTTCAATAAAGTAGAATCTGCTATTATAGCTATTCTAAAATATTTAAAAGGTTGGAATGGTTGTACAATTTAAAAAAAAAAATCAACAATTTATAATCCTTATAAATTAGCCATTGTAGTGAATCATTTTAATCAGAAGAAAGACAGATTCATCCTTTTCACACTTTCACACCTAGGGCACTAAAAGGGCAAGTGAAAAAAATCTGAAGAAATACCTCCGGTTTCATTCCAGTTATTTATTTAATATTTAACTACTTTTCTTGTGAAACAGACGCAAGCTAGCTAGTTAGCAGCCAGATATCCTGTGCTACTGAAATGGTTTTACTATAAATGAATTGACAAAATGTGTTTTCTCCTGGGAGCTGTCAGTATAATCTTGCCTATAGGGTGCCAGACCAGCCAGGGCAGCCCAGCCTTCAACCAGAGAGCAAGTTTTTATATGTTATGAATAATCTTCCATCTTAACTTGAGTCTGCATAAGAGCTTTTAGGATAGCAAAGGTCACTTTGCCACCCATTTTAAAAGACACTATACACGCTACATTTAAAAACATTATGCTCTGAAGTGAAATTTAAACTACACATGTGGGATTTTTTTTTTGTTATTTGCCGGTATAATAGGGTAAAACGTTCAGTTTTAACATGTTCAGTGGGCTCTGCTACTCCTGTGAGAGAATAACCTTGAAAAGTATTTTTTTCTTTAGGTCTGGAGCAAAAGCAGCCATAACAAAAAAAATCGTATAATCGTATAATCTTAAATAAGCTTTCTTTATGATCTGTATAATTATAATCTTAATTCAAATCAATTTTTATATATAGCGCCTTTCACAACAGAGTCGTCCCATGGTACTTTTCATGTATTTATATATCTTAATACATTAATAAATCATCTTGACAAGCGCCAACCTGTCCTACGAATTACAAATTATGAATCTTGCCCATTGTAGCCACAATTTGGCTTGAATCATTTGTAATGAAATTCTAAACCTCCGTATTTGTGGAATTTGGTGATGATGGCTGGTCATAGATGACCTGGAGATCATGAGGCCAAAAGATTAATAATTCAGGAACTAGACAGAATAATGCTGCTGTACCCTTGAGCTAGCAGTTTAAAAGGGCCAAAAAAAAGCTGATACAGTTTAAAATGTGAAGATTCACATATTTGCATCTAACTCTGCAATTTCTGTGCTATCAATACTCAAATACAGCAGAATAAACCTGCAATCCACATGCAGGCACTGGAGATGGTTAGTTTGTCATTAGCAATGCTAATGCGGCAATGAACTGTCTGTTCTTAATATGACGTAGCTTTAGCACATCGCTGCGTCATTGGGGAACCACAGCAAAGCTAATTGTGCTAAGAAGAGCCAGCAGAAGCTGCTCTTTCTCATCTCACTCAATCACCGCGCGAGGAGCATTTACAGATGACAGCAGAGCCTTAATAATGTCATTATGTTTAATATCTGCTTCCGGAAGGCCCCGATAAAAACAGGCACTGTGAGATTAGAGGTCTGTAGGACAACAATGGATGCCTTAACAGATGTTATTATCTCTGAGGTGATACGGGGGTCAGCAGCATTAAGAGCAAAAGCTTGTTGTGGAGAAAGAAAACTGTTGAAGGCCTACATTGGTTTGGGTAGTCCCAACACCCCTGAGAAAGGTGTCTGGGGCTGGGGGCTGAGAATGGGCGCTAAGGGGTTGGGTACAGGGTTGGATGGAGACCTTTGGAGGCCAGGAACGAATAAACACTCACCCATTGCAAAGAAGGGGATTCCCAGCAGCGTGGAGTTGAACTTCCCATGGGAAATGAAGAAGATGCCGGCGGCGGTAACGTTGGCGATGCAGATGGTTAGCACGCCCAGCAGGCCCAGGAAGGGCTTCCCCCGCAGGCAGTCCCGCATGGAGCTGGAAATGGTGGCTGCCAGCAGCACCAGTACCAGGCCCACCAGCACCTCGCCACGGGCCAGCATGCCCGTCCGGTGGAAGTCCCGCCACAGGCTGAGGGAGGTCAGTGACTGAGTCCGCAGGTCCTGACGGGAAGC
The DNA here is from genome assembly GCA_026781065.1 of Mormyrops boulengeri. NCBI lineage: Eukaryota > Metazoa > Chordata > Actinopteri > Osteoglossiformes > Mormyridae > Mormyrops > Mormyrops boulengeri. The sequence goes on along the minus strand of JAODLD010000006.1, from coordinate 225,787 downwards.
GGAGAGCCGGCCCACCAGCTGGCAGAACTCGTGCTCCCACTTCTCGGCTATGGCGTCCTGCGCGGCAGAGCCGTAGTTATGGAGGTAGTATGTGATCTGGACGGCCCTGGCGGACTTCACCTGCTGATCTCGACTGTTGGGGGCAAAAACCACTCCTCCTAGCTGGTGGCCAATGAAAGAAACTCTTCCATCCTGCAAAAACAAACCCAATTGGTGTACTCAAATTTATCATCAGCCAGAACCTGTGATAATCTAGGCCTAATGGTACTAACCCTAACCCTAACCCCATCATATGATTGACTGACTCTACGCTCAGATGCCAAGCTTAACTGTCAACTTTATACATGTGCGTGTATGTCTCAAAGAAGAGCAAGATATGGGATATGGCAAGTGGTAAATAATGCATCAATTAATTTTCAAATTTCATTTAATTTCATTTCACATATTTACCACATACATTGTACATTATTACACACACCAAGACACCAAGTGGGCAAAGTATTTTTGGATGGATTAATTACATGGCAACAGTCTAGCACAAATTTCAAAATTTGCTTGCTATAAGTAGTATCTTCCCTAATGCTATTTTAAAATGATTTTTATGATAACTATTTATTTTCAGAAGGAAGTATTGTTAGCATGGAAAATATAGCATGAATATATATTTATATATTTGCGCAATAGCAACCTCATAACTGTTTCATTTTCAGAAGACTACCTGTTTCCTTTCACTAACTGTTTAAGTTCAGAAGAAATGACTATGTTATGTTATGTCCTATCCGCCTGACCCTTCTGTCTCTGGCCCCGATGAGCCATGGCTGTTGCTTGTTGCCCTTCATTAGTCTTTGTATTTAAGTACCTCTTTGTCTTGTCATCCCCAGTCCGGTCATTGAAGTCGCTCCACCTGTCTACCCGTGTCCTTCCTACTTCTTTTGACCTCTCACGGTCTTGTTTTTTTTCCCTGCCCCATACCCCCCCCTTCAGTTAAATAAACCCCCTTTTTTCGCCAAACACCAGCCTTCACGTCCTTTGTCTCGCTCACCGACTCTACAAATTGCCTAGCAGCTGTCCCCAGGAGCCCCTCATGCTCCACATCTCTACCAGCACAATTTCCCCTGCACCTACAGTAGACTGTATCTCTGGAGCCCGCTGCGGTCCCACTGCACGCCACTCCTCCAGAGCCCCTATGGTCCAGCCGTATGCTGCTTCTACAGAGTCCGCAATGATCCCTCTGTAGTCCCGCATCTCTGAGGTGGACTGGTTTGCCGCCTCTCTGCTGCGTAAAACCTCTCTACTCACCACTTCTCCACGTTGTGAAGTCGCTGTGCTCTCCACTCCCCCGCGTTGTAAAGCCGCCTCTCCCCTGTGTCATGAGGTCCCTCTGCTCACCGCTCCCCCATGACATGAAGTTGCTTTGCCCACCATGGTTCAGCCCCCGGCTCTCTGCAACTTGCCACAGTTCAGCCCGCTGGGTATCTACAGCTTGCTGTGGTTCAGCTTGCCGGCTTTCTGCAACTTGCCACGGTTCAGTGCGCTAGCTCTCCGCAGCTCACCGCTGCTCCTAGTTCTGGTCGCAGGAGGAGGAAATGGAAGAAGCAGGGTGAACCCGCTCCAGAGCCCCTCTTGCCTGACCCGGTGCAGTCAAAACCCTTCCTAGTGGAAGCTGCTGCTGCACCTCCAGATCCCTGCCCAGGGAAAGCCGCCTGTGCCTCTCCAGAGCCCTGCCCAGGAGAAGCTGCCGCCGCACCTCCAGAACCCTGCCCAGGGGAAGCCACCACCCATCCTGAGCCTCCACACCCAGCCCAGAAAGGGCTGCCGCTCGCCCTGAGCCTCCAGATTCCGTCCCAGAAGGTGTCACCACTCATCTCGAGCTTTCAGAGTTTGGCCCACAGGGGTCGGCTCCACCCATTCTCACCTCTGCTGTGCCCCCAGAATCTGGGCTCCACCCACGCTCCAGGTTCCTGTCCCTAGAGGGACCTATACCCAGTCCTGCAGCAGCCATGCCACTCAAACCTACCCTGACGGATGTCAGCCCACCCTATGTCCATCCCAAGTGAGTTACTGTCACTGTCCAAAATACCGCTCTGGGCAGTGTGGCCTGCTTTCTCTTGCTTGCAGTCCCTCAGGGAACCCCAGTGGTTGCACCAGGTGCCCCGGCTACACCCAGCTTGCCTCCTGCCATCCTGTTGGCTCCACCTTGCCTCCTGCCACCCCAACAGTGCCCACCTCATCTCCTGTTGTCTCCTTGGCAGGCTTCTCACAGTCTCCTGGCTCCCCACCAGCGGTCTCTTCACCCCCTGCAGGTTGTCCCCAGGCTAATGCCCAACTACCCGGTCACCGCCAGCCAGGTTGGGTCGACCCAGAAGATCCCCCACTGGAGGACTTAGAATGAGACCCTGTGGGTCTTGCCCTAAGTCCTGTTCCATAAGCCCCCACTTCAGCCTGAAGTCTGCACTAACACGAACCTAAGTCCCAGTGCAGTCAGCAGTGTTGGGTGGGGCCCCAAAGAGGGGTTGGCCAAGTCTCTGTCTCCCAACTCTCATTTGCTCGACATTGCCCGCCCGGGCAACTCTCCTGCTGTGGCCCAGAGAAGAGGACCTGCGGTGCCCTACTGCTCCTGCCCCACAGTTCCTTTGGCACCTTGCTGGACCTGCTGCACCAATGGCGCCCTCCAGCCCCACAGGCCCTCTAAGGCCCATAGGCCCTCCAGTCCTGATGGACCCAACCTTGCTGGGGAGCAGTCCCAGGAGGGTTCGCATACCAGGATCACCGCCCAGCTCCCCAGGGTCTGGAAGACTACCTGGGCATTCCCCACTTCCTCTCATTGTGCTTTGGTCCCTATCTTATTACCCTGTCTTGCCTTGGTTTTGTCCTTGCCTGTGTCCCCTTTGGCTCCCTCCTGTGTTTCCATCCCTGTCATTCTGGGTCTTCTAGCTGTCCACCCAGTCCTGGTGAGTGTCTTGTTGGGTGTCCTTTCCGCTGTCCCTGGGTTTGCATTTGTCTGTTGCATGCTCCTAGTCGTGTTATGTGTCTTGTCCCGTGTCCTGGGTCTTGTCCGTCTGGATTTCCCAGGTGTGGTGTGTTCAATCTGTCTCTGTTTCTCCTGCTCCCTGGTCCCCGTTGATGTCTGCCATATGACCCTCTGATCCCTGGTCTGTTGTCCCTGGTGCCCCGTCCCATGTTTGGTCTGTTTCATTCAGTGTTGGTCTCTCCTGTTGTCCTTCTGGTCCCTGGTCCAGCCCCTGTCTATTGAATGTCCATTGTTGTGCCGTGTGTCCTGTCTTGTCCTGTCTGGTTGCTCAACCCCACTATTCTTGTGTTGTGTCTGTCCCATGTACCCTGTTGCTCCTGCCATGCCCTGTCCTGTCTGTTCTCCCGTCTGTCCCCAGCCCTGTGTGTCTACCCTTGGGTTCGCACTCCTTAGTCCCCTCCCCTGTTCGTCCTCCATGCCTAGAGGACACACTTTGGGGGGGTGCTATTACGTCCTGCTCGTCATGTCTGCCTGACCCTCCTGTCTCCTCCCTAACATAGCCCTGATGAGCCACACCTGGTGCTTGTTACCCCTCATTAGTCTTTGTATTTAAGTGCCGGTTTGTTTTATCATCCCCAGTCTGGTCATTGATGCTGCTCCTCCTGTCTGCCTTTGTCTTTCCCTTCTCCTTTTGACCCATTGCGAGCTTGTTTGTTTCCCTGCTTTGGTTCAATTCAATAAACCCCTTTTTTCTCCACATGCCAGCCTCTGAATCCTTCATCTCACACACCGTGACAGTCTAAAGTATAGAGAAGTATGATTTTTCATGAAATTATGTCATAACCTGAAAGTGAGATCATGCAGACCCCATACACAGCACGGGGAAATGACACTGAAACTGTAACACAGGATGAGGTGACAGTGTTCTGCCACCTGGATTCTGCACAGGTGAACCAGTGTTTACTGAGGAACCACTGACATTTCACCAGCTCAGCCTTCCCTGCCTCACTAAAGGAAACCATATAGCAGCTGTTATTGGCTGTTGCCAAGGAAATTGTGGATTTATTCTTGTCACGCTTCAACACCCCCGGCCCATATCCACCAAATGTCGGTGTCCAGTATCCCTGACTCATGGCGAAGCCTGGGAAGAACCAGGATGGGGTTGGGAAAAGAGTGGGGTAGAGGCATGAGGTGTGCATGTTTGGGAAGGGGGGGGGGGGGTTTATCTTTACAGTATGACAGTAACAAATTTACTGTAGTAAATCTGCAGCAGATTGTTCAGCAAGAAAATGGCGGTTAAAATCCCAAAAGAAACTCAATACCTTGAACAAATTAGTTAACCTGAACTGCTTCATTAAACGCCAAAATTATAAACGAGTAAAGTGTAAATTACTAAGATGACTGATGCTGAAGGAAATGCCAGGAGGGAAATATGGACCAGGGAACAGAGTAGCTAAGTATGAGGACATTAGAATAAACCAATGCAATATTAAAGACAATATTACTCTTACTAACTGTGCAGTCTTCGACTATATTACTATATTCTTAATTATTTATATTAGTTGTGCGAATTCCAAGCAATGACATGCATATACATGTATAAAACAATATTTTCGGTACACCAATTCCACCTTGTAATGCAAGACAATTACAAAGAAGCAAAATGGTCGTTATTATTATAAGTGAACAACGGTTTTAAAGATGTTCTTAGGAGCGGCCCCTTTTCAGAAAAGGGGTTTTACGCAGTGTCGTTTTATACAGCTCTGTATTTACACAGGCGGTTAAGTATCTTTTTATAGGGTGCAACAAAATTGCTTCTTTGCCAAGCTATAAAAACGCAATTTGCTGATTAGTTCGGAATCTCGTACTTTATTTATTCTTCATTATTTGTATTATATATAATTTTCCCTAAAAATATTTAGTGTATAGAGTCATTATTTGAAATCCTGACATAATTCTGCAAAAATGAATTGATAAACCAAAATCTTTAAGAAGCATTTCACTGAAGGAGATGCACCGGATTTAAAATCGCGAGCTCTGAAAAGCAGGATCTCTGCTTTACTATAAAACAGCTCCGCGTACCGAGGGAGACATAGCGAAGGTGATTCCCCTCCTCGCTGAAAGCGGGTATTTCGGGGAATCTCTAAGGAGCCGGTCACTGTAAAGTCAGGCATGAGTCAGGGAAGCCGCCAGCCTGCTGGCGATCGGAAATAAGAGACTATACCAGCGGAGAGGAGAGCGCCATTCCCGAACAGAGCACCGGAGCTGCGGTCATTCGGTCAGGAGTTAAGCCGGTGAAATCGTATGAATGAAAGCGAGCCGGCGAATTACGGACGCTTAGGTGACGTTATCTCCTCCACAGTGCTTCTCTTCCTCCCAGCGTGTCCTACGATTCATGTTTCTAATACGTAGCTTGGAGATCATTTTTGTGCATCATTTCCCAGTTTACCGATCATTTCCCATCCACCGATTTACTCCACTGCATAATTTTTTTGAATGGCCGTAAGGTACAGTAGTGACTATGCGGGCAGGTTACAAAAGCGTAAAAGGCACCGCGAAGCGTTCCCGCAGGAGACATGCTGCATCTCCTACAGGGTAAATCCCACTCGTGACAGAAACATTTCCTGGAACATAGCGTATTATTAGTTTATACAAAAAGAATACAATACGAACTTATGACCATATTTTCAGGATCTTTTTTAATCCCAGTGTCATCACCGATTACAAAGCGTTTATGCTTCTAAAGTTGCAGGCATGCTGCACCTCCCGTGCAGAAAGGATGCGGGGCTCGTGGCAATGCACCGTGGTAATGCACCGCTTTGCAAGCCGAACCAGGACGTGCAATACTGGACGGACCGGGCTGCTTTCAGCAGGGCAGAGCTGCTTTGGAGCGCTTTTTCTGAAAGCCTAAGACAGCATTGCCCCGTGTTTCAGCACCCACTTGCCCCACGACGAGAGCACCAAACACGCTTTTGCAGCAATCGGGTCTTATTGCGTCGTTCCCCGTAGGACAATATTGCTGACTAGAAGCGGCTACTACGCCATACATACTGTACATTGAAAACGTATGGAAGCTAGCTAGGCTAGCAGGAATATTTGTTGCACTATGAATGGCAGATAAACGAGGTAAAATCAGTTTTGAGTAATAAAGCACCCGGCGCACAGCAGAGATCCTGCTTAGTGTTATGCCGAGGATTTATGAACCCGAAAGAAACGTTTTAGTAACAGTTTCCGAATTGCAACTGCCTCACCTTTAACGTTGTATTTGGGTAGCTCACTGGCACCTTTGACAAAGTGCTGTTCGAGAGAATAGCCGAGCGGATATCCTCAAAAATCGTGATTATATCATCCAAGAGGCATTTCTTGTCCCGGTGCCTCATGACACAGAGATGAGCGAAAGTGTAGTTGTACCCTTTGTAATTGACCCGCATATCGAGCACCTTCTTGTGGATCTGCAGAACCTGGTCGGCCAGTTCCAGTATATTTGCCCCGGACTTGGCGAGCAGGATCAGTCTGCCATATCTGCCCGGAGTGTGCAGGTCTGAATACAGCTTGTTCTTGGACTGGTCGATGGGGAAAAGGCTGTTCGCTAGACTCCGTTCGATCTTAGCCAGACTGTGAGTCGGGGCCACCAGGACCTCGAGGTTCTTCTCGGGTTTAAACCTGCTCAGGACAGTGGATCCGAAGATGATGGTTAGGACTGCGGGGACAGTGAGGAAGAAAACCGGATGCCTGCTAACGAATAAGCCCAGCCAGTAGAAAGAAGCTTTGAGCCTTCTGTGTATCACTTGCCGCAGCATCCTCCTCCAGATCCAGCTTGCAGATGCCCCGTTTCGTCCTGTGAAGCACATGTGACATGTGGCTCCGTTGGCCCGTTTATCAATCTGTTCAGAATGCAATACACCTGTAAAAACACTGCAGCGATTCACAACAAGACAAGCAGATATCGATCACTCGCAGATTCTTTTTTTCTTCATCTCAAGCCATCCCTTCCCCCTGTCGACCACCGATCGGCGACTGCTTGCGCTGCTTCTGCTGCATTCGCAGCAAGCCCCGGCGCGCTGATGTGCATGTGTGCGCCCGTTCCTCTAAGTACACTATCGGCGGTGGCTGATTTATGTACAGTGCTTGACAGTAACCATGTGAGGCGTTCAAAAGGCGGGAAGACATGGGACTCGCGTTCGCGGCGAGGGGGGGGGGGGGTTATTAAAATAACACGCAGCTTCCGATTTAAAAACGCAACGGGCAGGGAGATAAATGTCATTCACCGCGATCCGCTCAAACGCGTGGCCACCAGCGCTTCCCCACACATCAAGGCAGGTAGGAGCTCATCGGATCCGGCGACTTTCGCGGAGATGCACCAGTCCCCGTGTGCCCCCTTTACCCACTGCACGTTTTCCAAGATGCTGATTCAAAAAAGGACGGCCGATGTTGCATCATTGTGCTCCGGTGCCCGGTGCCGGCAGACCTATGAGGAGGCAGAGCCGGAGCGGCACGAAGGAAATTCCGAGGTGCTCCTTCACTACGTAGGATTGATGCCCCTCCCCCTCATTTTCTCCTAGGTTCTTCAACCAGAGCAAAAGGGCACATATAATATTTCATGCAATTTTTTGGCATACGGCTGATTAATGAAGCTTTTCCTTGTGATTGAGGTGAGAAATCTATTCACAATTCAGTACGCTTATTCAGTAGTATTAATATTCTCTTAAGCAGTTTAACATCCACCCAATGCATATATTTTTTTATTTTTTTTAAACTATAAGTCGTTCTAAGTTGGATTGGATGTGTACCGGTAGCAAATGACGAATTGGACCTTTGATGCGGGGTCTCCAGAGGGAATTTTATATTGTACCCATGAGCCTCGCGCTTTACCTAAATTGCTTTTCGACAATCCAACCATACAAATGAAATGTAATTGTAAATGTAAATTGTTCAATTTTATCATAAATGTAAAACGAAAATTTCCCCTCTGGTGACCAATGAAGTGTACCTTATCCTACCATACATTTAAATATTAAAGTAAATGGAAAATAAAATGAAACACCTTTAACAACAATGAGAGAGTTCCAGTAATGACTGGCTGGAGTGAGCCCTGCCGTAGAGATATTAAAATGGTTTTACAGCATACCGTTTGTATTGCGCTCATGCTGCAGTTATAGATAATACAGCATTTTTAGCCAAGTACGTGTTTTACTCTCCCTTTTTGAGCCAAGTAACAGTACAACAGAACACCATTCCTCCACAAAATTTCTGTCAGCTATTTTCTCGACCTGTCAGGTGCCTGCTGGTTGTGAAGGGGGTTCATCATCCATGGTTGGGTGGCTGGGAATAGCATGCATCTTCCCTCTGCAGCGTTCCTGTAGGTGTTGGGGCAAGGCAACTTGCAATGGACCGAGTCAAAAAAAAAAAGGCTGCTATCTGGTGGGGTTAGCTGAGACGGCTGTTTTCCATGATGCTTCAGCAGCTGATCTGGACTGGGGCCTCCTTTGGATTGAGCACTGACTGTCATATGAGACTGACACAGGGCACAGGGTCCAGCAGAATCTCTATGCCAGTGATTCCCAATCCGGTCCTCGGGGATCCACAGACAGTCCACAATTTTGGGAGCTGGGAGGGAACAAAAATGTGGACTGTTTGGTCTGAAGCTCGGTGGGAGCAAAAACATGGGCTGTCCGTGGGTCCCCGAGGACTGGATTGGGAATCACTGCTCTACGCTATTGCATGTCCTGGGATTGCCCTGCTGTGGCACCCAGTCACATGACCGCTTAGTTCAGCCTTTGTACAATGTTATGTGAATATCACTGATACATTTTGAATGTTACAGAGCCACAAAGATAAAGGCATTTTTGCTAAAAAATAAAAACATGAACAGGTCATCCCTTAAAGTTATTCGTATTTAAAAATATTTCAAGTACTTAAAAACTCATATCTTAGAAGATATGGGGAATACAGACATTTCTCACTAATGAAAGTAGTAGCTTGATATGTAGACTGTAACTAAACAGTAGCTGGTGAACTGGGATAAACAGTATTTGGGCTCTGATAGCCAACACAGCATAACCTTTTATGCCTATGGCTGTTTTGCAACTTTAGTTAATGTCAGGATTCTCGTTTAAGATGTTTTGGATATCTTTATCTTATGAAGATAGGTCATTTAGAATGCACTGCTTACAATCTGAATAAATTTGCAAAAGTATCCTCTGGGCAGACAAGTTATTTGATAAGATCCACCAGTTTTAGGTACATCACTCCAGATCTTCTCTATGACAGTGGTATCTGTTTGTATAGGTATGTATAATGGATCCTGTCATGTAATGCCCTGTATCTCGGCAGTATCACATGAACTGCCTTGATATTTATAAATAACTGCATTTGCCTTGTTCGCATTTTCATTATGCTATTATTTTATTGACTCAGGTGTGCATATACAATATGTTATTAACTGCCCCTCTTGTCCCTAAGCAAAAGTAATCATAAATACATTAAACCTCAAGCATGGTATTTTACTATCAGTACTGGGACATTTCTCTAAGATTTAAGCCTCTGTATAGATGAGACAGCCAAAACTATATAGTTAGCCGCTGGGAATGTAGTTTTTCTTTAAGCTACGGAAAACTGAAGCGATACAAAAGGGTCTTGGCTCAGAGTTCACCTTGGTGTTTAATTTCGAGTTGAACAGCTTGTGTATCTTCCCCTCTGGAAACATTATTATGAAACCTATCAGGCCCAGATAGAGGCGACAAATAGTAGGTGGGTTGTAATGACACATCTTAGGCTGCCTTTCCCAGTTGTACATTTTCTTTCGGGTTCCTGCCCCGTAGGCTGGATCTCATTATTATGATATAGTCCCAGGAGTATATGTAAGAAATAAGTGGCAAAATGGAAAAACCAGGGGTGTGGTGGCGGGG
>JAODLD010000006.1:179436-207473 GCA_026781065.1 Mormyrops boulengeri | reverse complement strand
CCATCCTGGGTTGTTCCCTGCCTTGTGCCTTGCGAAGGGTTGGTGCCCCATCCTGGGTTGTTCCCTGCCTTGTGCCTGTAGCCTCCGGGATAGGCTCCGGACCCCCTGCTACCCTGAATAGGACAAGTGGTTTCAGAAAATGGGTGGATTGGATGGACGGATCAAACCCCAGTCAGCGATCAGACTTTACTCAAAATCTCATTATTGTGAAACTGTGGTTTTCAACCTGAAATAAATATTTAGTTCTTACAGTTACAAATTAGTCTTATGGGGTCTCTACCTGGCCTGTTCTGATTTGGGGTTCCCTGGTTCAATAAAACATGGAAAAATCCTGTTAAAAAGCCATTGCAATTGAATAAAATTGAAACCTAGAGGTGCTAGTGACTCTGATCATGTCAAATAGTTATAACTGCTGAAGGCCTCATTTTAATAATTTAATCTGGCACTAAAGACTCTTTGCTTTTTTGTATCTTAAGTTAAAGATTTATATCTCTCACTTAAAGGGATGTGGACAATTTATTTCAAAGTGTTGACTGGCCATGCTGCCTTGGTCATTGGTGGAATGTGCCTTTGAATCCATCACACCACATCTGTCTCAGCACATGCTATGTGTCAATTTCTCGCAGTGAAAAAAAGAACATAAAATACAGATCTGGGCAAGTTGCAGGTCACCAAATAAAGTTGTGTTTGAAGCTCTTCATCTGGACAGGAAGTGTATATTTAAAAACACAGTCTAGCATTAGAAAATGTACATATAAATAGTAATGTAACAAAGAGAAGCCCAGAGAATAAAGAGAAACACAGTTTAACTTCAGGAAGTATTGATTAACCAAATATGATGTTCTGCAAATGCACGGGTATATGGGATGGCAATTGCAAATACTGGTGAGACTTTAGGAGATTTTTTGAAATGGCCAAGCTAACACACTTCGACGGGCATAAATTCATAGTTTTACACCAATATAAACATAATTTAAACATAATTTTCTTTGGCATATGACTTTTGCACAGTACTGTGATTATTCATCAAGTGTTTCTCATTAAATTTTTCGAGGATTTTGATTGAATTGTATTAATTTCCGTTCAAATGAGATGGTCTCGCAATAATTATGTGAGCGAATTGGGAATTACCCTTGATCTAGCTTATGAAGTTCCTTGAGCTATGGCATGAAATAGGGCATCCACTTCCACAGAACCTTGCTCCATGAATACTGATGGTAAACTAGAGACAAATGATCGAGGCTTTGTACAGTATAGAGCCTTCTATCCAATCTTCTAAAAGTCAAGATTCACATTTCAACTGTGCAATGCTCAAAATGGAATAGTGTTTCCGTACCATGCTAAATACAAACTAATGAACTAGAAACTACATGGAAAAATTGTTGTGGGAGATTTGCTCCATGCTGCAAGGGCTGAATACATTACACACTATTTGATTCAATTTTTTTATTTTAATCAGAATGGCAGGGTAAATTCCAGTGGGGGGGTGGCTTCAGTTCCTACACAGACCAATGAAAACGAGCGTTAAGTATTAATGTGAGTCATATTTCATATTGACAAAAACATGGTCCATTTTTATTTAAATGGATGAATCCACATGCTACTAGATGACATTACTGCAGCAGCTGTGATGACGGCGTGTGCTTATTGTCTTCTGACGAGGAAAGCGTTTATTCTCTATCACACACAAAATTCATGGTGTAATGTGTTGATTATTTTGGTAGCACTTCAGGTTAAGGTCTTATCTGAGCTAGATAAGATTTTAACAACTCTGAGCTATTAGTTAAGTTCTCCCCAAACAAGCTTGATAGGCCGAATGGCCTCCTCTCGTTTGTAAATTTCTTATGTTCTTATAATTAAGCACACAATCAGGCAATCTACAGTTTCGAATCTACAGGTCTGCTGCTAATAGTTAACTATAAATAAACTTACTAATCATTTTATAATACATTAGAAAATAAAAAAAAATGTCTTACAAAGGTATCTTACTCCTGTTCTCTTAAGTATTTATTTAAAAGCTTGTAAATTTCTTACAACAAAAATAAACTAATAAAGCATTAATACGCATATTTAGAAATTAGTTATACCCAGGCAGAGGTGGATTAATGAACAGGCCTGCCTAGGCTGCAGCCTAGGGGCCCAAAGAAATCAGGGGCCGTCTATTTACTTTTTTTTTGTTTAATTACTATTACTAGCAATCCTTCATTGGTTGTTTATTTTTTTGCCAGTTGGTGATTGGTTAAAACTGAATGGGGAGATTCTTAAATGTATCTCTTTTTTAAGGCCTACTTTTATGTCTTTTCTGGTATGTCTATGCATAATCTGTTTTCTGTGTAAAATGGATTTTACGAGTCTGATCAATGACGTTTCTGCCAGGAAATCATGGAGGAAAGTATTCTAATAGTAAGAACTTGTGTCACATTGTTGCAGTTGACACACATTGGCTCAGATGTGATGTGTGATGTTTTAAGGTTACTACCCCTGAGATGCCTTTATTCAGTGAGGTCTCTGTTGCACTCTTCCTTATTGCTGCATATGATTGATCTGAAAGTGTAAGCTTGCCGGTTTGGTGTTCTTCTGATGTGATTGCTCTCGTTTAATACAGCATCACACTCTGTATTAAACGAGAGGCCTACGGAAAGTGTCACATTGGGGCCCCTGAACTCTGTAATCTGTCACTGTACCCAGGGGCATCAAGTCTCATGGATGCAGATTTTTGGGTCCCATCACTTAACAGGGGGCCCTTTAATATGTAAAATTATAAGCAAAATTTGGATAATTCAACATCATATTTCAGGCATGGGCTTTAATGTGATGGTGGGAGGGAGGTCCCATGAGCCTTACTGAAAGAATCTTGTGTAAGAGAACCCAGGGACTTGACAGTGAGTGGCTTGAATCTTGCTCAGAGTTTGATTAATAAACCCCTAGCAGCTGCAGGGTGGGGGCCCAGTACATCACATCATTGACATCTACCCTGCTCAGCTACAATGAAAGGGAAATGCGTTCCTGCTTTTCCCTCTTCCTCGGAGCGTGATGCTTGGCTGCACTCGAGATGCTGTTTTGTGCTTTTCCATTCTGCCTCATATTAAATTCTCATTTCTTCATCTTCGGCTCCCTTTGTGCCTCATTCTTGGCCCAGCGCATTTTTGTGCACAGCTGCGGCGATGTAGGCGGCTTTCAACGGTTTTTTACGCTGGGTTCCTGTCAAAACGTACCCAGTGGATAATAAGCTCTTTTCCTTCGTGAAGCAGTCGTGACGTGAAGCGTTTTGCGCAACACAAAAGAAAAATGTACCATCGTGGTGATTCGTTTTCCTGACTAAATTCGGGGCACGCTACTTTCTTTTTTTGGTTTTCAGTTTAATGCTTTTAGAATTAGCTCTGTGTAGGTCTGAACGTACCCCTACAGGTATATGTACTGTCTTTGTAAATTACCGAAATATCCATATCTAACCAGCATGCTGTAGCACAGAGGGTACTTAATACTGGAGTAAAATTCACCTTGGTATACAGTGACCCATGGGTGGAGCTTTCTGAATTACATCTCCTCCTTGATGTCTTTTCGCTCTTTAACCTTCAACTGGTCAAAACGTTTTCTCTAGCAGGCCGTCTATTTCACGTGAAATTTTGCCCTGATAAGACTTATGTTCTTATAATGAGCAAAAACAGGGAAACTCTTCTTTGGAGTCATAAAAAACATGATGAATTCGTTGAATAAAAACATCTGAGCTCCTCATGGCTATCGACACGTTCACACCGTATCCTCCACTGCCCTCAATAACATTTTGCTGAACCTTTAACAACCTGAAATTCAGAAAAACCTTTATCTCATTGGCCTTTCTGCTCGGTGTCACTGCGTTTTCCCACGTAGTTCTAACATATCCGGCAGCAAACTGAAAGCTTACTCTAGTTCTGATATTCTAATCGGAAAGCAACATTTGAAAAGAAAAAACAAAAATGCGTAGTCTAATTTATTGTGTGCTTTAACACACATTGCTGTAAGTGAATACTGGGCTCACTGCCTTCACACTGTGTTACTGCTTACACCAGTGTAATATACACATAGTGGACACTTTGTTTGATGTAGCAGCTTGTTTACATGAACTGTCAGGTCCCAGAAACAGCAAACAATGTACCTGAAACCCAGCATCTAAACTATGCAGACAGGGTCAAATGGTTCCATTACTGTTCATCTATACTCGTTTTAAAAGGACTAAAATGAGATTTTGAACATGACATGATTGTTGGTGATATACATGATGGGGGCCAATCACAAGTGATGACTTTATTTTTTTTGGAGAAAGTAATAGTTCTATTTGTGATTATTCATGAAACTTTACCCGTTTTTTATTTATTTTTAAATATATTTTATATTTTAATGATCATGCAGGTCAGTAAAATCAGCTTTGGATTTTGCCTGAATATGATATATTATGCAATAAATAAAACTGTATAATTGGTGCACCTGCTTTGGAGAATTAATAATCTTTATGCAATTAACACAAAGTAAAACATTTAGGGTGACACAGTAGTCAAAATCAAGCTTACATCATTTATTTTCCCAGTCTGAATATTTTAGCTTCTTAAAGCCTCTATTTAAGTTCTAGATATAAATACGTACACTGTTTTTTTATAGCTTGTAGCTGCTGAATAAAATTAATGTAAATGTATTTCCCATTGAATGACCCTCATGACCAATGAATTGTATTTGGCATGAAATTCAAGTAGTTGAATGTGGTTTCATGCTGTGAAACGTAAATGTGCGACAGACAAAATTCATGTAGCTACTGTGATGGGAATCTAGCTCATTTTCTTGGCTTCTATATTGAAAAAAATGTAAGAGAAGGGCAACAAAAGAGCCGTATAGCACAAGGAGACCTGAAGCTTGGCCTTTGGAAGTGAAGGGTGAATTTACTCAATATATTGTTAAAACACACAAAGACCTCTAGGCTCACATTTTCCATTAAATAAGCCCTCCAATGATAGATGATGTTGCTAAAAACAAAGTTCCCACCAATGTTTTGATTTATTATGTTATTAAAAACAACTAGTATGCTCTATGGAAAAGGGAGGAAAATAGCAGGTGGCATTTCATTTCACTATGCGCAAATAACCATGTAAAATACAGAGCAATTATTCTGTAAAATTTTTACTCTTCATCATCTTTTCTGACAGGGGCCACCGACAATCGTGTTACTTTGTTACTTTGGCATTAGATAACTGGTGCTCGCCACACTGTGTCAGGGTAATGTAGCCTTACAGATGTAGTCCTGGAGAAATTATTTATAACAGCAAAGACTTAACTAAAATGTCTACATTTGAGCAGGTGAAACTTTTTCATTACTGATATTGCTTCCATCTTAAAGGGAGAGAGGGGTGGAAAAACATGGAACTGGACAGGATGGAATGGGTCATTTTAGTCATATCCAGCAAAATAACATAATCCAGGAAGCTCATACTGGTTAATTATTTTGTACATTAAACCACAGCGCTCACTGCTGGCACTTTTTATTTGTCACTTTTTACAAATTAGAGCAGCAAATAGATTAAAAGCCCATCGCTGGAATTTTCTGAATTTCCCAGTTTGTCCACATCGACCCTTCTGAAAACTATCAGCTTAGAAAATATCTGATTCATAAAATTTCCAGTTTTATCCTTTGGGCTGAAACTCTTGATGGACTGACCTGCTATGTTACAGGTACTCAATTGGCAGACGCCGGAAACATGATGTAAATCGGGGATGGGGGTGATGAAATTTGGACCTCGGGTAAAAATAATACCCCCGCACTATATTATTATCAATCCCTCCATCTATTCATCCATCCAGCTATACTTATCCCAGTTAGGGTCATGTGAAATCTAGAGCCTATTCCATGTAATACCAGACTCAGTATTGCGGTACACCCTGCATGGGATGCTAGTCCATCATAGGGCATAAACATGCCCACACACAGAACACTGTGGGCAATTTGGGCTATATAAAGACTAACATCCTATTCAGGCTGTCCCCTACTTCACACTGTGTGCTTTCAGAGATAGGCTCTCCGTTCACTGTGTTTAATATTAATACACTGCACAGAATTCTGCATTAATAAATGCAGAATTACATATGTTTTTTGACCCTAACACAAACGGAAAGGCTGGTAGAAAAATAAATGGATTAACTTAACATGTACCCTGTGACATTCAATCTAATTCCTGAACACTAAGAATAGATATCGGCATAGAATTTTGTTCCTTTGCTGTAAGATATAGAATAGAGTGAATGCTATAATAAAACAAAGAACGATATCTTCGCCAAGCATAATTTGATTTGGTTGTATTATTCCAAGGTATTTTATTTCATTGCTTGGATTTTTTATACAAAAATTTAAATGTTACTACTATCCTGCCATAGCGAGCAATACGCAGTATTTTTTTGATTTCATAGTGTCTTATTCTGTAGCGCTTTTCAAGACAAAAGCAATATTCCTAATGCAATCACGTTAATATTTTAGTTATGATATTTTGGTAATTAAGCACGGCATAGATCTGGTAACATTTATAGCAGTTGTGTTCTCATTCAGCTAAAATGCAGTCTGTCATTTGTTGATGAACATGTGTCTGACTTCTCTAATGTGTCTGTAGAATTGGCCTTAATGTGTGACTATGATTGGATGTGAGTGCGCACTTGTAATACGCAGGTCGCCGTTATGCCCAGGCTTATACCCTTGTCTTTACACCATTAGCAGATCACCCTGACCAGTTAAGCAGAAACAGATTGCTGGTTTCTGATGTGTAATCCCGATTGTGGAATCAAATGCACAGGAGTGAAAAGGCAAATCTTTAAATTTTCCAAAGCACTCTCCATATAACAAACAAATTGGTTGCAGCTTGCATATAATCTATTCGTATTAGTACGGGTTCCTGGCATTCAAGTACCTTCCTACAGGGCATTGTGTATTTACTTTCACTGAGAGCCCTAGTGCATTAAAGGGCACTAATGGGCACCTAGTGTTTTACAGCTGTGTTTTAGTAATAATTAAAACCTGAAACCCGAACCCAAACACACAGCTGTAAAACACTAGATGTTAGATGCCCATTAATAATAACAATAATATTTTTTTTTCAGGTTCCATCTATATTTATATAATTTTAGACTAGTCTAGTATAGTTGTGCAAGTCTTCTAGGATCTTAGTATTCATATGGTCCTACTAAACTCCACTTGTAACTGTAATAACTTATTGTATTTGATGGTTCGTTTATTGCATATTTAGCACAATTTGGCATACAGTCCTGCTTTTTCAGTATACTGCTACAGATGTCTTAATACCATAATGTCTTAATACCATAATGTCTGTCTACCAGTACTGTGTAACATGGTTGATAGGGTCATAGAACATTCCCAAGTTAACCAGTGGCCACGGCATTTTGCCCTGACCCACGATTTGCACATCACAATAAAGTACCACAGATTTTGTGGGTGTTGCCCTGGCACCTGAGCCTATCTGCCTTCCTAGGATAAAGCTTCACAACTGGCTGACCAAAAACTCTTTATGAAATGTTTGTGTAATCTACCAGTGCAAATGCCTTTGGATCATCTGAGGTGTGTTAATTTTAACACATGGAAAGTGGTTTAGGGAGCCACCCACTGGCTCAGCAACAGGATCCAACCCATCAGCCATAGGCTCTGAATGCATGTCAGTCCTTCTGAGCACTCCTGAAAACTTACTTACATCTGACTCCACTCTAGCCCAAGGACTGCATAGAAGTAGTATATCTGGGTAATACAAGTCAGAGGCTGCACAGCCAGGCAGTGTGTTTGATCCCCAGAGCACAGGGACTGCCTGGAGCCAGCGTGTCTGATGAATTCAGCTCAGAGGCCGAAAGTCTAAACTCAGCATGTTTGGTTAACTAGCTCAGGGACTGACCCAGTATATATAGCTAACTCAGCTCAGAGGCTGCAAGGTCATAACTAGCATGACAGATCAGTTAGTCCAGGGACCGGTTCAATGGTAGTATGTCTGACAGTGGCTGGATAGTAGCTTAACCTTGTCTAGTATAGTGTAGCTGCTCCCCTGCAGTATAATCGGATCAAACACATATTCGGCAAGTTAGGAATCTGTGTATCAGTTCAAACGAGGAATTATGGTAACACCAACAGCTAGGAATATACCAGAGTTAACAGGTTCAGACAAACAAGAAGTAATCAAGGCATGGTTTGTTCACTGGGTAAAAACAACATACACTAATTACAATTCGAAACCATGGCACAGAGATCAACCTAAATCTAACCTAAGTGGTTACACAATTACCTTACACATATAAAATACAACACATACATACCCCAGCAGAAGATATACATAGTAGTTTTGAGATAGATCTGACTACAGACATTCATCACACAGTATCCTGTGGGTGTTGGTGTCTCCTCAGTAAAGACCACACATGGTGAGTATGCTAATCACACCTACCATGTGGGGGTACTGGCTACAGAATCAAAACATTGCTAACTTGACTGCTGGATCTGCTATTTGTTGTATGTGGGTATCAGTGTGAGGCACAAACACACACACACAAACACACACCAACCTGTACTCATATCTTTGTGGGGGCCGTCCCTTCATTTCTATGGGCAAAACCCTAATCCCAACAATGACGACCTTAAACCCTACCCAGCCCTAACCTTAACCATAAGTAACCAGACAAAATACAAGTCTTTTGGCATTTTCAGTTTTTTGATTGCAGTCACAGATTTTCATAAAGTTGAATTTCCCCTTGTGGGGACTGAAATATTGGTCCCCACAATGTAATGTATAGCTGGACCACACACACGCACACATATACAGTACCACGCCAAGCCACCTACAAAAGAGAGTGATAGTTGCATCACATGACCTGGCCACCTGACCTGAACAAAGTAGAAATGGTATTGGAGGATTTGACCAGAGAGTGAAGGAAAAGTGGCCAATGAGGGCTCAGCATATGTGGGACCTCCGTCAGGAGAGTTGGAAAAGCATCCCAGGAGGCCACCGCATGAAACTGCCATAGAGGAGACAGTAGGGTCAGCCAGTCCCTGGGGTTAAGGGTCTTGCTCAAGGGTCCGATGGTGGGATCACTCTGCTGATCCATGGATTTGAACCGGCAACCTTTTTAGTCCCGACCACAACTTCTGTCCCCCAACAATTTTTTTTTGGTCAGTGCATCATTCCATGTTATTTAATCATATTGAAGCCTTTATAATAATTCTAAAATGTAGATAATAGTATAAATAAATCTTTCTATGGGTAGGTGTGCCTAATCTTTTGACTGGTATTGTGTGTATATATATATATACAGTATACACACACACACACACACACATATGTGGCAGCATCACGGTGCCACAGTGGTTAGTACTGTTGCCTCATACCTCTGGGACCAGGGTCTGAGTCTCCTCCATTCCTCCATATGTGTGGAGTTCGCATATTCTCCTCTTGTCGTTGTGCGTGTGTAAGCAAATGGTGTGTGAGTGTGTCCTGTGATGGTTTGGCACCCCATCTTGGGTTGTTCCCTGCCTTGTGCCCATTGATTATGGACTTTTTTTCTTTTTTTTTTATTCAAGTACTGTATATATACACACATACACATACATATGGCATCTATATACATATATATATATATATTTTATTTGAATTTCTTTATACATAACATGTAAATTTGAATTAAAAAATTAGTAAATTAAGTTTTGGTTGCAGTACAGTAAGCAACATCAGTCAAACTACAAAAACACTGGACAGAAACCAAGGCATCATGTAGGAATATCCACTAGAGAAATGAATGTCTGGTCAGAGTTACTAATGAAAATTCATATTAAAGCTAATGGAAAAAAGCATGATTTTTAATGCAAAACTGACCTTTAATTATACCATTCACTTTGAATCCTTTACTAAATTTTGCAAGTTTACATTGATGGAGGCGAAGCTGCACTTCGGCAAGGTGCAATTTGGACATAAGGAGGCAGAGCTGCACTTTGGCAATGTGCAGTTTGGACATAAGTAGGCGGAGCTGCACTTCAGTAAGGTGCAATTTGGACATAAGGAGGCAGAGCTGCACTTCGGTAAGGTGCAGTTTGGACACAAGGAGGCGGAGCTGCACTTCGGTAAGGTGCAGTTTGGACACAAGGAGGCAGAGCTGCACTTCGGTACGGTGCAGTTTGGACATAAGTAGGCGGAGCTGCACTTCGGTAAGGTGCAGTTTGGACATAAGGAGGCGGAGCTGCACTTCGGCAATGTGCAGTTTGGACATAAGGAGGCGGAGCTGTACTTCGGCAATGTGCAGCTTGGACATAAGTAGGCGGAGCTGCACTTCGGCAATGTGCAGTTTGGACATAAGTAGGCGGAGCTGCACTTCGGCAATGTGCAGTTTCAGTTCTGTTCCCCATATGTTCTGTTTTCCAATCCTAACTCCAGTTCCATTTCCTGATTTTGATTGGAATTGATGAATGCATTCCAGAATGGCCCCAACTCTGTCGTACAGTGTACAGTGTGTTGTACAGTAGGTCAGAGATCTCTGCCCATGTCCAGAGGGTTGTGTGTTTGCGTAGCCAGCAGGGTAATCGTATGGGTGGATGCTGGGTGACCTCTCTCTCTGACCCATGGCTTTCTTCACTTGTATGTCATTTATGACAAAAGCCACTGCTAAATAAATGAATATGAATTATTTTAGTAAAATGTTCTTGAAAACCTTTCCCATCCCATTAATTGCAAGGTAATGACTCGTGACGTATACCCTTAAAAGAGTGATTGGTGACTAAGCGTTACCATTTAACCTGTGTAAACGAGGTAAGATGTGTTAGGATGCAGTGCTTCACCTGTGATTAACCTTGCCAGATGCACAAATGCTTCCCTTTTAAGATAAATGGCTCTGGCATAAACATACAGGGCCACCTGCACCAAAAACAAATCCTACTTTGGATATTATCAGAAGATTAAATCTTAATTATTCACAAAAGGATTTAGCTTAGCAGCCACATTTCATTACAGCTATCTAAAAATGGGTCGATGGCTACTGATTACGGGAGGAGTGGGGCTCTGTGGGTCTGTGGGTATCGTCAGAAGGTTGCCGGTTCAAATCCTATGTTCAGCTGAGCACTCGTATCGGTGTTGGACCCTTGAACATGAATCCTAAATTCGGCTGCCGCAGGGGTGGATAAATGGCTGATCCTGTTTCCTGACCCTAAGCTTTCCTCTTGCCTGTGCATGAGTGTCTCATAGGGCTGCCTGGTTGGACATACAAAGAATGACATCTTGTTCTATTTCAGTCCTGAAAAATGTCAATAAGGCCATTCCATTCTACTTTATTTTGTGGGCATACAGGGATATTGTTTCAGGAAGTAAATCACTAGAATGCTGAACAGTGGCTCCTCTCCAAGAAGTTGAATTTATAAACTTGTGGTTGGAAAGTCTCATAAATAAACATTACACTTCTACAGTGGCACGTCCACTTAAATGGTCTCTTGGTGGCTCAATGAGTCAACCTGTTGCCATAGGCGTCCTGGGTTTGGGGTTTGAACACCAGCCTTACTGTGTGGGGGGGGTTGTATATATATTCCATTGATAAAAAAGTGTGTGTGAGAGAGAGAGACTTAAGACCCTGTGGTGAGAGAGTTTCCTCCCCAACTCCAAAAACATGCAGCTAAGTGAACTGGTTCACGACGTAGGATTCCTTGCTTAACTTGTCATATTTAAGGTAGCTCAATTTAAATGGACTTTATCCATTTATTTTGTATGCTTACATTTAGCCCAGACTACCTTAAATCTGATAAGTTATCCTGTTAAGTAAGATATCCTGTATCTGTGATACAGGTCCCTGGAGTTTCCAAAGTACCTATAATCCTGTGCTCTTTGCCATCTGCAATAAACGGTTAAATGAAGGGTGGGTTTTTAAAATGGCCTAAATCAATGAATCTGTTTCAGTAACTTCATCCAATCACATGCATGGTTTAGTTATTTCAAGTAGTATAATTCCCTTCCCTCAAAATCCTGAACATTCTTTTCCACTGTGAAATTGTCTGATCTTTTCATTTCTTTGGGCTGTGTCCATTCAGAGTTTCTAATCTCTCTTACGCTTTAAGATATCTGTTTCCTGTAAAGCGAGCAGCACTGCATGACACTACTGACAATCTCTGCGCCCCAAAAGCGGATCCTCAAACCACTCCACGGGGATTTCCTTCCGACCTGATGTCTATGGTCCTTTCATATGTGTGACGTGTTTTTGTTACATCTAAACCAGTTTCACAGAATTGCTCTGATTAATTTCAGTGTTCCCGCCCTACACAACAAGCATGCTCTAGCTGAACACTGTGTTTACTTCTCTCTTGCACATCTCCATGCATTTCAGTATCATTATTGTACACTGTGCCATGCAGTGCAGTCACCAACCACTCTGGTCAATGTGCTTTTCTATTTTCATGAAGTACTGTGAAATAAATCTTGGTGGGAATAAAATCACAGTAAATTCTGTCCATCTTTCCATCAGGGATGCTGATCTTTCTGCAAGTTACATACGCAAAACACATCCTTTTGACAGAACAATTTATCATTGTTATTCAAGCAATGCAAAAATAATAAAAGAAATTTCTCCCTAAAGGCCTATGTAAGTCTTTGCTGCGAAGTACTAATTTATTTCCGCAATTACTGTAATGCACAGTTGTCATATATTGCGCAAGCAGTCGGGAAACTGCAACTCAGCACATCCGGAAAACGAAACATAAGGAAGATCATGCTGGGAAGCGTGTAGATAAAAATTGTAGACATGTTTAGCTACATTTTTTTTTTTGCTTTCTGCCGAGACAAAGAAAGCATTTCATTACTCACAATGTTCTTTGATTTGACTATGGGCTCTTCAGAATCAGGGGCTAAAAAGTAATTTGGAAACAGATTGTATTATTGAATTCCATGCCAATGAGAAGACCAGGGAATCGATACTCCTATTTATGTGCAAAGGACAAAATGATATAATCTTACAAAGCCATGTGCAATTAAACTATGGTCATTATTCATGTAAAACATGTTATTGGTTGAGGTAAAAGGTTTTCAAAGCAAGTGATTTGAAGGCAACCAGATCTTTGAATTCAACATATAATGAACTAGTGATTTTGTGCCTCTCATAGAGTAAAAATAAAAGAAATAGGTGTAACCCAGGCTTATTTACCCAGAATAATTTAAGGATATACCCTAAATGGTTTTTTGTTTGTTTGTTTTTTTATTGCACTTGGCAGACACTCCCTGAGTGCTATAAGGCTCTGCATTTTTTTCGATGGAAGTGGGGAATAAATGATAAAGCAGCCAAGATAGTTTTAATTAGTTATGGAAGCAGAAGATTGTGGATTAATAGTTAGACTGAGAACCAAGATAGAGTCCCAGTGAAATTCCTTTTCTTTTTTGTTAATTGGATCACCCCGGTTAATTAACTTGCATTGTGAATAATGCTACGGACTGAACTGTTGAAAAGAAATTCGAATGTGTCCTGATTGATTTACTGAAGCAAGGATAGCAGAAAAAGAAGATAGAAAAAACATACAGTATGAGATTATTGCACTTTTTGATTTATTATATTACGGTGGAAGCAGCATTGAGGTTGGAGTGAGTAAATGGCCGCCAGTTTCCATAGGCTAAGTATGTTTCAAGTTACAATGACATGCTGCCCTGCAGAGTGACCCCCTGAGCACCTGCCTACACCCTTTGTAGGAAATGGAGCAGAAGTTTTAGGGTAGCGTGATCAGCCGCGATGTTCCTGCCAGCTGCCACAGTTTTTTTACCAGCTCTTTACAGTTGGAGGCGCATAGTGGTCATGCACCTAATGATGTGTTTATTTTCTTCTTCCTTTCACTGTTGTGTGGCAGATGGCCTAATCCAGAATGAGTCACCACACGACACATCCTGCATCACCTACACATGCCAGATTGATAAGGTACTAGTCAAACCTGTCTATAGCATCCCTCTTCGACCCAACAATGCTTACGTTGTACGAAATGGCTGTAAGGTCTCGTCTGTCAAGAGTAAGACAGCACCATCAGAGATACGGACCCTGGAACACCAAGGAGGCGCCACAAGGAGAATTTTGATGAGCTTAAGACTCTAAAATGGTACATTGTAATCCTGCACAATGGATCTCTGTGTTTCTATCAATAAGTGTTAACATCACTATGTAAAGCAGGGTGGCAAAAGAATGTCATGAAACAAAACCTAATCTGCCATCATTGCAAGTACATCGAAATGCTTTAGGTGTCACATGCCATCTTGCTCTACTTTTAAGACCTACATAAATTGGTAAGTGAAGCTTGGGGTCAAAGTGTAGTTTCAGCCACTTATCTGCCCCCCACCGGAGCATTTTTCAGGGTTAATGGCCTTACTCAAGGGCCCAGTAGTGATGCAATGTTGTGATGTGACTAATGTGCTGACCACAGGATTTGAACCAACACCCTTCCAATCACAAGCACCGAGGCCTGTCCCGCTGAGTCACATGCCGCCCAGTTACCCAGCGGCTGTATGTCTGCAGATGTACCTTCTTCCGCATGAAATTTCTGCCGCTTCTCATGCATTAAGTGTCCTGGGGGTGTCTTTGCTGGTAACACCTACAATGGTATATTCATGAGCAAAGCAAAAAAGGGCTTTCCACTGAGCTAATTTCAGAGTCAGGGTATTTCTTTATGTCAGCAACTAGAAGCTCCTGATAAGCTCATCTATGAGCAACAAAGAACAGAAAATCTACAGTCTTTGACTACCAGGGTTTTGCGGAGGGTGTCCTTTCTTCAAAGGTTACTTAGCTCCGAAATTGGTTCAGTGAAAATGTTATGATTTCAGTTTACCAGCAGAAGCAGCTGAATTTATTTTGGGAGAAAAATCAACTGTGTTTCTAAAAGATTGTTTAAAGTCTTTTTATCATGGAAAAGGTGTTTCTGGGAAGCACACCTGCTCCCGATGAAGGCCTCAGTCTATTGTGTCTAAGCACCTATTATGAAGGTAATGAGTTATAATACATTATAACAGGTAATATGGACTGTGGACGGCCAGACGCTCAACCATTATCTGAGGTCCTAATGAGGCGGTCCTGTCCAATGAACTGTGCAAACAGAACAGAATTTTTAGCCCTGGGTGTGTTACTCTATAAATAGAGAGCAGCTGGATAAGTGTACCCCCCAAGCCCGCAATGGGGAGGGAACAGGGCTGATTTATGCCAGGGACCCACTGGCTTACCAGCTCAAGGGTGAAGATCGCGCCAGATTTCATGGTTCGGAAATGAAATAATTTCACGGTCTGCAAGCTGGAGAATAAATCGAATCTCCTTTGGAGGTTACCTGCAATCAGGGCAGGTCAAACTTGATTAGCAGCAATGCAACAGCAAATGGCTGTTTGAACTATTTTCAGAGATGGGGCATCAATGGATTAAGCATAGTGCAACAATGTTGGATTTTATTCAAATAGAACACTATGATAATAATGGAAAATATACATGTTCATATGGTTAGCTTACAAGTTTTACTATGATAAACATGCAATTGAGTTTGCTATTCTAATATTGTCATCACAGAGTGACTTTTCCCAAGTCTAAAGTGGGATACTGTTAGTCCAATCAAAATATACAGATATTTAATTATACAAAGATGTATATTGTGGAATACTTCAGCACAGTAAGAAGACAAAAGCATGTTAGTCGATTGGTTCAAGCCAGCCATGATTTAGATGTCACTGGTAAAGTGGAGCTAGCATATGCGAAAGAAGTACAAGGAATTAAGTTGTGATTCAAAAGTGTCAGCGTAAGTATATAATATGTAAGTAATCTGGAATGTATGGACTGGCTAACTTCCTTCAAAATAAATACCAATATGTCTAAATGTGATGACTATTCCAGATGCCAAGTTGTGCTGTAGAGAATATTATTACCAAAATGCCCGGTATAACCAGAAATATATATTGATTGTGGATGCTTCTTGAAATGCCCTGCCAAGGATTTAACTGCCTGTATTATATACAGCAGATGCTTGACTCACACCACTAAGATGTATTAAAACTGCTGTTCAAGGAAAGTAATGTAAGCAATGAGTTACATTTTATAAGCAAAATCAACTGAAAGCTATGTTCCTGCATGCAAATGCAACTGCTCAGAGATTTAACCCAAAATGTTAGGTATTTCAGTAATTTGCAACACCTGCATAAATTTTTTATAAGTAAATCTTTATCTGTGTGAATCACCTTGTACGCTCTCTTTGCTTCCTGTTTCCAGAGGTGGATAATTCAGGTCCAGAAAGTAAAAATCCAGACCAAGATTTTGTTTCAACCTACCAGCTGAGTACTCTGTGTCAGGGATTGCATGAGGCACAGACTGCGGAAGCAGAGGCAGGACTCAGGAAAACAAGGGGTTTAACTTCGGGCGTGCCTAAAGGGACCGGAGGGACAAAAGCGGGGACAGCACAGGACAGAACCTGGGGAAACAGAAGCAAAAAACATTAAGGGGGCACTGGAAACAGGACCGACACACAGAACAGGCACAAAGGCAATAACCAGGACAACAACTGACAAACCACGGGGAACGCAGACAGACACAGGGGCACCAGAGATGGAAACAACAGAGGAACAGAGCAGAAGCCATGGCAGGCAAAGGCGTAGCCACAGCCGGCAAAGGCGCAGGCGACTGACGAGTCGGAGTTAGGGGAACCGCAGGCAACCGACGAGGCATCGGAGGCAGGACAGCAGACGCCCGACAAGCTATGTCAGGTGGAACCGCAGGCAACCGTCGAGCTGGATTCAGGGGGATCGCAGGAAACCGGCGAGCAGGAGCTGGAGGACCCGCAGGCGACCACCGAGCCAAAGCCAGGGGGACCAAAGGCGAGCCAGGGGGCTGAGCGGGTGGGACCCGAGCCCTGCGCAGATGTCCTCACCCTCTCCGGGAGACCGAGAGACGGGGACCCAGCCGGGATCTGCCATGGTGGGGAGGTGGTCGGGTGACCACTGGAGGGGTTCACTGGGCCAGTCAGGGTGATTCCCGAGGGGTCCCATTCAAGCTCCTCCTCCATATTCACCAATGGGGGAGGAGTGATGGTCAGATGGTCAGGTACCTCCTCAGGAACAGGAACTGGGGGCATAGGCACTGGGGCAGGAACAGGGACTGGAACCACGGGAGACGGGACTGGAACCACGGGAGCTGGGACAGGAACCACGGGAGCCGGGACAGGAGCCGGGACAGGAACCATAGGGGTCAGAACAGCCAGGACTGGAACCACAGGGGCTGGAGCCAACCCCCCCTCTTTAAGGAACTTGGGGATCTGCGGAATGTCATCCCCTACAGACCTGGCACCCTTTAAGGCCAGGCGTGTCCCCTGAAAGGGACAAGCTCTGGGCGCAGACACCTCATGGAGGGTAGATGGGTTTCAGGTGCAGGCACCTCGCGGAGGACAGACGGGCTTCAGGCGCAGGCAGCGAAGCAGCAGGCAGATGGGCTTCGGGTGCATTCAGCGTAGCAGCAGGGAGACGGACTTCCAGCGCAGGAAGTGAAGCAGCGGCGAATCCTAGTGACGCAAACACCGCTGGATCGAGAATCAGGGGGGGCTCCTTCAGACACGCTGCAGGGGAGGCAGCGGAGACCGAGACAGATCCCATGAAGACTCCCGGCATGCCCTCCCGTCTGTCTCTCTGCTTTTTTCTTCTCCTGTGTGCTAGCGCCGCGGGGGCTTTTGCAAGGTCCGGCATCTTGCACGGCAGGGGAGGAGGAAGACCACATTCCACTCTCACCTGCCAGAGCATTTCCCCTGTGACTCAGCTTCTTAGCTGGGTCAAGTTTCTCCGCACATCCTCCGCGAGGTGTGGATTCTTGGAAGGGGAGATCCCCCCGACTGGTTAAGGAGGTCTCTGGCAGCTGGGTCCTCCTTTGTTTCTGGCTGCCCAAGCCAGTAGGCCACCTCGTCAACCATATCGAGGTACTCCTCTTCGGTGAGGCGAGGTGTTTTTTTCGAGACCGAGGAAGCAGAGGCAGGACTCAGGGAATCAGGAAAATAAGGGGTTTCACTTTTGGCGAACACAAGCAGGACACAGGAACAGGCAGAGAACACGTAATGACAAAATGACGTTAATGACCGGACTCAGGAAAACATACCTAATGCAGACTTAAATACATCAGACTAATTAACAACAACGAGAAACAGCCGGTAACACAGGGATTCCACACGAGGTAGATGAGGGGGCATGGCACACGAGAGGATTGGACGAGCAGGTCATGACACTATGCAGTCAACTGGCTGGTTGAAACACAATCATGGTCTGGATTTTTATTTTTCGGACCTGAACTCTCCACCTCTGCCTGTTTAATGGGGGTACAAAAATAAAGTAACACAGATGCAAAACCCATTTGTCATCCATCACTATGCAAAAACATGAAGGACTATTGGAAGACAGAAAACGGCAAGTAGGACTTCAGTGTCACTTATAACAGATGCTGAAGCTGCTCTGTGAAGGATGTGACTGCTCCTCTTCCAGCCTGCTGCCATGAACCAGATGGTCTAGGAGACAAAGCAAAAGGCCTGAAAGCATAAAGCCTCCAAATCAACCATCAAAATCCATCTTCAGGCCAAAAAAAATCTTTGGAAGAATTGCCAAAAAGGTAAATCTCTAATAAAAGCATTGAGAAAGAACCATCTGGAGTTTGCTAAATGCCATTATATTATCTGATAGAACTAGGTACTATGGTCTGATGGGATTCTGACCTTGTAACTGACTTTTCTGGCCTAGACAATTATATTGAAAAGAAACTCAAACCTATAGTGAAATGTGGTGCACCTTTGTATCAGGTTGTTCTGCATCTAGTGATCCTTGTTTTCATCTTGCAGTCAATATAATTATGAACACCATGAAATACTAAGATATTTTTAAAAATGTGGATAATTGTGATATGTTTTTGGAAAAGATGTTTTTTTCTTTTGAGTGGTATTATCAGTGAAGATATTTCCTATTTCTTGCTCATTAAGCTGTATTTTTACAGAATGTATTGTTCTTGCACATTGCAATAGTTTTTAGTACTTAAATAAACTTCATTTGATTCCTAAAATGTGTCTGTTTATAGGTCTTGAGCAACAGTTGTGTTTTGGTGGTTTGCCTTAAAAATGTTACATCAAGGTTTTTTTTTGAAGTCCGAGGGGTTTTAGTAAGCAGTCCATTTTTAGACTCTGACCCCTTTCTCTGAAGTCTCAAAAGACTGCATCATTCCTAATCACAAGCTCTAAAAATGCACTAAATGTTCTCCTGCCCAAAATAGTGGAGTCACACAAGGTGACTTATGAAAAGTGGAACTTTCAGGCACAGATGTCTAAATTGCTTGCCATTTTTTGATGCTGAAGTTTGCTAAACATCAGATATTTCCAGTACAGAATAAGTCACATGTGTGAAATCAATGCTCTATTTACTGTGTCCCTCTCTAATTCTCCTGACGTTCGGATTCTCTGCTAAATACCAAGCAATAACCAGGAACCCATGTTTAATACCCTGGATGGGTCCTGGAGGGGCCTAGAGCTTATTACAGGATGAAAGCTGGGGGCACAGACACAGACACACTCACGTGCACAATCACACTCTAAGGGCAATTTAGAGATACTGTTTAGATTAACTGCATGTCTTTGGACTGTGGGGGCAAACCGTAGTAGCTTGCAGAAACCCATAGGACACAAAGAGCATTATTATCATGCTGTTACAGTATTACCTATATGAGCAGAAAGCAACATACTGGCTGTAGAACTGGACTCATGAACAGTTTTAGTCACAAAAATGTTTATAATTTATCGTAACACTTTATTTGATAGGACACAAATAATGTAGCAGTGCATTCATAATTAATGTATTAATTACCCAGAAACTAAGTGTTAGCCTCTCCTGGATCCGATACCTTATCGTGGTGGAGGGGTTTGCGTGTTCCAATGATCCCAGGAGCTAAGTTGCCTAGGGCTTTATGCCCCTGGTAGGGTCACCCAAGGCAAACAAGTCCTGATGAGGAACCAGAAGAAGTGCAGCTCATTAGACCCCTTATGATGGGAAACAACATGGATTTACGTTTTCCAGGG
This sequence comes from Mormyrops boulengeri, assembly GCA_026781065.1. Lineage (NCBI taxonomy): Eukaryota > Metazoa > Chordata > Actinopteri > Osteoglossiformes > Mormyridae > Mormyrops > Mormyrops boulengeri. The sequence goes on along the minus strand of JAODLD010000006.1, from coordinate 187,408 downwards.
CCCCCCCCCGGTACCAGGCCTGGGGGTGGGGCTCAATGGCGAGCACCTGGATGCCAGGCCTGCACCCATGGGGCCTGGTCGGGCACAGCCCGAAGAAGGCATGTGGGTCCCATGGGCTCACCACTTGTAGGAGGGGCCAAAGGGGTCAGGTCCAATGTGAGTTGGGCAGTGGCCGAAGGCGGGGACCTTGGCGGTCCGATCCCCGGCTGCAGCCTGGCTGGTGCGCGAGGTTGTGAGGTTCCAACTAGATATAGTCGGGCTCACCTCGACACACGGCTTGGACTCTGGAACCAGTCTCCTCGAGGGGGGTTGGACCCTCATCTACTCTGGAGTTGCTCGTGGGGAGAGGCACTGTGCAAGGGTGGGCATACTTATTGCCTCCTGGCTGGGTGCCTGTGCGTTGGGGTTTACCGCGGTGGACGAGAGGGTAGCCTCCCTTCTCCTTCCGGTGGGGGGAAGGGTCCAGACTGTAGTTTGCGCTTATATGCCAAACGGCAGTTCAGAATACCCACCCTTCTGGAGTCCTTGGAAGGGGTGTTAGAGAACCCTCCTCCTGGGGACTCTCTTGTTCTGTTCCTGGGGACTTCAATGCTCACATGGGCAATGACAGTGAGACCTGGAGGGGCATGATTGGGAGGAACGGCCCACCCGATCTGAACCTGAGTGGTGTTTTGTTAATGGACTTCTGTGCTCATCATGGATTGTCCATAATGAACACCATGTTCAAACATAAGGGTGTCCATATGTGCACTTAGCACCAGGACACCCTAAGCCACAGTTCAATGGTTGACTTTGTGGTCGTGTCATCGGACTTGCGGCCACATGTATTTGACACTCGGGTGAGGAGAGGGGCAGAGCTGTCAACCGATCACAAACTGTGGGAACGCATGCAAATCGCAAGCTGGTGGGCAGGCCCAAGCATATAGTGAGGGTCTGCTGGGAACGTCTGCTGGAATCCCCTGTCAGAAGGAGCTTCAAATCCTACCTCCAGCAGAACTTCACCCATGTCCCAGGGGAGGCGGGGGACATTGAGTCTGAATGGGCCGTGTTCTGCATCTCCATTGTGGAGGCGGTTGACCGGAGCTGTGGCCGTAAGGTGGCCAGTGCCTGTCGCGGCGGCAATCCCCGAACCTGCTGGTGGACACCGGCGGTGAGGGATGCCATCAAGCTGAAGAAGAAGGCCTATCGGGGCTTTTTGGCCTGTGGGACTCCAGAGACAGCTTATGAGTACCGGCGAGCTAAGCAGAACGCCGCTTCGGCGGTCGCTGAGGCAAAAACTTGGGTACGGGAGGAGTTTGGTGAGGCCATAGAGAACGACTTCCGGACAGCTTCAAGGAGATTCTGGTCCACCATCCGGCGGCTCAGGGCGAGAAAGCGGTACAGCATCAACACTGTTTATGGTGAGGATGGGGTGCTGCTGACCTCAGCTCGGGACGTTGTGGGTCGGTGGAAGGAATACTTCAAAGACCTCCTTAATAACACCGACAGGCCTTCCAATGAGGAAGCAGAGTCTGGGGATCTTGGGGGTGGGCCCTATCTCTGGGGTGGAGGTCGCTGAGGTGGTAAAAAAGCTCCTCGGTGGCCAGGCCCTGGGGGTGGATGAGATCCGCCCAGAGTTCCTCAAGGCTCTGTTGCAGGGCTGTCCTGGTTGTATGAGGTGCCAGGATTCCTTATAAGGACTGTTCAGTCCCTGTACAACCGGTGTCAGAGCCTGGTCCGCATGGTTGGCAGTAAGTCGGACTCGTTTCCGGTGAGGGATGGACTCCGCCAGGGCTGCCCTTTGTCACTGATTCTGTTCATAGCCTTTATGGACAGAATTTCTCGGTGCAGCCAGGGCTTTGAGGGTGTCCGGTTTGGTGTCCTCAGGATTAGGTCTCTGCTTTTTGCATATGATGTGGTTATGTTGTCTTCACTGGACTGTGACCTTCGGCTCTTACTGGAGCAGTTTTCAACCGAGTGTGAAGCGGCTGGGATGAAAATCAGCACCTCCAAATTGGTCTGTCATGGTGAAGACGGAGCTGAGCAAAAAGTGAAAGCTCTCGATTTACCAGTCTATCTATTTTCCTACCCTCACCTATGGTCATTAGCTGTGGGTAGTGACCTAAAGAACGAGGTCACGAATACAAGTGGCCAAAATGGGTTTCCTCCGCAGGGTGGCTGGGCTCTCACTTAGAGATAGGGTGAGGAGCTTGGTCATTCAGGAGGGACTCAGAGAAGAGCCGCTGCTCCTCCTAATCAAGAGGAGCCAGATGAGGTGGCTCGGGCATCTGGTCAGAATGCCCCCTGGACGCCTCCCTGGTGAGGCATGTCCCACTGGGAGGAGACCCCGGGGAAGACCCAGGACACGCTGGAGAGATTATGTCTCTCAGCTAGCCTGGGAACGCCTCTTTGTTCCCCCGGAGGAGCTGGATGAAGTGGCCGGGGAGAGGGAAGTCTGGGTTTCCCTGCTTAGATTGCTGCCCCTGCGACCCAAGCCGGAAAGGCGGTAGGAGATGGATGAATGGATGGCCTAAGTGTTAGTTACCTACTGATCCCATGTACTTCTACCATTAATCAGTCGTAACGCTTCATGTATTTCATGAAGTTACTAAATTTGTCCATGATTTATACTTGAGTAGTAACTAAGTTACTAAGGTACTTGTGCCTCCTCAAGTAAAGTGTTTTCCGTTTTATATTACTGTGTTCCCTTTGGAAGCCCTGAATAGGACAGTTAGTCTAAACAGCTCCAGTTATCATACCACTGCAGAAATGGGAGAAGTGATGCTATACTGTATCACTGGTCTCCAGGTACTTTTACAAAGAAAATAATGTGGCAAGCTACTGAGTCGCAACCACGTATTTTGTCTGAAGGGAGGGGGGGTGTTGGGGGGGGTTATCCCCTGGGAAAATTGTGCCCACCGCATCAGGGTGAGGGGTGGACAAGGTCTCCCTCGATATATTTTGCCAAATGGGGGAGGAGATGTTGCATAGTAGATTAGATATTGTCTTATGCAAAGGTGACAGTATGATGTTGTGATTGACTGAGAATGTTTTGAAGGTTATCCGATCACAATCGACCAGTTGCCATGGATTGCAATTTGCACTGTTACTTATATGTACGTAGTTTGATTTCTAGCCACCGCCACCACCAGTTTATTTAAAGTAAAGTTCGATTTTTGTAAAATGGGGCGGGGTGAAGTCAGGAGTCAAACCTCCTGCATTTAGCCATAGTTAGTCAGTAATAATATGAAACCAGGCAATCTGTAGAGCCTGTCTCCTTTTTTGATTTCCCTGCCTGTTCTTGCTAAAGCTGCTGTTTGCATGCATTCCCACAGTTTGTTAAACCCAAACAAAACACAAAAAATGTCCTTGTTCCATCCTCACATCCCCATGTCACATTAATTTATTCACCGTCCTAAAATCAGAGCTTCCACTCCACAGTTCCGGCCGTCACAGCAGATGTGTGAATCCCAATCCATATCCCAGCAGAGATCTTGGGGAAGTGATGTACCAAAGCACACGATTGCCATTTCACTTACAAAGAACACGACTTAGCGGAGCTTTTATTGACTGTGGAGCCATGAAAATCCCATGAAAACCTCCTACGCAGATGCTTTTGGGACTCTAATTCAACTGCCACTTCTATTCAGAAGCAGGCTCCTTTCCCTTGGTTCGTTGTGCTGTACAGTGTAGCCTCCTAAACTTGTTAACCAGCTGCAGCCTATCAAATTGTGAAAGGACAATGATACTGCCAATTGTGCAGCAAGACTTCCAGATGGTTCATCTCTTTGTATTTATGGAGCCCAAAACCAGTTGGTAAAACTATTACCAAATGGTCTGGAAAGCATCGTAGTAATTTTCAAACATGAATTCAGTTAAACGTCTTCATTTCCATTGTCTGCTTTTCTTCAGCCTACTTTCATTCTTTATTGATTTTTAAAAATTGATCTTTAAAAGTCAATAGACTTTTTCTGAGTTGTTTTAATCAGCAGTCATAATAACGCAGCAGTATAGACTGGCACTATCCTGCTGAGGGAGGGTAAATCAGTCATGGTATTCCATCACACAGACATCCTTTACTATCACTATCACTGTCGGTCACTGGTGATCTGCTTCCTTCCAGCAGTTCTGGTCACACCGATTCTGGATCTACTCAGGCATGGAGGTGTTGTGAAAAAAATCTGAACTCATCAACTAAAGTGAACTAAAGTATTGGGTTTAAAATATATTCTTGACCCCCTTCGGGCAAGATCTGCAAAATCTCCTACAATGGGCCAGCTACTTGCTATCGGTTTTCATTTTGATTAAGTTCAACAAGAAAAACATTCAAGACTCACCCAAAGTAAGCTGCAGATAGAATAAGACAATAACAATAACCTTATATGTTTTACTAAACATTTATTAAGCAAATTTATCGTTTCAAAAGATCAGGAAATAATTGGTAATGCATTTCATTAACTGCACCTTCATAATGACCTTATAATGCATTCTTGGGATGTTCAGTGCAGCTTCATATGTCATATATAAGCAGCATTTAGGTATACTTTAACATCCTAACATACCTTAACAGCTTTAATATACATTAATAGCAAACACTATATGATTATTTGATTATAATGTTTATTATTAATGTATATTGCAGCTGTCATGCTCATTGACATGTAAAGGTTGAGTATATGCAGCTTATGAATGTTGTATGAATGCATAATGAATGCACTATGAAGGTGAAGTTAATGTAAGCATTACCAAATAATTTAAAACAGAGTGAAGTAAATCTGCAAGCAGTATTTTCTACATGATGTGTAATTGAAACAAATGTGTTTCTATGTGTTCAATTCTGAGTTATTATTTCAGCTTGTTGATGCTATTTTGTCAAATGCCTAAAGGGCAATAATGTGAATCACAACAATGAAGTGATTTAACCAGACATGCCTGGGTTCTCTAGGGTAAAGTATCACACACCGAAACTCCCTGTGTCTCACAGAGACTTCTCTCTACTTCCTGTTTGCTTCCGAAGTAATATTCTCAATTCAGCGATACATATCCTCAATCTGTCAATTTAGTTCTCTGTTTAAGGAAAGAAACGGAATCATAGGATTTAATTGCATTATTCAAAAAGTTTTGGCAAACTGTCTTAATCCATTCTGACATGATCTATTTTCCTTGTTTCACAGCACCAACACAATTAATACAGAGAACGGAACAGGTGGATTACCAACCAGATTTTCTTCACTGGGGAGTTTACACGAACCACATAATGTAGGGATTTAAATAATTCATAAGGAAAACAAGCTAGGCAACTCTCTTTACAGGGATAAGTTCCTCGCTGGAAAGAAATGCTATCAGGAGAGTCAATATAATGGATTTAGCAAACCATTCATTTAATCATAGTGGGGGTTCCATGTAAGCAAAGTTTATGCAAACACTATTTGGAATCCGCTTCATTTTCTCAGGAGATTTTTGATCAGAGCGCAGGGCTTATGACCAAATCTATTCCAATAGCTGTGGCTGATTTGCAGCCTAGGGCGTCACGAAGGAGTCGTTTGGGTCCCCCATGGATTCAGGAAAAGCCCAGTCGTATTCAGGCAATCTTATAGTACACAAAGGCATAAAATGGGGAAATAATTCAGGCAAGTGTGAGCAATAGGCAGCCATTTTTAAAACCGGGCACAGCCACTAATTACCCTCCACCAGTAGATGAGATGAGAACTGTGGTTCAAGGGATTTTGCATCTGATAATCGAGCAAAGCATTAAGATACTGACTGAATAAATCTGGAGCAAGCGGCAAAGTGGTTTAACCTTGCATTCTGAACGCTTCCACTTCTGCAGCCCTAAACGAGGACTTTAACTTTATTGCTCCATTAAAGGTGCTTTGATGGTAATGCTGAGACCCTCCAGTGTTGTGGATCTGATTCATCTCTGCCTGTGGAGTTCATGTTCTCCCTATATCTGTCTGTACTTGCTCCTTGGTTTGTCCTGAGTTTCCCCCATAGTTCAAAGACATGCAGTTTATGCGAAGTCTTTGAATCGCCGCTAGTGCGTGTCCTGTGATGGATAGCCATCCAGTGCAAGGTGTGCCCTGGATAAAGTACATGCTCACTGTCACCATGCATTGGATCTCAAAGGGTAAAACTCAACGATCCTTTGGACAAAACTACCTATTAAGTTCATATATGTCATTTGTTAGCTAATGTTTTTCTCTTTGACTTCTAAGCATCACTTTTTGCATCAGTTTGAATCAAATATTGACTATACACAACAGACGGCAGGATCGTTCTATTGCTCTCAAGTAAATATTGACAGATATGCTCCGATGAGATTACCTTTATGCGCTTTTTGTGAAAGTGCACAAAATGCTATATATTAAATTGACCCCTTTTTCCTGTTCTTGGTTTTCCAAAAAATGTTACTATATCCATGTATCAGCTTTGATGTAAAGACGGGTGCCATAAAGGGGTCTGGGAGGGGTGTGGGGGTAAACATGTGGAACATAATTGGATTGGTATGGATTGGGGGCTCAATATGAAATGCTTTTACAGAGCCCAAATCTCTAGCAGTGCCCCTGGTTGAAGATAAGGTCCTTAATAATCCAGAGTCAGCACCTGCAGCAAATTTCCTTCTGAAACTCAAATATTCCCCATCAGCAGCTTCCAAATACAGAACTCAAATACAGTAATACTACGTACTACCAAATACAGTAATAGCAAGTACTACCAAATACAGTAATACTAAGTACTACCAAATACAGTAATAGCAAGTACTACCAAATACAGTAATACTAAGTACTACCAAATACAGTAATACTACGTACTACCAAATACAGTAATAGCAAGTACTACCAAATACATTAATACTAAGTACTACCAAATACAGTAATAGCAAGTACTACCAAATACAGTAATACTAAGTACTACCAAATACCATGTACCAGTTTCATTGCTTAATTTCATTTTGCTGTTCATGGTTTTTAGACTGAGGTATACAAAATTTTTATGGTTATTAGAATGACTTTTTTTAGTTTTTGTTTTTTATATTAACACAACTGAGTCACTGTTCTATCCTTTCTTAATCCTTTCTTGAATATGTATAAGCTGTCACATTGCTTCTAAGGGTTTTATGCAAATGATAAATGCTCTAGACTGCAATGCTAATATGGTGTAGACTGATGTAGCGTCCAGTCTGCATCCATCAAAGGGACATGCACAATCCCATTATACTTTTGGACAATTGCCATTGCCTTTATATTTCAGACATAGATTGTTATGTAATTTTGTTTTTTTTTTCTAACCTAGCACATTTAATGCACTGCAGTTTGGAGGAGGTGGGGGTGGAATTCAGCAGCGGGTTTGAAAATTAAGATTATAAACCTTTTTCTGAAAAGAAATCCAGCATAGGATATAAATTATGTTTTTTTTTTTTTAAAAAAAAAAGAAACAATTGATGTATTCATGAAGTTTCTTCAGTAAGGTTAGCATGAAATACACTTGCCAGAGCATTAAAAAAAAAGCCTAAAGTACAAGAACACAAGGTTACTTTGTTTCATTATTATTGATGGAAGAAAAAGTAAATCGATAGCATTTACGACATTGCTAATCCAATACTACGGCAAGAGCAGCCATAAGTGGTGCCGCATTATTCCCACAACTGCACACTTTGGGGTGGGTAATTACTGGGGCCATTCAGACCATGCGGCTGAGGGAAAGAGGTAACCATATTTTTTAAATCACTAATTATGATCTTAAGTTTAGTTCTCTGTCCACTATTGAACTTGCTGTACTATATGTCAGCATTACATTTAATCAGATGGTTGAAACGTCTCAGCAGAACAATGAAACAGAACAATGAGTTTGTGTTCTAAACAGAACAATGAGTTTGTGTTCTAAACAGAATAATGAGTTTGTGTTCTAAACAGAATAATGAGTTTGTGTTCTAAACAGAACAATGAGTTTGTGTTCTAAACAGAATAATGAGTTTGTGTTCTAAACAGAATAA
>JAODLD010000006.1:156209-169401 GCA_026781065.1 Mormyrops boulengeri | reverse complement strand
CTGAGAGACTTTGCTAAGGGCCAAATCGCTTTGGCCAGACCACTGGGTCTCTGAGTATCTCTGAAACGACAAGGCATTGTGGGAATCTCCCAGTCAGCCAGGGTGAGTACCTACCGAGAGCGATCTGAGAAGGGAAAAACCATGAACCCCCAAAAGAGTGTTGGGTGATCAGGACTCATCGATGCAAGATGTGAACGGAGGCTATCCTGTCTAGTACAAACCAACACAGGGGCTAACGTGGCACAAACGGCGGATAATTCTGATGATGATCCCGGCAGTGAGGCATCACGATGGCAGATCTGAGTCGATAGAAATATGGCATTCTAATTTACGTGGAAATTGACTGTGCCTGTAGCATGGCCTCCGATTTAACAGTCACCTTTAACATCCACCATGGGATTCAGGCAGGGTGGCCTTCTATTGGCTAATGGCAGTGTTTTAGAGGCAGGGTCGCAATTGTGAAGAAGATGGATAACAGGTAACTCAGGGAGCCGTATCAGTCCTCCCGCTGTATGACAAAGGCTTATTTGATGGTGTAAATAATGACGATATTATTCAAGCAGGGGCTACACCCAGGCCAGTCGGTCCAGCAGGGTTCTGTCTTTCAGCTGGTCGAGAACAAGGACGGATGGGATGGCGCTCACCGTGCGCGTGTATGTAGCATTGCAATGTTATTGCACACAGCATTTTTATGAAGTTTACATTGTATACTTCCCCATTTTTCAAACCCCTCGCTATTTACTGAAAGGAGTGTCCTCATTCGTTGGTAAACAACAGCATTAGCACACCCTGGATTTGAAGTAACAATTTTATTGCCACAAATTTACAGCCACTGCTAATGTGATTTTATTACTTCCCTAATGAAATTAGCAAAAAATGCTAAGGTACAGCTTAACTGACTTTGGATGTTCCTCTATTTCAACACTGTTGTGGCGTAACGGCGTTTTACTTTTTTTCATTCTGCTGTAGTCTATTAGCTTTAAATTTCTCACTGGCTTGATTAATTTATACAAGCGTGTCACAGAGAGCTGAAAGTTAGTTGGAATTCATGTAAGGATGTTTACCTTTTTATGCTGTCCATCTAGTCTCCTGCATCTCCTCTGTACATATATACTCTGAACCTCAAAGCGTCTGTAGAACATAAAAAATTATAGTAAGGAACCATAAAATGAAAAAGTCAGAAAAATAACCAGAGAGTAACAGTACCACAAATACACAATCCATCTTTGGGGTGGTGTGAGGCTCAGCGGGTTGTGACTCTGTGTCTGTGATCAGAAGGTTGCCAGTTCAAATCCTGTGGTTTCACCGTTGGGCCCATAAACAAGACCCTCACTGCCAACTGTTTCAGGGACCGACTGACCCTGTTGTCCCAATGTCTTTAATGTCGCTTTGGATTAAAGTGTCTACTAAATAAATCTGAGTCTTCCATAACCACTTATGCAGTACAGGGTTACCATGAACATGGATCACATATATAGGTATCCAAGGATCCAGAAAGGAACACCCTGGATAGGATGCCAGGCCATTTTAGGAGACACAGCTAGCAGAAGGAATAGATCTTCTGCACAGAGTGCTGTGCAAAAGTCTTGAGTCATAGGGACTGTTTTGAGCTATTTATCGGGGTACTAAGTGGTGTATTGGATGGTTGCTGCAAATATTGGGGTGACCTTAGGAGAGACTTTGAAATGGTTAAGGGCTAACATACGCTGACAGGCATAATAGCATAGTTTTACATCAACATGAAGATCATTTAAACGATTTTCTGTGACTGCCTAAGGCTTTTGCACAGCACTGTATGTGCAAACACAAATCACTATGTTTTTCAATTTGTTAATTAAAAACAATGTACTTCACTGTGGAAATAATTTTTGAACAAAGCCATAAGTGAAGCTCACTCATATATATTCTCTTGTATCTCTTCTGGAAAAAGCACCATATCCTCTTAAAATATGCAAAAATGTATACAAGTTCAATAAAGTAATATAACATCCATAAAATAAATCCATCCATCAGCCCATTCATTCATCTTCCACACCACTTAGGCAGTGCAATGTTATAGTGAGCCTATAAACCATCTCAGTGTGCAAGAAATGTTTTACATATATATTGTATGGTTCCAGGTGTATTTTTTTCATTGCATGCTTCACTGTGGAACCAAAATCGAAACATTTTATCCATGCCATGAGCTGGCATACTTGTATTTAAAGCTATTTACTCTGAAATACAGTTCCTTTTTGCAGTTCATTGGTATAAGTGCAATACCACACACAGCTCACTTCTACAAATCACTGGTAGCCAGATTATATTTGAATGTCTGAGTGGTTTGTTTCACACAAGAAAATCACCAGCTTAGTGTAAAGCCCACTGAATGCCTTTCTGGGGATTCTGACACAAAGATGGATTGACTGAGAGAGAACGCTCTGGCACGTTGCAGGATGAGATTTACCCAGAAGGCAATGAGAGTCCTCTGTGTGTCCGGAAAATTCCACCACATACACTAAGAACTAAGGCTGCAGCAGAGAGGTAACTCTGCATCTGTCATCTCAAACCTTTCTAATCAGGTTACTATGCACTGTCCCTCTGAAGATAGTTGGGATTCGAGGCATGGATGGACAGAAACGTACTGGTGTTAACAGCTTGGGCTCAGCTTGTGGGGGGATCTGAGGATGCATTGTAACAGTTGGTTGGTGAGCCCTGGAGACCACATAATCAGGTTCTTGAAATTGAAATCATTATTTACAATGATGATCAAAATACAGACATTTTCTTTGCACCATCAGACTAGTGATGACCCTTTGGGTAGGTTTCTGCAGTGATATTGATTAATTCTCATACTTTAAAAGAGCAAACAAGTCACACATTATGCGTACATTCATGCACTCAAGCAAAATGGAAAAAATTACAAAACGGACTTCCAAAAGGTCTGATATTAAGAAACACAATCAATAATAAAAAATTATGTTGTTTTGACCCAAACCAAGATTTATATTTCTGATTTCTCACCCATGTTGGTGGCTGATTCCCTATAAAGTAAAATTCGTTTGGGTCTCTCTGACGTTGCTGAGTGTCTTTGAGTAACCACCTTCCAGCATTGCATCCCTGGACATCCAAATTCTAAGTAATTCTTTGTGTAAGATGGCTTTTCACTTCTTGTCACAGATTCTCGCCTGGATTTAGGCCCCAAGGCTGGACTTGACTATTGCAGAACATTTTTATTTCTAAGTTACTTCACTATGGCTTTTACTATATGTTTTGGGTCATCATCTACCTATAAGATGTATTGGTCATACTTGAGGACATGAGTGATGTAGTAGTACGTGTTTACTTAATGCATTAATTAACCAGTAACTAAGTGTTAGTTACATACTGATCACATGCTTGTTCTTCATTAATTAATCATGACAGTTCATGCATTCCATTCAGGCACTATATCAGATGAGATGACATATCTTTATTGACACTGTATGAGTACAATGAGATGACGTTTGGATCCTTCTATAGAAGCCTCAATAAAAACTATGCAAGTTAAAGAAAGTTTAAGGAGAAAAAAGCTGTGGACGACTGGCTTTAGATTCCTTTAGATCTGCCTCTCATTTGACCTTGTTGACTCAGTATTTGAGGATAGGCCTGTTATAGGCTTATTGGACAGGAGTGGACGGGGATTAAAACTTGTCCTTGGACTTTGGGCTCCCCCACAATAAATTTAGCCAAGTAGGGCGGTTCCCCACAATATATTTGTCTGTTATATTGTTGTCCTCTGAGATTTACATTTTTTCTCACCTGACTATTCCAAAATGTGAGGATGTGTGTCCTGCAGCCACGGCCCCCCCTCACCAAAGTAGTGAGCCAGCGGTGTTTCACTCCTCATTCTGGTGTGCCTCATCGCCTAGCATACATAACCGAATTATTGACTCTCTGTTTCAGTCCTGATTTTCCCTATGTGCCTGAGCTTCCTCTCATGTGTGTGTCCATCCTCTGGTCTCCAACCTGGTGAGTGCTATTCCTGTGTCAACACAAGTGCTTCCCCCTCCCCTCACTCCCCAGGACAGACTCCCCGGCTTCCCGACCTTAACATCCGCCCTTGACTCTGCTTCTCGATTTGCGTATTGGTTATCTGTTTGCTCTGTGTTTAGGTTCCCCGTCTCATGACACAAACAGGCGTACTTAGTTTGGAAACATGGAATCACGAGAAATGCCTAAACTGGTAAGAGCTGAACATCGGTAGCATATGTGACTGCCGAAGACATGTTTTGTGCCATAGAGTGCCCCCCCACCCCCTTTTTGCAACTTTGTATCCAGTGCCAGATGACAGGCAGTGTGGAGTCTCAGCCAGGCCAGATTGGGAAGGGGGACACCTTGATTGGGATGGCAGTCCGTCACAAGGCAAACACACACACACACACACACAAAATCACACATGGAAATTTCTACAGTATGCGCTGTTTCATTTAACTGCAGGTCATTAGACTGCAGGAGGAAACTAGGGAATTCAAGGAGATTTTAAAGCTTGCACTTGCAACCTATTAATTTCTCTCTGTAATAATTAATTTGGAGGAAATGTTAAGGTACACTATTTTGTGTTGACAAAGGAGAAGACATCTTGGTTCCATTTTGATTCTATGTTATAACAGAATAGCATGAAAACACATGTATGTACATGTAATATGATCAACAAAATATGTACTAAAAACATTCTGTCGGATATTTTTAATAAAACTTACTATTTTTTTTGTGTGAAACTGATTCTGGCCTTTAAACCAGTTTTCAACTTAAGTACTGAAAATATTTGATATGCTTTAGGAAATCCTAGCATCTGGTTGATGCTGATATTACTGAGCAGAGTCCTGAGACTGCAGCAGAACTAATCTAGTTTTCTTCAGCCAGCATAGATGCATTACACTCTCTCCAGAGTCGGAGATCAACGTGTTTTCATTTCAAAGCTTCTGCGGTGACTGAATTATTCGCAAAACATTCGCTACTTTTGTGTACAGCTTCTGCATTTCTGGTGCTTGGCCTGAAAATAAAATATGCACCAGTGATTACAATGAGCTTCAAGAATCATAAACATTCAAATTAGCCCTTCATTAAAATACGCAAAAAAAAAATGGAGAAGATGGGAATAATGGCTTTCATTTAAATGCATGTCTTTAAAATGCAGACTAATTGCATGGCATGTGTTAGACATGCAGGAAATTATCATCTTCGTATTGCAATACACATATGAAGACCATCAGAAGATTGGTGTATGTCACAACAACTCTGAAGGAAAGAATTATGAAAGCATACAGGAAAGTAAGAGAGAATGGAAGGGCAATTTTCCAGAGATAAATAAAACTAGTCTTGGGACACTGGTGTTTGCAAACCTTTCCTGAACCTGCCCAGTGATGAAGCAGTATGATCTAAAATGGTTCAAAAAGTGCCTGATGTCCCTGTTAGCAAGATATTTGACTGAGTAAAACTCCCATTCTGTAAGCACATATGTGAGAACCTGTGAGCCGCCTTCCTTTGGATCAAAGCGCTCATTAAGCGACTGACAGTAATGAATATGAATATTTAACATGTTCCAGTTAGCTGGGAAAAAGGCAGCATGTTGTATGTGAACATCATTTTGACACAGAAGGTTTTACCCAAATGCAGCTCTCATAATGTAGAGCATTGCGGTTTGTCAGGAATACCCCCCCAAAAAATAAAAATAGCCCTATTTGAATGTTTCAGCATTTTTAAATGGGGAAGACGGGACATCTCTGTCCCATTTTGTCCACAGAATGCAGCAGTGAGCGCTTTCTTTAAACAACCTTGGGATAAGGATCTTTCGGAAATAAAACATCTATTCATCTGCTTAGAGGTAAATTGTCCTCTTTCCGGTCAACGGCCCTGAATATTTTTAATCCCTGATTTTTTTGAGCAGTGGCGGTATCGTGGCCCGTCATTATCGCCGTAGCCTCACACCTCCATGGTGCTGGATCTGCCTCCTCCTGCCGCCTCTCTGTGTGAGGAGTCTGCATGCTCTCCTTGCGTTCACATGCGTTTCCTACAGGTATTGCGGTTTTCACCAAAAACATGTGGTCTAAGTGAATCGGCTACCCTTAGTGAATGTGTGCCGTGATGACTCCATACTTCGTATCCCCTACCTTCTACCCTTTTCTTGTGGCTCACTGTAACCCAGCATCAATATCAAATATGGATGGATTTTTCAGTGTAAATGTCCAAATCAGGTGCACATTGTGTTATTACTAGTACTGCAGCCTGAATTCATTTCAGTGTGTGATCTATGTGCTCCAAATACTGGGTACTATAACATGCAAGCCAAAAAACACATCATTACCAATATACCTATTGGGGTAAATGGCACTGTTCTGAAGAAATGTATCTGACAATGTCGGATTGTGGAAACGTTACCTGTGGCTCCACTCGTTTAAGGCCTTTACAGCTTTTATATTAATCTTATTCCCCTTGAGAGTCTGCCAGAGCCTAGTAATATATTATAAGCCCAGGCAGATAGTGCTAATGCATAACAATTAGCTAACTCACAAGAAATAAAGATATGTGTAAAGAAGAAGTATAGGTAACAGTAAAGGAGCGATTTTTTTTTCTAAGCTTGTTATGCCGACCAGAGCTGTTCGATGTAACTACGATAAAGATGACTGAATTTAACAGTGGAAATATGGCCATTAAATGGAAGAATGTGCTTATGTACATATGCGAAGTATGTGAAATGATCCATTCAATAGTGTTTCCCAATCCGGTCCTCAGGGACCCACAGCCGGTCCAGGTTTTTGCTCCTTCCAAGCTCCCCGTGGAGCAGAGTGGTGGCTCTCAGTCTGTGCCAGCAATCAGAAAGTTGTTGGTTTGAATCCTGTGAATGCCAGTAGTGATCCTACTGTGTTGGGCCCTTAAGCAAGGCCCTTAACCTGCAATTGCTTCGTCCTGGGTATGATGTTAATCTACATCCCACCTTGCAAGCAGGTCCTCCAACCTTCAGGGAAAATTTGAGGGTTGGTGGCAGGACTGGCACTCAAGCCACCAGAAAAAGCCTCACACTGGTCCATTTGGACTAGTGTGATTCTGAGTTATCACCCGCAGCATGGCTGCACTCAGGTTCTTATCCCTGAGGTGGTTTGTCGTGTGGTGGGTAATCGGCACACGCTCCTTACCTCTCGAGTTCCCTGCCAGATAGTCCTCTGCTGCTGGGAGGGAGCAAAAACGTGGACTGCTGTCGGTCCCTGCGGACCGGATTGGGAAAAGCTGCAATAGAGCATGCAAAGTTAGCCAGCTTATCTTCAAAACAATAAACAGTACAGTCATTCATTCAGTAGGTGCCCAACTTAGTATTATCATTCTGTATTTCACTCTTTTCCCTGGGCTTGGAGACAAGGGCATCGTGCACATCTGATGGAGATGGAGTATGTAAGTTAGCAAATATGCAAATATGCCCTTTTTACTTGCACTGGCTACCACGCCACATGAATCCACAACCATTATTGATGCAACCTTATTTTTCTCATTGTAAACTGCAAATTAGGGACAATAACTCATTATTATTTAACACATGAAGCCCAAAAGGGGTGGCCCAACTGCAACAAACAGAAAAGGGCCGACGTTTCATGAAATATCTTATCCTGGAATAAAAAAGCACCCTGTAATGAAAGGAAGGAGGTTAACAAAAGGAATGCATTACACTTTTTTTTATCAGTCTTAGTTATAAATTGCCTATTACATTTTAAATTATAAATAAAGCCTGGTCCTGTAAGCCTGCTGCACACCACTGCTCTTGTAACTGTGGAGCCATTTGATAATTACAGTTGTTTAAAGTGTTAATTGAAAATTTATCTGGATCTGAACTTGTGACAATTAACTATAGTAGTATTTTCAGTCTCAGTGCCTCTATATCTGTCAGGAAAAAAATTATTTAATTCAGTTCAGTTTTACTGCCTTTTTACCTGACACTGGTGTCCAGTGAAAAAAATAACGTTTAATTAGGGTTATGCTGCTACATTTAAGGAAAGTAATAACGCGATAATATTTACTGTACAGAATAATGCAAGACCAAAGAAGCACATAGTGCAGCATAATAACAAGGGGGGGTTACAATTGTGGAGTATAATATACTATGTACAGTATGTATGTATAATAAGAAAAAAGATGCGAAACAATAAGGCAACACAATGTGGGTGGTTAGTGGTAGTTGGGCTAGAATTCAAGTACCGACATATTTCCATAGGTGTACTGTATAAGGTAACTACAAGCAGTGAAATTGTAATTTTGATTACAGGGGCATGTGTGAGGACTCTTGCAGATCAGAATATTGATGGCCTGGGGCAACAAGCTGTTTTTCTGTCTGCCTGTAACAGATTGAATGCTTTGGTACTGATTTCCAGATGGCAAGGTAATGAAAAACATGTGACTTGAGCAAGTAAGATCATTCGCGATGCTTTGAGGTTTCCATGTGCATGACGGTGTTTTGTAACGCTTTGTAGTTACAGGTAAACGCCATGCTGAAAGGCTGACCCCCAGTACTGTAAAATGATCTTGGAGCATAATGTACTTTTCTGTAGCTGGCATATAAAAGGTATGTTATTAGGGATTTTCATTCTGAAATCCATTCATTCATCTTCTGTATCCGCTCGTCCGATTCAGGGTTGCAGTGGTCCAGAGCCTATCCCAGAAGACGCAGCCACAATGCAGGGAATAACCCAGGATATGGTGCTAAGACACTGCAGGGTGCACACACCGTTTGGTAACTCCAATTTATCTAAGCATGTTTTTGGACTGTGGGGGGCAACCAGAGTACCTGGAGGAAACCCCACAACAACATGGGGAGAGCATGCAAACCCAGAGATGTGAGGCAACAGTGCTAACCACTGCACCACCACGCTGCCCCATTCAAAAACCACACCAGCTTATTATTCATGGGCGAACTGTCAGGTAAGATAAAATAAGATTAACTTTATGAACCCCAAGAAGGGAAATTTCGGTGTTACACAGCAGTTATAAACAGGATCAGACAATACACACAACATAAGGGCATAGTATGGAACGACATAAATATATAAACAATGTACTGTATACAGGCAACCAAATGGCAGCCAAAATCTAAGACCTGGGATTGTACCGTACTGTACAAAGTGACACGGGCCAGAATATGTAAACATAGGCCATGGGGTTAGGTGGTTCAGTGTGAGGAGACACAAAGACATGGCACATAGCAGCAACAATAACAACAACAAGTAGTAGTAGTAGTATAGTAGTGTAGTAGTATTGTTGTAGTAGTGTAGGAGTAGTGTAGTAGTAAAAATAAAATGGAGAGTCAGGTGTCGCGCAGGTTGACAGCACATTGTAAAACAATTAAAATGTAATAAATTAGGTAATTTCTGACTGGGTGAAGAAAATAATTATATAGTATGGTTTTGAATCTTGAGTGTATCAACAGAACACCTATGCTAAAAAAAGTGTAGACCAGCTTCAGATACCAGTGTAGACAAACTGTCTTAAGGAGGACTTCAGTTTGCTTCTGTTTTTGCTGTACTGTCTGCCATTGGTATTTAACAAATTAAAACAGTTATAATTCCCGCACAGCAGACCACACGCTCCCAAGAGACCCCATAACACGTCCATCTATTAGTGGCCGCACAGAGCACTGCAAAGGGGGGAGCACTGCGAAGGGGGAGCACTGCGAAGGGGATAACTCTGTCCTTCCCTTGCTGTTCCACAGACAACTATTTGCCCACATTAATGGAAAACTCCAGATAGACTGAAAAGCCATGTGCGGCTGTAATCCAGTTAGTGAAAATTCTGTTTTCATAAATGAAGGGTCACCTTTTATATAAATGTTTTCAAGGAGCAGACTGAAATACACATGCCATTGTAAAGTCTACAGGCATGAAAATATAAGAACAGTTTGTCATATCAAACTTACAGTGTGAATATTAATATTGCATCAAAGTGCATTTTCCCAGAAAGAGAAGAAAAGGAGACGTTAAAATTCAGCTGCAAACGGACTATAAAGCAGGTTATGCTCTGAATTGCTGACATATTGTTAAAACTTGAAACCTTCCACATCTCTGCAGGTTATTCATCTCCTCGCAGGAAGCGAAGCACAGAGAAACAAAATATTTCAGGTTAGAATATGAGGGATCTACTCTGCCTTTGAAACAACTGTCCAAACTTCCGTAATGTATTTAAAAATTTATGGGTACCAGCTATCCAACGGTTTCTTCCTTTCACTTTAGTTCCAGAATTTTTTTATACCTTTTTTTTTACAGCTGGGTGCTTGTTGAGGCAAAAAGACAATCTGATGAATATCTTAGTGATGTTCAAGATGTTTCGTTGCTTTTAACCTTTTTATTGGAGCAAATGCTCGATCTTGTTTCTTTGTCGCACCCTGGATGGATGGATGGATGGATGGATGGATGGATGAAACTCTCTTCAATCCAACATTTATCAAAATCCTGTTGACCACTCTCTGCCCAACAGTTAATGCATCATCACAATAGAAGAGTCAGGGAATGAATGGAAGAAGGGTTAAAATTCATATTAAATTAAAATCAGTGCATCTGCAGTGATGACTCAATATACTGCAACATGACCTGATGGAGCTGAGAAAACACACTGCAGAAGAAGTACGTATCAGTATTAGACTAGTGCCCAGGGCACTGGCACAGAAATGCCACAGAGAAAGACAGCCGTGACTTTGGCCAGGTTATAAGGCTTCTGGTTCAGCTGGGGAATATGGCTTTTTCCAGAAATGTTTGCAGCCTGTGAGCAATGTCTATGGAAAGCTAAAAAAAAAGTCTTTGTGACAAATGGTTCAGACAGACAATTTGTACTGATCAGGTTAAAAAATAGAACAGTAAAACATAAGACCTGATTTAGCGACTATTAGCGATTATTAGCGGGTATTAGCGGTTATTAGCGCTTAACTACAGGCAAATAGACCACATCATTCCATCCATCCATTTTCTGTAACCGCTTGTGCTATGCAGGGTCACAGGGGTCCCAGAGCCTATCCCAGAGATTACGGGTGATACACTGTTCTCTCAAAATCACAGAATTTGGTGATATTTCTCATTTAGTAATACCTCCAGAATTCTTGTTCAGAATGAGGCAGATACTGCTATGTATGCATATGTGGTTAAAGGCTGGGTAGGGCTTGGAGGCACTGAATTTGCACATGCTTGCATGTCACAGGCATTGCGGAATCCTCAAGCAGCCAGAACAACCTGTGTTCAAGCGTGTCATGTCTGCTACACCTCTGAAGAGGATCATGTCCAGTGCAGGCACATAGCTGCTACACCTCTGAGGATCATGTCCAGTGAGGGCACATGCTGCTCCACCTCTGAGGAGGATCATGTCCAGTGAAGACACACACCTGCTCTACCTCCGAGGAGGATCATGTCCAGTGAAGGCACACACCTGCTCCACCTCCGAGTAGGATCATGTCCAGTGAGGGCACATGCCTGCTCAACCTCCGAGGAGGATCATGTCCAGAGAAGGCACACACCTGCTCCACCTCTGAGGAGGATCATGTCCAGTGTCATGTCCATGATGATCATGTTCATGTTCAAGGAAATTTTACACCTGCTAAAATCACCAGCTCTGTTTTATGAGGGGGGGGGGGTTCCTGCACTGTGCATTGGACCCTACTCCCAGTGGAAGTTTTTTTGCAGTCACAGATGGCTGTACATTCCCTTGTAAACTGAGTGAATAACAATAAATCTTGCAAGTACACAGGTCCAGATTACCACAAAAAGTCAAAATGAACTGCAGTAAATGGATTTAAAGGTTCAATTGCTCTGATATTTAAAAGAGTCATTTGGTACATGTTTGTTCTTTTAATGTAAACAATAATACGGTACATAGCGCTTGACTTCATGCTGCCAATAGTACTGGGAGAATTCAGCAAGGAGGGAGTCCACAGTGGGTGTCAAACACGGCTTGATGTAATTTGCTAAGAGCCAATGAAGTAACCAATGAAAGTGGATTAAAGTAGCCAATAACTGATAGCCCCACCATTTGTGGGTTTTGAAGCACTATTGATAAGCAATAAAAAGACAGATCCATGGATGGATCTTTTAGGTCTGATTCTGTGGAATGACATCTTATTGTACTCCTACATATTTGATGGCTTCTGCAGGTCAGATGCTTGGAAGAAAACTCAGAGGAAGGAGTTATGGAGGCGAACCACCTGCTTCGGTGGAAGTGTGATATTGCAGCAGATCCATGGCAACAAGCACACGATGCATGCTGGTCTTCGTGGCTAATTATCGTGGTTAACAGGTGTCAGCTTTCTCACGTTTTTCGAAAGAAGAAGCTGCAGAGAGTGCAGGTTATCTAGTTTGTGTTATTTTTGCACAGACTAAGAAGTGGGTGGCTCAGTTAAGGACTATGATCTGAAGACCAGGATGACTGATGAAGGTACTTAAAATGAAATCACTTGCTAAAGCCATGTCGTATTTCTTGTATAGGACAGTTCTTTGCATTCGTGCTCTGTGGCAGCCAGCACGTATGTCTCGATGACTTTTTCTGTCATCTGTTTTTCTTTAGGTGTTTTTTGTTTTTTTTTACTTTTGTCTTCTTTCACACGTTAAATTTCAAATTAGTCCCCTAGTTTCCATCCCCCTGATTTTCTTGTCTTCAATAATTTCATTTGTTTCCTTATATCTTGATTTTTCTGTGATTAATAAGAACATCGGCTTGGCCTGGTGTTGCTTAATGATTCTGCCTTCATTTTTGCAGAGCTCAGTATTTCACTGTTGCATTTCAGGTTAAGTACCTTGTACTTCAGTGCTGTACAGTTGAACCCCTCCTCGAATTTCATGTTTCCTCCATTTTCTCTCTTATGGTTCTTGAAGTTGCAGGTTAATGCTACTCTTTCCTAACTCTTATACTTTGTTTTTTATCTGATTGTCCATCAGCCATATGTTTGTTTGTGAATGTCGCTCTGTCATGTGGACTACTGCTTCCTCAGTTGTCATATTTTTTATTGGTCTATGAGATATTTCTTTTCCTGAAGGTTGAAGGTTATTTCTAGAAGAGCCTGTTCTTCTGCGTGTAAGTGTCACATGCAATTTATTCGTTATTTAAGGCTGAAGTAAATATGAATAATAAAGGGGGTGGGGGTGGTGTTTTAAATTGAAATTAAAAAATAAAATAGATAAATTAATAAAAATGAATAAAAAAAAAGAAAATAATA
>JAODLD010000006.1:145028-156014 GCA_026781065.1 Mormyrops boulengeri | reverse complement strand
TTTCTCGACCTCCACCTCTGTGCCCCCCTTCCTCCCCCCCCCCCCCCCACCTCCCCCCCCCCCCCCCCCCCCCCGCCCCCCCCCCCCCCCCCCCCCCCCCCCCCCCCCCGAACCTGAAATTCCTCAATAAAATATTTACCTGTATAAAATTGCATACTACATACGACAGTCATATGGGTTCATAATTTCTCTCCTTCACAGCAAGACATCACAGATGACACTTTCATTAAGATGTGTTATGTCAAAAATATAACCCAGGGTGACAGGAAAAGGGAACAGGGCGTTAGTTATAGGTTAATTTCCTAGGTGTGTCATTTTTGCACGCCATCTGTTTGGCCAAATAAAGTAATTAAACACTCAGTCTACAGTGCTATGGCTCGGGTGACTAACCAGATCTCTTGTCATGTGCAGAATTCTAAAGCCACTTGAGTCACTGGACAGCATTTAAAACAACCATTTCCGAGACGCACATCCATCACAAACAATAGGAGCAGATGGGCCATCTACACCCTCAGTGACTGTCAAGTTTTACTAAGTCTCACATTGCCCACAAGTAATATTAGGAAGCACACGCACATCTGCAGTGTTTTAGTCATACTGCTCTAGTTCTAGATTTCTAGAAGTTTCCATTTACCACAGGAAGCAGCATTAAAAATTGCTTCTCTGCATTGTCCCACTAGATTATGACATTAAAGGTATATTAATTACATTAATATATGTTATGTTTTATGTAAGCATTTTCTAGCAACACGGTGGCACTGGTTTGGGGGTTTGAATGACCCCCCCACACACACACTTTTTCTGTGTGGAGTTTGCATGTCCTCTGTAGGCTGTAGTCTCTCCCACAGTCCAAAAACACACAGTTAAGTGAATTGGCATCTCTGAATTGCTCACAATCTGTCAGTGTGTGGGAGTGCCCTGGAACAGACTAGCATCCAGTCCATTTTGTACCCCAGCCTTGTGCCCTGTGCTGCCTGCGATACGCACCAGAATCCCCACAAGCCTATAGGGGATAAGCTTTTTGGAGGATGGATGGATGTTAATGTTTTATGCATATATGTTTTTTTAAAAACGTCCTAATTTTGCTGAGTTCGATGTGTCCCTGGGCCAAAAAGGGAGGGCCCTATCAGATCTGGCCTTCTAATCATACCCGTATCTAATTGGTCAATTCTCTCCTGCCTCTTCACCACCTTAGCTACTGTGTGGTGAGCGTACTGGTGCAGAATGGCAGCCGTCACATCACCCAGGTGGGGGCTACACAGGGGTGGGGGTTCACGTGACTCCCCATTGCTTCTATAAAGCACTTTGGGTGTCTTGAAAAGTGCTACATAAATGCAATTTTCATTCAGTCCTTCATTCATTCATTCATGGATAAGAATATGCTTACCTGCAAAGACCGTAATGAGCAATGTAAGGCTGTGATGTTATTTCCTGATGATAATAGTAATAATAATAACAACAAGGCTTGACCTAGCAATCTTGCGTTCACAAGCATAGGCTTAGCCTGCTGAGCCACACACTGCCCCTCCATTGCCTCCCTCCCCCCTTCCAGGGATGCATTGAACTGATAGATGGATGCTTTCACCTAATACCAAAGCAGAATGTGACAGAGCTGTGCCTCAGCTACATGAAGATAGCACTGAGAACGTCCTCCCTCGTACTGCTAAGGCCTTGTTAAGGGTTTCTAAACAGGGCCTAAACAGATCACATTTGACTACCGTGGTTCCTCAAAAGGTGTTCGTTCCTTGGATCTCCACGACTAGCTGGATCCAAATTGCTAGCGTCACTTGGCAGCCAAAACAGTAGCTTCCGGCAGTCACGGTTACCTGGGACTCCATGGCTGAGATTAAGGTATCCTATTGCCCTTACAGCTTCACCGGTGGCACGTGACACCTCCATAACACCTCCTAAAACTTCACCTGAATTGAGAGCATGTATTTTTGAGCTTAAAGTGCATTTTATCATGTATCACTGTCTTTGTTAAAGATGGTCAAATCAGTTCCTCCTAGGTCAAAGCGATTTGTTAGCTGTCTCAGAGAACTCCGTAGGGTTAAGAGATTAGTCCACATGCCCCAAGAAGCTGGAAACGAGCATTAACATAAGAATGGAGCAGCAGAGGAATAATTGGCAGTGGAGTATTGTACTGTGATATCCAGCTATCAAAAATTGTAAACAAGAAAACATTATCGGTGTTACGGGATTTAATGCAAATGTTCTGCTCAATGACTGGGTATGGGTGCCAAAGTAGGGACAATACTGTATATGGATTATATTGGCTTCAGGTTGTTCGTTTGCCAATCAATATTCATTTTCATAATAATTTTGTGGATTTCACTGAAGGTTATTCAACTGACTTCCAAGTGGAAAGAATTAAGCCCTCTGATCTGTTGACAAATCATTTAAAGAATACAGATTAAGAGCCATAACATCAGTCACTTCAAAAGTCTCAGAAGTCAAGAAAGACCTGCAAATTTAGTGAGGCTGCTTTTCGGGGAACTTATTACGTGTTGATAGATGGTTCAGTTTGTCCTCCCAGCTCGCAAACTCTGTGTTTTTGAGTTCCACAAACCCATGAATCAGTGTCAACTGTCTCCTAACATTGAATCCTTCACCTCCTTTGTAATCAGCTCTGAACATCTGAGCACTTTAAGGGAAAATAGTACAGCAAAATATTGCAGGTGTTCCTGAGGACGTCCACGTGGCCACAGATGGAGATACCTCTAGAGTCTGTGTCCTCCCAGGTCACACAGAGTGAAAGCAGTGGTACAGATGGAGAGGTGATCCTCGTATGAGGCAGCAGAATTGCTATAAATAACCAATCCCGTGTGTGAAGCGCCGTCGTCGGTCAGTGTCTGGGAAAAGCGCCGACGTGAGCCAGGAATAAACTCAGAATTACCTGAGCTGCAGTCTAATGCCTCATTGTGTTTCTTTTTTATCATGAAAATTAGCCTGAGCAACTTGCACACTCCCATATAAATCTTTTGATAAAACAGTCAGCTCACAATAATTGTAGCTGTTTAAAAATGTATTGGGTTTGGCAGGCCGCTCGTGCGTTAGGCTCATCAGACTCCTCGAGAGACAAAGAGAAGGAGCCTAAGTCTCCCGCTGCCTCGCCTTCCTCGTGAATTATTCATGGGGTCTCCTCAACTTGGGTTTCCGTTCATCGAAATGCTGGTGGGATTCCTTGGGGGGGGGGTGGAAAGCCATCATTAATAACCAACGCTTCTCGTCCACACAGCACCACGGTGTATCATTTGCGTGCTTGCCGGTGCAGTGGTGTCTTGGAAGATCCATTGCTTGTGCTTGTGTTATATTACCTGATTAAATATGAATGGAATGGGTAGACATAAGCTGAATGTGCGTGTGTAGTTGTTTTGTTGTTGTTGTATGGCCAGTTGCATATTGTCAGTGATTTGTGATACATTGTTTACATAAAAAAGTACTAGCCACTAGTAACTGCACTGTGCTTTAGCAGATGTGTTTTGTACGTATGTAAAAAAAAAAAAAGGAAACAAATTTTTATGTCTCCCCGGATCATTAAAGTGACGATGACATCGGCTTTCCACATTTTATAGAAGACATTGTCACGTGACATTTTATTGTTATTCTATTTTAAAAATCAAACAGTAACACAGAGGATACACTTTCTTAGATGCCGTACTTGTTTCCCCAGAATCCTTAGGATTCTCACATGTGCTACATGACAAACGGTATGGGCGTGTGCTGTTTTTGAGACGTGCCTCAGAGGCTTCAGCTAGACTACCGGCAGCGTCCTGCTTCCCCGAGTGTGAACAGACGGGGCTCTGTCAGTTTTGCTCACCCGCTGCGATGGCGTCGGTCGTGCCGCATAACCAGAACACAGACACTGGTGTTCCGGCCTATCTGGAACACAAATCTTTCACCTCAGCCCCCAGAAACAAGCTTTAGAAAAAATTCATCAAGCGTTACTGTGACAAACAGCTGAGGGCGGTTTATTTCATGTAGCTGTCAAATCAAGCCCTTTTGTATTGATTCGCATGGCATAGTCTGCTATTAAGAGTGTTGAGGATCACCTTTTCTGAAAATTTCCCATGGGCACCATCTGGGGTGTGAGTTATAGATATTTAGTCTTTAACTTAAAGGCTGCTTCATCACAGAGGACCTTTCCTTTTAGACTGATAACGCAATATGTAAGTACACTTCATCTGTAAAGCTGTGTACTTCTGAATCTCTATATTTACAAAAGATTGTTTTATTTACAAGATCTTATAAGGAGCGGCACTGATTTTTAAATTGATTCATTTTAGAATGTAAATGTAATAGATATATTGAATACAGCTCAAAGACATCAACTACATTACAATGATTTTTTCTGCTTTCAAATATTTAAACCATCTGGTTGTAATAAAAATAATACAATAAGTGCAGTATTATAGGATCAAAATGCCTTTAACTGAGGATGACGTTAAACCTACAGTAAGATGGAAATGTTCAAGGCAGAAAAATAATAATTCCACGCCTATGACTTTTATAGGTATTAAAATGGTTTGTCTTTATTGTGATATTTCTGTGTTTTCTGGCAGACAGTCTTCAATACATGAGTTGAAATACAGCAGAAAATCAAATTTGAAAGACAAGGGAAATAATTAAGGCAGTCGCTGTTTAAACATTGTTTCGGTGTTTTTGTTAAAGGCCATGGAATTCTTAGACACAGATTTAATATAGATCAATGTAATATTTTGCCTCAGCAGCTGGGTGGGTATTTTATTCAATTTTTAATTGAATGACCTGTGTTGATAACCCTATACATTCCTTTATAACTTGAAAATCACAGTCGCCGCTGCAAATTTAAAGTCCACCTACATCTTAGAATAACAGTTCAACCTCTAGCAAGGCGCCTGATGGTGGAATGCAAAGGCCGCGCAATTCTGTAAGAGTCACAGGCGCTGCTTGATGACCCAGATGCATGTGACCTTTACCCTTTTGTACATTTTCTATAGTGAAAGTGAAAATAAATTAAATTCACCCCCAGCCCCCGCTTAGGGACCCAGCTCAGTCTGCTTAGACAAAATTCCACCCAAGCTTTAGTGACTGTTATGCAATCATTCAAATATTCAAATAATTCATTAACAGAAAAATGTAGAGTCACTGGTAATTTTATTAAAATATATATTTTAAAAATATTGCATTTATGCCTTTTTACATCAAAGTCTAATATGATAACATGACTTGATGGGGCACAAATACTTAGTAATAACTCAGTTACTACTGAAGTACAAATCATGAACACATATAGTAGCTACTTGAAATAAGATGCGTCGCGATTCAGTGATGACAAACGAGATCAGTATTTCACTTGTGTTATCCATGACTTGTTCCACCAGTAGTTCCTTAGTAGTTCACAAAGGTTTACAGAATTAACAGACACAGTAACAAATGTAGCAACTGCTTGAGATAAAACATGCGTCACAATTCATTAATGTAACTAAGACCTAGTTTGTGGTTAATTAATACATAAGTAACAGCATAAAACTACATTATTTCTGCCCCGTCAAGTGACGTATCACCTATATTTAAAACACAATTTCAATTCCTTCTGATGCGTTAAGTAATGCTTCATTCACAGGTCATGATTTCCAAAATCTATTCATTTACAAGCGTTGTTGTTTTTGTTTTGTTGTTTCTAATTCAGGCAGCAGGTGCTGGGGTGGGAGTTGAGGGAGTTACCAGCAAGCAGCCACACACAGGAGAGTGTCACATCTGTCACAGCCACACTACCGACAGTCTTTTGGCTCTTGGCAGGTCAGATTACTGTCTGCGCCACAGGCCTCACCACAGGCTTGAGGCTGATGCCTTTGAAGGAAACTTTATTTGTCTCACATGTAATTACATGCAATGCACAAATTATACAAATACATTGATTGGGTTTATCGCTCGTAATCAGTAGCATGTACAAAGCGTATCAATATTTAATCAACTGGAAATATAATCAGAGTTTGGCGTTTAATATCCTCACTTTCTTTTTGTGTTTCTCATGTTCCTCGAGTTGAAATGGTCTCCAAGGATGGAACCATCTCTATCCCCAGCTTGGTCCCCATCTGAAAGTGAATTTATAATGGATTTCTTGACCTTAATTAACTGCACACTGAATACTGCAACACTGGCACTGAGGTAATGAACGTCAGTCCCGCAGCACTCACAGCAGATGAACGTTGTCTGCCGGGTCACACGGCCCATGTGACACCTGCCGTTTTTTTTCAGATCACTCAGACAGGGGGAGGAAGCAGATCTGGGGAAGGAGGTGCTGAAGATGAGGCATGCACCAATATCGGTGGCTTGGTGTATGTCCGCTCTGCAGCCACACAAACTGATACCACCCTGCGGGTGTCCCTACAGTGGGGGCACAGTGTCTCATTTCCCCCACAGCATTTCGACACTGGCACTGGGCTGAGAGAACCTTGCTGAACATCACTGAATCACTGCCATATATGATGGTATATGAGGCTTGCTTTATCACGGGAGTTTCTACAGGCATAAGTCTAACATATCAACAGACAAATCGGGAATTGGCAAGCTGCATTTATCACATCATTTTGCCAAGGCTATGACTTTCCCTGTCAGCTGGAAAACTAGAGCAATTAATCACTTCCTGTTTGCATTGTATTACAACACTGATATTGTGTGTGCGGTGGGTATTGGTGGGGGGGGGCAGTTCCAGCTGGCATTTTTCCTGTCGTCTAAACCCAGAAAAACTTGTGCCGTTCATTTTAATACAAGAATTATAATATTTATACTGGATGTGTTTGACTTTTGGATACTTCTATTATTTGTCTGCTTTACGGTCTGTCCTCCTGTGTTATACTCTCCCCCGAGGTGTTTCTAGATAAGGTGGTTTTATGCATGTAGCGTACAATCAATATAGGAAGGCAGGAGCTGCAAAGTGGTTAAAAAATCGGTCTTGTGAGCAGAATGTCAAATCTCAGGGAGCGTTTTCTTCAATCTGTCCAAAAGGAGGCAGCGGTAAAGTATCCAGCTGGATTAAGGAATAAAGACTAAAAGTGTCTCAATAAATGATGCAACAGAGCCTGCAAGGTGGGCCGCTCCATCAGGGCAAATGGGGCAGGAGCTCCTTGGGGAGCGCTGTGAGGACAGATGTGCCACGTGGCCAGCAGGGCGGCACAGTGCTACACTGGCTCTGTGTCGTGGGGTGGGAATACCAACAGAGTGGCAACATTACATATCATATTTTTAAGAGCAATCCTGCTAAAGCCGCACAGTCATCATTACAATTATTTATTGTTATTACCTTTATTTCCATTGCCAAACTGATACCTGTATAGTACAGAACACAAAGGTCACTATTTCACACTTTCAGTGCTATTTCAGTGCAATATGAGACTGAAGTTTGAATATCTGTTCTTCAATAACCTTTCTGTATCATTAGATCTGCTTCTTACCCACTGCATTACCTGAACATACAGAAATATTGTGCCAGACGCACTTTTTAAAAGACAGGCACACTCTCTGATTAATACTATTGTCATGGGCGTAAATTATGGGGGGGTTGTACGGCCCCCAATAAATCAAAACCAGCTAATACAACACCCCCATAATGGGTGGAGTCCTCAATCCCCCCAATGTTCCAGCCAAAGTTACACCCTTGACTATTGTTTCTGTCACTTAGTCAATGTGTTAGTTCCCAAAGTGATACAGCTTCACCCATTTCAACATCTGGCTGTTTTACTGAAGCATGTAAAGCTGAATGTGTCACTCAAGGGTATTACCACCGATCTACTGGGATTCGAGCCAACAGTTTAAGGGTTACAAACCAATATATACGATAATCATACTACCTGATGGTGTCATCTCTCTAACTATAGACATTATACCAGACAAAATTCCAGGTTCACAATCCAGTGCAATTCTTTATAAAAATCGCCTTGTATTGCAATTCCTGATCTTCTGTTGTGAATTATTATAATAAAGCTCATGATTATGGACGCACTTCTATGGAGGTTGTGTCTTGTTATTATCTGCAGCATGTTTTGTGCCTCTGTGAGTTATGTCTCCTAGTATAATTATGATTTTAGTATTAATGGTATTGTGTGATTGCTCACTCATCCATGTATTTGAATATCCAGGCTATGTGCTGATAACATGCCTCTTGCTAGTCCCACAGAGGAACTTGGACATGAGACAGCTAGCCCAGTCTTGGAGGTTTTGCTATTTGCTATCCTCAGAGCATAAGGTTAGATGTGTGTGGGGGGGGGCGGGGGGTGACATAGAGCTTTGGGACATTTTCATGACCCTGTGCGCTCATAGTGGGGGGGTATCACATTTACCACCTGAGCCCTCTCAGCGCTTCCCGCCGACTCTGACGACCTCAGCCGCTGAGAAGCCCTGCTGCTTTTCCGGCACCCAGCTTTCTCGCAGCTTGTAGGCGAATGACGCTCAAACCAATGGGACACCGATTCAAATTGTAGCTAAATCAGAAGCGGCGCTATATTGGACTAATCCGAAAGAGCAAAATCATAACGAATGGCAGTTGGCACGCATTACATCATTAATTTACAAATTTGTTGGTGTAAATAATTTGAAGGCATCCTTTGTCATGGGATAAACCTGATTCAAATTCTAAAGTGGCTGCAGATAAGATCTTCAAACCCTTGTGGGTTCAAAAAATATGATGTGTAGCATGGAAGCCAATATTTTGAGTGGACAAAATATCAGAAACACCAAATAATACATTAATATCAAGGACCTGATAACGAGCAAGGCCCCCCATTGCCTTTACAACAGTTTCAGTCAATCTCGGAATGCTGTTACACAAGTTCTGAGTTGCATATAGTGGAATATTGGACCATCCTTCAAAAAGAATAGCCACCAGTTAATTTAGGGGCGAAGAAGGTGGAAGTCTGAACGTTCTGCCATCCATAACCTTCCCCAAAAGTTCAATGACACTTAGGTCGCATGATTAAGGAGATCCTGGAAGCTGTTTGACTTAATCATAGTCTTCATGAAATCACTCTGGAATTTGTTCAGAGGTATGCATGGGAGCGTTTCATCTTTGAATTTGGGATTATTAAGAAAGAATCGTCTTTTCACCATAGTGCCTGGCCTCGTAAAATGGTCTCAAATACCTTGACTGTGCAAAGCAATCAACGGGCCTAATATATCCATCAGGATTGCTGCTCATACTGACATACACCTTGCTGAAAGCATCCTTTGTTTCCTCCAAACATAAACCAATCCAAAAATAGGGAAAAAGACGACTCATCAGACCACATTACTTTTTTTCAATTGCTTAGTGGTCCAGGTTTTGTCCTCTTTAAATGAGGTTATGGATCTTTGTGTCTTGGTTTTAGATACAGTTTCCCAGTGGCAGCCGTGCCACAAATTGCAGTTTTGGTACTGAGTCTTCAGCCTCATTGGAACATTGTAACTTTGAAAACTGAAATTTCAAGGTACTGATCAGACCCCAACCACAGAATGGTTGTGCTGCTAATTAGTATGCAAGCTAATATAAGTTAGCTTTGCAGCTGAGTTTGCAACTGTGATTATTTACATCAAAGTTAAAGTCCTTTTCAGGTGATGTTTGTGTTATATTGTCTACTCTCTGGTAGTTAGAAGCATTTACAATATCAATGCTCCGTCCAAAGTGGCTTGGGCTTCTTTGTTACGCTTCTTACACACTATATTGATTTTAAGCACATTTAACGTCAAGGTGAACTGCAGGCATTGTTATACCACGGCAGTATTTGGCTTGGCAAGTCTCTGCCTCAGTTACACTGCCATACTGATTTAATAGATGCTGACTCCAATGCCTACTGACGTTAAATTAAAAGGCCGAGAGCCTCGCGATTGAATGGCTGGTAAAAACTCTTAGTGAAATGATATGAGGGCCAAACATGTCACAGGCGCCAAGAGAGGTAGTAAGATTTGGAATCGCTGATCCTGCAGATAGGGGGCTACGGTGGCTGGGCAGTGCGAACTGGTGACTGTGCTCCACATCGCTTTCACGATTCTGACTTTGCGGGGGCTCGGTTCTCTGGGTCACAGCTTACAAATGAGATGCAGGATGACCCTCGGGGTAATTCCAAGTCCAGCCGCATTTCAGAAGGCAAAGTTTAGCATGAAGGGTATAGTTACACATGTATTTTTCAGGAGGTTAACCATCCCGGTCCGGAAGCAAATGTGCCTGGCAGACACGGCAAAAAAAAAGAAACATACTGCCCTCTTGTGGATAATAAAAATACTACCCCTACTGGAATGTAATTTCCAGTAACCTCTAATCCAAAACATAAAATGAATTCTTAAATCACAATTTATAATGTAGTAACTGCGTCTCCCTTCTCTATTTTGTTTGTAGTCCCCGTGATACTGAAATTAGTTCCTGCTAATGGTTTAATCAGCGTTGGTTTCCTATCGCTATGCATCATGGAGTTCCATGTACTCGATTACGCTAAATTATTTCATTGCCAGATAGAAGCTTTGCTTTCACCTGCTTAAATTTGCTGGAGTAGCCAGTCGTCGTAAATCTTCCGGAAAAGTGGGGCAGCAGCTCCCCCCTATCAGAATCTGATCTTTCCTTCCACATTTTAGTGCACTTAGACTCTTAGCCAATGTCCTTATCTAAAGTGACTTTCAATCTCCACCCCCAGCCTTGTATACAGCTAGATATTTCACCAGAGCAGTTCCGTAATTCTTTGGACAGAGGCTCCCACCCACAAAACTTACATTTAGAATTTGCTGGTCATGGACTTCCCAGGGTGGGGAAAAGACAGGTCATTCAAAAATTGGTGAAAGCCAATTTCTAAGAAAATCAACAGGCTCCTCTCTGCCATTCCTAGACGTCCAATCCTATACATATTTATTGATCCAAAGTCTATCAATTTTTCTCAGATGTCCATTATTCATTGGGGGGGGGGGGGGGGGGGGGGGGCGGGGGGGGGGGGCGAGGGGGGGAGGGGAGGGGGGGGGGGGGGGGGGGGGGGGAGGGGAGGGGGG
>JAODLD010000006.1:105724-141985 GCA_026781065.1 Mormyrops boulengeri | reverse complement strand
CACCTGTGGCGGCGCCCAGGGAGCTGGGGGTTAAGGGTCTTGCTCAAGGACCCGCAGACGTGCTGAGGCTGGGT
The DNA here is from genome assembly GCA_026781065.1 of Mormyrops boulengeri. Taxonomy (NCBI): domain Eukaryota; kingdom Metazoa; phylum Chordata; class Actinopteri; order Osteoglossiformes; family Mormyridae; genus Mormyrops; species Mormyrops boulengeri. The sequence goes on along the minus strand of JAODLD010000006.1, from coordinate 141,911 downwards.
TTGCACACAGGCTTAGCCCACTGAGCCACACGCTGCCCCATTTTTATACATGTTTGTTATGTCCTAAAATCACACACACACTGTGCCTTTGTCTGCCTGCCGCACAGTCCTCTTGCCATGCCAGAGTTGCTACATTTTATCTCGGTCATCGCACAAGTCACAAGTCGAAGATGGATGCGGCCGGTCTCCACTCGTTTAGTTGCTTCACTTCCAGGATATCTGCCTCTCGCTGTTTAATCCTCTCCTTCTCCCCATAAGACATACTGACAAGGTGGGATGAACGAACAGCCAATCAGACAGATCACTTCTACTTGTCCGCTACGCTACATTAAAGGAGGATATGACTTCAAAAACAATTAATATAATATACTCCACGTATGTGTATATATGTGTGTGTATATATGTGTATGTGGTTGTATAGGTCTATAGATGGATAGATATACATGTTGGTGTGGGGGTGTTATGTGTATATGACATAGTGGGGACGTTCTCACTATGTGATAAAAACCTGTCATTTTGACATTGTGGGGCCCACCGTCTCCACCAGGGGAAACTCAATTTTATATAAGTCTGTGACTACAATCAAAAAACAAAAGAAAGCCAAAAGTCTTGTATTTTATTTGGTTACTTATGGTTAAGTTTAGGGCTAGGTTGGGGTTAAGGTTATCATAGCTGGGATTAGGGTTTTTCCCATAGAAATGAATGGATGGTCCCCACAAAGATATAAATACAAACGTGTGTGTGTGTGTATATATATATATATATATATATATGTAAGAATCATATATCTACAAAATATATCTGTTACAGATAAACACTATGCCCATAGCAAATGAAGAGGCGGCTATTTAAATGCTTTTGTGTTTGTTTAAAAGACAACCTTCTGTGACCTTCTCGGAGGCTGTACAGGATGTACAGCATGTGATGTCGGGAGCCATTACTAACCGTGCTGGGGCCAGTGGAGGAGACAGAGCAGTGAAGGTGCCTGCCTTCAGGGTACCCGAGGACCTGAAGTCACGTAAAATACGCTATAAGAATAACATCGCTGCTGGTAACATCTCTGTACCTCAGGGACTATGAACCTTTTATATTGGTTTATAAATGAATTTAACGAGCCACTATTGTCAGACATGTGTGCAGTTCTTCTAGTTCATTAGGGGAACCGCCACATCTCCCACAGCATCTGCTCACGCTGCTCTCAGGTTCACACAGAACTAGCTGAGGGCTTTAGGAGGTTCACGTGGACACAAGGCCCTTAGGTCTCCTGAAATCTCTGAGTAACCATACAAAAAAAAAAATATTACAGAAATATACATAAGTCATTCTAAGGGATGTAAGAACATAAGAAATTCAGATGTAATACACTAACTGAGCATAGCTTATATCTGAAATCACAATAAAGGGAATTTACGAGACACGCTTTCTGATAGGCGTGCTGATATTTTACTTATTTTATGCGATTATCGTCGGCAGGGAGGAGGCTGCCACTGTGAAATAAACGCAGCTATGTTGCATGTGCAAATGACATCAGAAGCACCGCAAATTAATTGACATTCCTTGTCAAGGTTACAGACGCTCCCTGTTCAGGGTGCCGAGTCATTCCTTTAATGGAGCCTAGTGCGCCAAAGACACACTCATTTATTCATATCAATTAACTCAAATTTCAAAGTTTCAGCAACTCGTGATGTACATATGAATCTGTTTTCTTCAGCGTAGATAAAATGTACATCAACTGGTTTCATGTGTCCCGTGTATGTTTGAAACAACACTGACAATTTTTTAAGTATTAAAATGAGGATCTCAAGAACTTCGTCAAAGCTATTATAATCTTACGAACAAAATTAAACTATAGAACCTCTAAATCATCTGACATCCACACAAATAAAACAATACCGCCATCTCGCGGTTGCTTGTAAGATTTACACCTTTCTCCGAGCACTATTTTGATTGCCGTTCAGGATGACAAGTAATTTATTTTAACTCTATCTAGTGTGACGTTTTTTAAATGATATATTTTCACTATAAACTACTTGTGATTTCAAAATTAAAATCTGAATTAAAACATTGATCTACCTGTGACTCGGCGGTAATTACAAGCATTTTACATCCTGAGGCAGTAGGCCTATAGTATAGTCATTAAAAGGAACAACTTACCCGAAACCTATAGCTGGGAGCGTAGAACCGTATTTGTGGAAGTCTGTAGTGTATTCGGGGTTCAGATATGGCTTTGCAGCTTCAGCTGGAGGTCTGCTGGATCTGACTTCAGAGGGAATGCAGTGAACAAAAATAAAGACAACACTACACACATGAAAACAATTGCTGGACATGTGTATATGTACAGTAGACATACCTATATGCAATAGGCATAACAAACGCGCGTCCCAGAGATTATTGCACAGTTATGTATGTGCAATAAGTGTGCGATCAGTATCCGATATGCTGGACTGCATGTCCTCAGCAACCGGTCTTATTGCAGAGGGGAAGAAGCGGCCGGTCAATCTGTTCCGGTGGGTTATGGGGCTTTACATTTAAATCTCATTTGAAGAGGCAGGATTTACAGTCGTTAAAAACCTTGTAGAAATATGCAAAATGTCTTCTAGGAAAAAGTATGGATACGCCATTAAAACTGACTGCAAAATCTAAACGCAAATATCAGTTACAGCTACTGTAATGATATTGAGGGTCATACTGACTGTCGCTCACCCCGCTTCTTCTGGCCCATCACTGACTCCAGGGTGCTGTGGGAGCTGCTCCTCATGCTTCTGCGGTGCTGCGTCCCACCAAACAGGCAGCGCTTCCCCACATGGGAGGTGGCGGCGTGGCCGAGGCTGGGGTAGAAAGTCCATTCGGAACGGGAGACCATACTGGCGTCTACGAATGCAAATTAAAATACATATATTTTACTGATCGCGGGTAAATTAATATGAAAAGGAGATGTTGAGGAAGATTATTTGATATATCGGACACACCAATCGATTAAAATATTATAGTTCATAATAAAATAGTTTTTATTTCCAGAAAATACGATAATAAACCTCAGAAAGGAGACGCGCGATCGCATTGCCTTCACTGCAGTGACCCCTTACAGTAAGGTTTCTGTAGTACAGTTTTTTCTATAGAGATTATTTCATGTTGGTGTCACACTGTCAATGCACTCACTAGGAAAAGACCTCAGCAGCCTGATCTCTTCGGGGAATTTAATGGCTTTGATGTGGGGAAACGGAGCGTCGCCGTAGCGGGGCTGCGGCAGCCGGCGGAGACGGGATTTCCAGTCAAGGTCGCATCTGCAAGTCAGACGGATGATGCGCCAATCGCCCCTCCATGCAGTACAACAAATACAAACAGATGAGCTCATTTATTTGTGGAGGTAAGAGTCCAACAGCAAAAAAAAAAAACCGGGGGGGGCGGGCTCCTGTTTGAGGAATAGCGCCATCACTATCGTGACAGAACAGCTTCAGCACATCTCCGTTTCTGTGCAAGCGCACCGCCTCCAAAACACTGGGTATATCATCTCCTTATATTAACGATTCCTGCAAGCAAAGCCTTACGCTGGAACCCCGAGCCCCCAGATAAACCACCCCTGTAAACGAGGAACATCCCTTAACCCACCCATAGCCTACACCGACACAAAACCAGCAGCGAGTGGATTTTAACACTGATCATTAACACTGCACGCGGTCCCATTGTCACTCATAACAGCAGGTGTTGCATACATGGGCGTGAATTGCGGGGGGATGGAGGGGGGTTGTAGCCCCCCATATAATGGGGTGGAGGACAATGACGGGATCAGAAATCATTGCGTGGGTGGGTGGTCGGAAAATCAGGTGGGCCAATCCCATAACTATTCACTTGGCGACAAAATCACACTATAGACTCAACTAAGTTTTTAAAATGAGCCGCGGCATTACTAAGCCCAAATGAGCAAAGAGAAAGAAAAATCTATTTGCCTCTCAGCCACACTTTCCCTCCGATTGATCTAAACACCCACACACATATATACCCGTCATGTGGCACCGTACCGCTCACCGTGAACCATGACCGGGGCCCGGGGCCCGGGGCCGCCCGGCCCAACCATACGTACCGCCGCGGTAGGTCCATTATCGGATTCCTTTCATAAGTTTTTTTTGTTCTTTTATTATATATATAGGCCAATCTGTCGGTATCACGCTATGTTACGTTAGATAAATGTTAGATAACCTTAATAGGACGCTGCATTAATGTCGTTCTTTTGCGTTTTTTCCTTTAGGAAAATATATTTCAGTTTTCTTGCTACCTTACAAATTCAAATATCGAAGGTAAAGAGTTGTCTGATGGTACAGGTCTAGGTAAAACATGACAGGGTACAGACTAGGCATAATAATTTATAAAGGAGGTCCTGTTCTTTGCTGAGCTTTCCTAAATGAGCAAAACTATGACATTTCAAGAACAACCAGAGTGGTTTTAATGGTACATTACAAAAAAACACATACTGGGTGTAGTTTGGCTGCATGTGCCGTATGTGTGGCTTGTAGACTGCCTCCCGGCCGCGGGTTTCAGTGAAGTGGCGTCTGCCGTAGTCTCTGCTGGGCTCGTCCGACCCCCACATAGAATTTCTGGAAATAGATGCAGAGTGCTTATGGTGATCTGCTGGTATAGATTACCTAGATTAAGTGCTTGTGGGCGAGTCATGTAACCTTCGTCCGTGCTCATCAAAAAGCTTTCAAGCTACGGTATGTTTATGAGTGATTTCATGAGAGGCTATTAAGTTTAAAAGCTTTTCAAACGGCACAGCATTGCGCTTCGCAGAGTGCAGCTTTATTGCGTCAATATTTTACGCGTTTACCTGTTCTGTAGCACTTCTCACCACTGACTCGGGAGGTTTCTTGGGTTTCCGGAAATTATCTCCTTTTCTGATTATTGCATCTTCATTATTCCCGATCATTTAATACAGAACTGCAATCCTGCCAAAGTTCAGTTTAAGAAAACATTTAAGAATTGAAGAATGCCTTTAAGAAATTCTGTCCTAGTTTTACCCGATGTACTAAGAAGTCCTTTATGACTGCCTGTTTCTGAATATAGCAGACAGGAAGCCAACAACAAACGGTTGCTTAGTTTAAGATACTTGCAGATCCCGACACCGAGACTGAAAAGAAGATCACGGCGTCCTTGTCTCCTTGACAACCGTGCATTGATTGGAAAGCAAGGAATTAAAATTAAAAACAACAAACGCAGTAATGATAGCTTTCCTCAAATTGCTTCTCGCCTCTATTAATTACTGGCATAAATGAACTAATTAATTTCTTCAAAGCGGGCGTGAAGATTTCAGAATTCCATTAGTAAAACCGGGGTGCTTTAGCGCCCTCTGGTGCCAGCAGGTAAATTGTCAGGTTGTTATATATGAACAGTGTTAACAATGTGACCTAACGTTTAGGAAACACAAGATGGCGCTAGAATATATTTTAAGATTACAGCCACGGCGTACGTATACAGGTAGTACAAGATGACGTCCTGGCATAGTGTAGTGTAATGTAGGGTAAAAGTAAGTCTGCGGCTTTTTACCCAGGAACTTTTGGTTCAGTTCGAGTTTTGCAGTGTTTAATCGTAGGGGCCACACATGACTTTTAGACTAAACTGGGAACTAGTAAAACAGATTTTGAAACCTTGATTCAATTTCAAATCAGTTATTATCACGAGATGACGTAAAGTCGATGCTGACTTCCAGTGACCATATACATGGCTGTATAGCTCAGATTTCGTGTCTTCTGCCTTTCAGGTTTCTCATCAATGTTCATCGTCGTGACCGCTGAGTCCGTCTTGTTGGAGGTTCACTGCTCCCCTTTTCACCCTGTTTATTCCGGTTAGACCTTTAACCGTCACAAATTTGTTCAGAAGAAAACATTGGAAACACCTGAATGAGAGTGTTTTTTTCCCCCCAGATCTGTCATTTTGAGCATTTTAATTTCGATACAATATATGGAACTTTAAATATGTAACAGTGACCCATCCTGAAATTTTTGTGGAGATGTCAGGTACTGCAATAACATTAAATTATCTACCTGTGTTAGATAACAGATTCCCTTTTATGGATAAAAAATGTAATGTTCTTTCAGAAGTAACCAAGACATCTACTCGAATAAAATTTTCAGTAAATTTTTTCCCCCCAGTATAAGTGCCTGGACCTCCAAACTGGTCTATTACTATAGTAACAACACATGATGCATGATGACTTCATGACTACGTGATGCTACTGGCTTGCTGGTAGAGGTACACCAGTTCCTAGTTTTAAAGCAACTGAAATTGTCTTCTGTTTACTGCAATAATCCCACCAAGAAAACATCCATCTGTTTATCTTCCAATCACATATCCAGTACTCAGAGGTGGACAGTTCAGGTCCAGAAAGTAAACATCCAGACCAGGATTTTGTTTCAACTAACCAGTTGAGTACTCTGTGACTATGACTGTTTATGCTCGAATGGCCGGTTGAAATAAAATCTTGGTCTGGATTTTTACTTTCTGGACCTGAACTCTCCACCTCTGCTAGTTCTGGGTTGTGAGGAAATTGGCCTGGAGCGTACCTCATGCACAATGGGAATAAACCAGGGAACACCCTGGATGGGATGGCAGACTAGGAAAACATAAATGATTATATTATGAGGCTATAATTTTTATCTTTAGTAAACGTGCATACACTTGGGATTCACACTTCCGTGTTTGTGGAATCGAGTGCCAGCCCCAGGTCTATAGAGTGTTTAGTTTGCATAGTTTGCGTGGGTTTGCTCCCACAGTCCAAATACATGCAGTTAAGTGCATTAACATGTCTGTATTGCCCATAATGTGTGGGTGGGTTTCTGGCAATGGGCTGGCTTCCTGTCCAGGGGGTTTCCCTGTCTTGGGATCTGTGCTTCCAGAAATAGACTGCAGGTTTCTCACACCCCTGTGTGCTACTAAGTGGTTGTAAGGCAGGAGGCTGCACATACAGTAGATCTGAAGCGGTCACATATGCTATTTTACTAACTTACCTCATTTATTAGGAATAATGAAAATGTAGACAAAATATTTGTAGAAAACTCTGTGACCTGACGTTAAGCACATAAGATGTTTTAATCTGAATCAATTAAAATATTGACGGTCGTTCTGTGTTGCATAGATTACATAAAAATATCCTGTTTTGAGTGTCTGCAGTGGAAGCTAGAGCACAATTATTAAGCTAGGTTTATTATAGGTCAGTTATGACATGGAGACGTCACTATCCCTTTAAGTCCACCTGTTGGGAAATACTGCTGGCGTATTATGTGTGACGGGCTATGGGTTAACCGCGGTTTGAGCGTAACGTTCATTAGTTGTTATGTTGTCTAGGGAAGAGTTACGGCGCTCCTGTAAATGTAGTATAGGCTCCGGCTTCTGGCAGCAAAACGCAGGATGGATTACCGGTGATTGTCCGAGGAATTCGAGGTCTCCGAAATGTTTTGACGGTCTTTCCCTGGATGGCATCTATTTCGGGATGCGACTAGGGACAATTCGTTTAAGTGTGCTAGTCTTTTCCTAAAAGTGGTATACGTTTAGAATAAAATCATGTCAAGGCTGAATCGGAGAGTTTTTTTCATTCTCAGACAGTAACACGTTTTAAGTGAAACTTGCATATTTCTTCATGGATGCAGTCAGTAGCAGAATATTAAATAATATTTATGGAATAATGACTTTAATTGTGTAGCTGTTCCACTCCCATTTTTAAATTTAGCTTTTTTTTAACGGGTTCCCTCTGAATCCTCTATAGGTTTTTTTACGCGTAATTTCCATCATGTTTACTTTCGCTGCCTTCTGCTATATGCTCTCCTTGGTCCTCTGTGCTTCTCTCATCTTCTTCGCAATCTGGCACGTAAGTGTACTCTTCTGATAAATGTTAGTTTGACCGAGTGTGACACGTACCCTCGTTTTAAAGCAGACTAGAAGCGCTGCAGACACAATCCAGGTTTCGCGTTGCACTTTCAATCCCGTCTAGTTTAAACAGCATCTGAATGAAAGCCCTGTACATTAAGCCTAAATAACACGTAAATAAAATGTAAATAATAAATAATACGAAAATAATACGTATTTTGAACGTGATCATTAGGATGGCTTTTGCAGTAACTCAATGAAGCTTGCTATTTGAGTGTGGTTGTTATATGAACCGTCATATACAGCCTAGTCATTGGCTGTACAGCCTAAAGGTGTTTTCCATGTATCTAAGCAAAACTTTTATCTAACCAATATTAGACTAATCCCAGGATAGTTCCCATGGGCATCAAGCCCACCCGCTTCTGGTTAAATGCCGGTTAACGTGTCTGGTTTGCGTGGCCTGTAATTGCAGGTGTCAGTGACACCTGACAGCGTGCTGCTGCGAGTCCCTGGGGTAAAGTGATTTGGACCAGATCTGTCTAACAGCTGAGTGTATAAGGAGGAATTGTGAAGACCGACAGTCGCCGTGTGGTATCTCATCGACACCCCAGTGTGTTTGTTGCGGTACACTGTCACGGAGAAGTATTTAGATAATGAACCCCTGAAGTCAGGATTTCTTTTCAGCCCCAGCAACAGGAGCACCATGGATTTCTGCAGCATATCCAAATGCCTATCAGAGATCCGTGAGACTGTTGCAAAAAGTGTACATGTGTTTGTGCGTGAGGTTGATGTAATGCTTTAAGGTCGAGTTGAGCGAGACCGTTCGCCCTGTCCGAAGACCTTCTTCTGCATGGCAACGCCACCCAAAGACACGAGCGCTAAAGATGCAGAAATTATGGGCATGACACCGATGCCGTCCACAGTTGGCGGACTCAGCGGGTGAATCGCCGGGTCGGTGTCGGGGATGACGCCGCAAATGTCAGGCTTCAAACTGCGTCCTCACACAACATTTAGCTGGTGGAGCAAGTCGTGCGTACACGATGTCAGCGCTGAAGCTGAAGGGTCATTTTCCCACAGAACATTTTTAACTCACTTGAAATGATGTGTCGATGCGTAAACGCCTTGTGTGCCTATTGTCCGATGCCTGAAATCACAGATCTGTGAATAGTAGATTTTGATGCATGGTCATGTAAACAGCTGTCTGTAGTTGAAATATTTGTTTTCTTTGTCACATTGAAAAAAAAACATGCGCCCATGATAGGCGTGAAATGTGATTTGAAACTTAGTTAATGGCAAAGAATTCCGGCAATATGAACAATTAACAATAACAATTTACTCATATTTCAGACATTTTCCAGTACATTGGCGAGGAGCAAAAAATTCTTCTTCTTCTTCTTCTTCTTATTATTATTATTATTATTATTATTATTATTATTATTATTTTATGGGAATTTCAGTCCATTGAAGGGCACATAGAATCATATACAACAGGCAACTTAGACCAATTATCCAACTTTATACATATAACCAATATTTATTTATTTTAATAGAGTAATACCTTGTGATATCTCACTTGGCAGTTCATGAACTTTGCAGCAGCCTCCAGGTTACAAGTCTGTGTTCTGAGAAAAATTTGTTCAATGGTAAGGCTTCTGTTCAGGCTTAAATCAGCAAACATCTAAATACAAGTATAGTGCCATAACCATTGTATCTTTCTGTGTTTCATTGTATTACAAAATTTGCAGAATATACTATAGTGTTTATTAAAGAGATGTGTATAGTATCTAAAGTGGGTGATACTATACTTGAGGGAGCACAAGCAACTTAGTTACTCAGTTATTACTCAAGTACAAATCATGAACAAATTAAGTTACTGCATGGAATACATGAACCGTTATGATTGATTAATGATGAAGGAACATGGGATCAGAATGTAACTAACACTTAGTTTCTGGTTAATTAGTGCATTATATAAGAGTGTACTACTACATTATTTGTGCCTCACCAAAAAGTTAATTTCTTCTGTAAAAAATAGTTTTAAATAGATTTACTAATCACAGATGAATCACATTTCCTTTTTAATGTGGCATATTCATGATTCCCATCATTTCAATGGGGTGGATTTATGACAGGATTTGACTGACACAATACTCGCTTAGCAGCAGTCAACCAAGAGCTCCTCTCAGCTCCGTAATTTTGGCCTGATTATCCAGGTACTAAAACCAGTCTTTCACTTTTCTATGACGTTTCTTTTAGTTCAATAGAGACAATATCATATTATGACACTGGTTATCTCAGACTTCAACTATATCTTACATTAGCCTAAGGGATACAAATTGCAGTACATGACACCAACAAAGAGTGACTCTGTTGCTTGTAGACAGGGATTTAGGTTGTTCAGAACTATTCATTGTGCTGCAGTTACAGAGCTCTGTCTAACAACAAACAAAAATAATTAATCCACCATATTTTTTATATAGCAAACAGCATATGTTTGTGTTTACTGAGCACATTGTACATCAGCATTTGTTTTAATTTGCTTGGTCATGCATTCGGTGGCCTTCTAGTTACGGACCTGATCACATAATCAGCTTAAAGGTCTCACTTGCAGACAGAAACATTAGTAATATATCCTTGAGCAAAGTGTGAGAATACTTGACCCAATTCCATCCTGTAGGAATATGAATTTATAAAGAGATGAAATATAAAATTGCAAATAGTGATTTTTGAATTGAATAAAGCTGCCTGCTAGAGAAAATCCCAGTAACGATATCAAGACGTTTCAGCTCATTACAATGTCCGTGCCTATGTGCAGAGAAAAGATTAACAGTGTTTATTTGTTCATTAGTTTCATAAAGCATTTTTTATTCTACAATGCAGTCTAGACTTAAAATCTGGGGTTAGAGAGAGTGTTCTAGTTATATTTTATTACATTTGGTGAAAATGTGTGAGTTTACAATTTCTGCATTGTTTTTCTGTTGATCTGAAAGGTAACATTGAGATCGTCTCAAGGCAGGAGAATGTCATAGGAACATTCTGTTTTATGTTCTGAAATATCAACAAGTTGTACTGCTCTGGAAAAAGTAGAGCAAACTTTGATCATGGTAGAGAACCTATTTAGTATAGCCCTTCATTTTTTTATCATAAATCTTAAATGGTTTTCTTTTTATAACTTAGGGTACTAACAGCAGCAATGGAAACATGTGCCTCTGGTAATCTCCGATGTAATTAATTTTGTTCTCCGAGGTTGTCAGTTAATAGGCTCACTTGAACAATTCATATTAATTTTTGTGCAAAGGTGATCTTATCCAGGTAGCGTGGTGTGTATGGAAATGGCTCCATTTTAAATATTGCGTTAAATCCTCCTTCAGAATAGAATCCATCGCCGTATAATTCCTGATTCTGAGCTTTCAGAAAAATTGAAGAAACCAAAGGAAAAAACAAAGTTGAACAGTTTGTGTTGAACAAGTGAAAGAAAAATTAAAGAATTATAGACCCCGTTCAGAAGAAGGATGGAAAATAGTAGATCTGTAGTATTTGGTAGCTGCTAAACCATATTTCTTTATCTGGCACTCAGTGTATTGATTTTTTTTCAGTCTCCCTTGGGACTCACAGATCTGGAACCTAAACTCAAAAATAGTTGTTTACAAGCACTTTAGAGTCATCACCCAATATTGTGATTGGTCTATATGTGCACTGCACTAAAAGCTTCATGCATGTTTGTACGTATTATTGCTAATATATATTGATAAGACCATGTTTAATCTTCCCGTAGGCACTGCAATACTCCAATAGCAGTAATGTTGACGTTTTGTTGTACCCCATTGTTGGAAGGGGTACATGCATATGTTAAAATAAGGCTAATTTAACCAAGAAGACACTTGTCACATGTTGTTGACATACATTTGAAGGATAACACAGGCGATCCTTCAAAGATGAATAACACTTAGATAATGCAAGACAATATTATTATTATTAGAAAAAATACCATTCTGAGTCTCTAATCCACTCATTGGAGGTATACAAACTCCTCCTATATATATATATATGTAGTTGAAATATTGTTGAGGCTCCTGAGTATTGAACCTTGCACTGTGAGCTAATTTTACATACTAGCCAAGGCAGAGACTCTCAGGCATGAGGAAAAAGAAAAGAAACATACAATTCATCACTGATCCAGAGATATGACACACAGGCATAGCAGTGTTTCCCGATCCGGTCTTCGGGGACCCACAGACAGTCCGCAATTCTGCTCCCTCCTAGTTTCCAGGAGTGAAAACGTAGACTGTCTACAGGTCCCTGAGGACTGCATTGAGAAACACTGACATATAGACATACATAACAGCACATACAGTGGCAGAAACACAATTATTTGTGGTAAGCTACACTTAATCTAGGTGAAATAGTGAAAGTGATTAGCTAGTCATTGTTGGCACACAACAGCCCACAAAAACGAAATGTGTCCTCTGCATTTAACCCATATGTGACATAGCAGGGGGCGGCTAATTCAGCGCTCAGGGAGCAGTGCTTGGAGGTGATACCTTACTCATGGTACCTCAGTGGTACTTTGCTGGTCAGGGATTCAAACCAGCAATCTTTAAATTGCAAATGTACTTCCCTAACCATTAGGAAATTTAAATAGTGAAACTGGGAGGAATCCCTTTATTCCATTGACTGTAGTTCCAAAATTAATTGCCCTGTAGCTGAAGGGTCTATCCACAGCATATTCGTAGAGTTTGTTTTTGAGGGTAGATGTTAATCAGCCTTTTTTTGATAAGCATGGAGCTTATCAGAGAGGAGAATACTGAAGTCCGTTCTGAAGTCCATCCTGAAGTCTATCCTGAAGCTAACAGCCTAAGATGACAAAGTAGAGCTGATAGCATAATATTTAGCATTTTTTTCTGTAGAATTGTGAATGGCTACTGTAGGAAATGTGATAATCTAATCACTGGTAAATTAATGAATTAACTTTTTTATTGGTAAGATGTCATCTCAATTTTGAGATATTTCTGCACTGTAGGAATTTTGCCATGACTAAGAAGATAAGGTGATGTGGAAAAGGACAGGTCTGTGTTGAGAATAAGTTTTGAGCTGACTTTGCTGAACCAAAGTTTAAGTCTGCAGAGTTAAGAGCTGACAACAAAACATTTTTATCCAGGCTTTTACCTCTAACTGAACTTCAGGTTTTTTAAATAATATTTAGAGACAGTTCATTTTCACTTTTTCACTTTTTTATTTCAGTGAAGCAACTTGTTTTGTGGACAATGGGGAGTTTTTTTAGGTGTCATTGAAAGGAATATTTGTATGTCATCAGCAGATGAATGAATATCACGGTGTGAATCTGCTGCTTCATTGGCCATTGTGATCAGGAGTTCCCCAATCAGTGAACAAAAACGGACTATTCTGCTAAAGGAGGGGAGGGGCTAATCAGCAAGAAAACCACAGGCCGGAACTATATAGTGATTTCATTAATTTGCCTATTATGTATATCATGTATGAAGTTGGTCCAAATTCAAGTCGCTAGGTGATGTCTAGAATTATGGGAGATCTCACTGGTAAAGCAAAACCATTCTTATTGCATGGAAGGTATAAGCAGGTAACCTACATTTCCTTTGCTACCGAAAATATCACAAGAGACGCAAACAGCAGACTCAGGTTCTGAATGCGTAAGGCATTTGACAATTTACTATGTAGCAAGGTCACATAAAACGGTTTATAATTTAATATTCAAAAGGAAGTATTGTTACTTAAAACCAAAAATGATTTTTTTTTACTAATACTTAACTTTGTATTAGTAATCTAAATTTAGACACGTTTATACAGTTTTTATGAAATTGCATTAGACTGCAAGTTAAGTCCATCTTTGTTTACTTGGAATCCATCTGTGTGCAGTTGCATGCGTGTGTTAGTATTACTGACTTCGTGAAGCCTTACAGCCAAAAAAGCTGATCAGCCAGTAAAGAGAAAATTACAATGACTGTAGCATAGCTAGAGAAACTTTAACACTGGAGATATTAGAGGAAGGGCCAGTCTAGGCATGAAGTTTGGTCTTTATCAAGGCAAAACTGGCACAAGGAGAGCAACCTTGGCCTTACCCAAATCCTTAAAGAATGGTGACAAAAAGGATCTCCTTCACCCCCGAACTTGTGGACTTTAACTTTTTCCGATCTCATATGTACTACACCCTCCAAAACATTTTTTCGACCCGGAACAGGTATCTGATTTCGACCACATAATGGGTACAGCCCTGTCTTCAACATTCAGCTTGTACGCCTTTCACTATGGTCTGGACCTCTGTATCACTTTTCTGCAAACTGTGTATGTACCATCAGTTAGCTGGTAGTGAATACTTCCTAGGCACTTGGCAAACAGCACAAACAATGCTGAGGTTCGATCTCCCACCGTGAAAGAACATCTGGAATTGCACTGCATTGAGCCCTCCTGTTCGAAACATAGAAGTCAAATTTTATAGTGTAATAGGCCATCTCACCGGAGCTTCGGATGGGTAAACACCCCTGGCAAGAGCGGAGTGACCTGTGACCACTTCATATTTCTTCTCGTCTAACAATGGCCTACACTACTCCATAGGCTAATAATAAATAATCACCATGTATTCATGCTCTGAAACTGAATAATTCTCTTCTGCTTTGTTCAGTGACCTAGAGGCGTCGGCAATAGACCATTCATACCCCTGAACCTCCTGGGTGGACCCTGCCTGAAGGGCAGTATTCCTGACATTAGTCTGAACTTTGAATGGTTGCTGGAAGTCAAGGATAAGAAGAGCATCGGAGAGCGCCTCCTTCATGTCCTCAGACACTCTGAAGTCCAAACCCATGGAGCGCCTTTTTTCTTCATGGTGTTCAATGGTACGAGATATCATCCAGCTCTGCCTGGGAATCTCTGTACATCTTTCAGTGGACGGGACACTGGCAAAGACAGTACAGCCACCACTCTGCTGGATTCAATCTCAGTGCCATCTGTTGAAACCACATGTCCTGAAAATGACTCTCTGTGTTGAGCTCACAGCAAACACGGCCCGTTGTCTGAGTAGCACAATCCCTACTGTTAAGTACGGTGAGGTAGCCTTGTGTTATGGAGTTGCTTTTCAGCAGAAGTTGCTTGGTGCCCTCAAGAGCAACATAGATGGCACACAATTCAAGCAGATCTTGGAGGAAAACCTTCAGCTGGCCAGAGATCTGTGTTTTGGGTGAAGATCCATATTCCAATAAATACATGGCAAACACTTCAAAGCAATGGTCCACAAACCAGAAAGTTGGCATTCTGGAATTGCCAAGATAAGATCTTGGACTTTAATCCCATTGTAAATCTTCGGTGTGATCTGAACATCACGGTTCACTAAAACTACCTAATTTTAAGCAATTTTAAGCAATTCCAGTTTAAGCAAATTAACAAATCTCAAAAATACATGTTCTTCAACTTAAAAATCCAGACTCAGAACCATAATTGCCCATGTGGAAGGTATTGACTTGGGGGCGATTACTTTTATAAATAAGATTTAAAATATTCTACGTGTGGCATTTTTGAGCTAATGGTGAGACATTATTTCCATACTTTTCATGCTTTCAAAATACGTTCAAAGTCACAAAAATGAAGCAAAGAACCAAATGTAATTAATTTCCCAGCCTCAGCCAGATAGAGAGCATTTTCCGAGAAGCGTCTCAAGGTCCCGAGGGTCTGCCAATCCCTATTTTTGCCCACACCCAATTCGAGGTCCGCTCCCATCCGCCAAGCTGCAGACCTATGTGATCCCGGACAAGCCCCCAAATTTCTGTGAACGTAAAAAAAATACCTGAACTGCAGAAAATCACTAACAGGAGAGAAGAAAAAGAAACCAGAGCATTAATAAAAAATAATTTCTTTGATTGATCCTGAGATTATTGTCTCACTCATGATTCAATGTCATCCTTATAGTTATTTAATTATGTCGGGTTAATCACGAACTCACATTTCATTGGTTAGTCTGCCAGCAATCTGACACACCCGCAACACAGTACCCTCCAAAGTGAACATTTTGATTGGTTCCTGCTTCTCAGCTGTCAGCTCAACATCCACCCAACACCAGCCGACGACTCCTTACGTACCACATCACGATTGTTCTTTTCCTGCGAGTTTCTCATAATCAGCTACTTCCCCTTCCCGTGGTGCAAACGCCGGTACATTCATTAAAACCGTCTCGTCTCCCATGTCCTAAAACCCTAGACAGACAATACTTGTGATATACAGCTATTGCCACCTGCTGTAGATCACCATACCCCAATGCCTCACTAGTGCTTCCCTGTCTTCACCAGCATTATAACACTGAGCAAATGCCGAGCTAAATGATTAAGTGGAGTACATAGAATGAATGTCAGAAATGAATGCAATCTAGCCTATTAACATAAGAACCACCCCTTAAACCACAAAAACTACTGAAACACTTAAAACCACTCTACTACTGCAATTAATATAAAACTGCACAACCTCCATTAAGGACCACAACAGATTTTTTATTTTATCTCCCATGCTCTGACCCTGCTTTCTGAGTTGTACCTCGCTTTGGATAAAAGTGTTTGCAAATCTAAACATTCCTGTATTATATCATTTACTAATGTATCTCGAAAAGAAGCATTTAGGTGGAGAGGCCACCATAAATGTCTGCGAATAAACACATTTAGCCTGTCTTAATAATTTATTAGTTCTCATTTTATTTTTCATGGCTTTCCCGCAGTGCAAAGCCATGCACAGGTTTTTCGATGTTTATTTTATGTATATGAAGGAAACGGTTTTGTCCAAAGCAATGGGGCTGGAGTACAAGTGATACGAATATTGTGCCAGGCAAGATTTGAACAAACAACCCTCTAGACATAGACACTGCACCCACTGATCATCTGTCATGAACTGGATTATGAACACTTTATTAGAGTTAAAAACTCTAAAGTCATTAATGTGTTTCTCTGCGTAACACAACCTTTTAATGTGCCTACAGCTGAAGCTTATTGGAAGCCATACATACACTATGTACAGCAGCTGGTGCTGCCAGTGGGCTGTCAGAGCGTTTGGGATGACATCAAACGCAGCCATGCGACATGCAATCTGGGCAGATAATGGCAGGTCGAATGGAGGAAGCGTCTTCAGTTCTAAGGATGAGGATGAAGGGGTGACACTGACTCGACAGGAGAAGCTCACAGAAACGTAGATTTGGTTTCTGTATGGAGGGAGAAAATATTTTGTTGTGATTATTAGTATTTACTAGTCTCTATGGGCGTGGAATTTTTGTAATCAATTTTAGTTTTTAGATGAAAATTTTGTAAAAGATGTTACGTTCTCTTACTTCTAATAGTTTATTAATTTAACTACCTACTTACATACCGATACAGCCATGATGATCCCAGATCACCGTGCTGGTCCCATTTATCCGTAACAATGTAATTAGTGCAACAGGGCCAGCTGGGCTCCATTAACTGGAGCTTCTGTTGACAGGCGCTTGTGATCAGTCATGTCGACGGTGACAGCTTCGACGGTCGATCCAAACCCAGCTATTTCCATTTCTCTATCCCCCCACAAGCTCACAGTAGCTTAGCAAATAACTTAGCAAAGCACAGAGCCTGCAGACATATTAATGGAGTTTAGTAAGCACCACTACGTACATTATAAACACTGGATTTGAAATGTGTGGAGATAAAAATGCCGTAACTCAGCACAGTTTTGGTGAGCAGATCCATGTTACAGGGATGGGGATTTTATTAGGGTTTTGGGAATGGAACCAAAAATTTTGGCTTTAGCAGCAAAGCCCCCCGCCCCCCCCCAGTTGACTTTTGGTGCTGGAACTTTTGATACTGGTACTTCACTGGAAGTCAATGGGAAAGGGGAAGTGCCAAAAGTACGGTACCTGGTGCGGTGAAAAAGCACCCAGTGATAATCAGGTTATGTGATTTACAGGTTGTATCTGCAGTTTACAAACTGCGAGGTCTTCTTATTTCTGCATGCGGATTTCATACGGGGCTCCTGAAAGTGGCGGCTGCAGTCATACACTGTCAGACGCGGCCGATCTCAGCTAAACCTGAACAGAGGTACTTAGGCCTCATGGTTGTCTGATACTATGTGTTATGTTTTCTCTCATCTAAAAGTCTGAAAATCTTTTGTTTAATTTTAATGATAACAAAAAAAAATGCAGTTTTCGCAAAGTTTACTCTTCCGGGTGTAATAGTATCTTGTTGCTAATGACGGTGTGCAATTTTCAATTTCAGATTTATCCAAAAGCAACTGATTTAATGCCTTAATTCTCTGACCAGTTAGGGAATCACAAGCACAACAAAATGACTTAGTCCTGTCCTGTATTTTCCTTTTCAGATAACAGCCTTTGATGAGCTCCAGGAAGATTTCAAGTGTCCCATTGATCAAGGAAATCCACTTCATGCGGTGCGTATGACAAATGCTGAGCCCTCTGTGTTGATTGGATTAAGCAGATGTTCAGAACATGTCCAAATTGTGGGGGGGGGGGGTTTAGCTGTCTCGCTTACCAGGTGAGATTCCCCCAAATGTTCGAGAATGGCTGCAATCACCCACAGCAGTGCATTGTATTAATTGTATGAGTGCAGATTAATAGATGGGCTCAATGAACCAGGTTTAAAGAGAGAGACCTTCCCGTTTAAGAAACAGGACGGTCGATTGTTCCCAGTTCTGTCCATCCTATTTCTTTCATGCTCAAGTGGGTTTCCTGTGGATTTCATGTAGACATCAGTGCCAGGATTCTGTGCTGGCTGTCACAGCTAGACATTGTAGCCCCCCCCCCCTTATGTTATATAATCTTAGAATTTTATGTATTCAAGGGCCCCTGAAAAGTCCTGGGAAGTCCCTGCAATCTGCCAGAGGGTCCATAACAGTGAATATGAATATCGTTTCTTATTAGTTGTGGAAAGCTAGAGATTTTTTTTCTTGAACTTAAAACCTTGAAATCCCTGATTGTTCATCCGAGGAACGTTCTTCCTGGATCCCCTTCTCCCTTTTCCTAAGTCACCGCTATCATTTGCTACCTATTTCTCTTATCTCTATTTTGCATCAGAGAGGCCACCATAAATGTCTGCGAATAAACACATTTAGTGTATAAAAATTAGGCTAATGAGTTACAAAGGGCTTTGGGCTTCATTACCAATTAATCTTTTTATGTTACACACACTGTTACATACTCACCAGTCTAAGAGCTGTGAATCAGCTGCCAAAGTGTAGAATCACAGTCAGGTTGCATGAGTGATATTTTTCCCGACGGCTGCTGGATGGTCTCAGCACACGTTCGCCCATGTTAAAATGGCCCCAGGCTCACCTCGTCCTCTCTGCTGTCACATGTGTCCTTTTCCTCCGCAGGGCTAAAGCCGCAAACTATCCACAAGGAAACAGCAGCTCTTGGTCTGTCGTTAGACACAGACCCAGTACCAGTAACAGTCTGAAATACCTCCACCTTCGCCATTATAAAGGAACATAAGTTGTATGACCCGGAATCATTAAAACCTATATCTAAAAAATATATCTATATCTAATATCTAAATCTAAATATATCTATATCTAAATCTTTTAAATCTATAAAATATTATGTTTGTTATCTTACATGCAGTATAATATACTCTGCTTTAAAAAGCTGCAGCATACTGACATCTTGCTCCGTTGGGGACATTTTTTAGATATTCTTTAATTAGTTACACTTGACTCAATGCCCTTTGGCGCCCCCTAGGCGGATAGGTGGACAGAGCACCACCGCGGAAACCCATCTGTGTCCTTCAAACTTTCAAAAGCCGTCGCTGTCTCTACAGGGAGGAAAACCGGATACCTGTGAAAATTAAAATGCACATAATTGCAAACTAGTAAAACAAACTTTAACTTAAATTGTACAATGTGACTCAGGAGATGCTTCTTTTACCGAATGAGCAGACTTCGTGGTTTTGATTGATTTCACATGAAATGTCAGACACTCCATAAATGCCTCTATGTCGTTTTTGTTTTGTCTGTTGTGAGACAATAGAACAATGGCAATAACATTGATAACTTATTACCGAAAAGGGTGAGCCAGCTGGCTGCCCATTCCAGGGATTATACGTATCAGAACGACTAGGCAACTATTTCCTGCAAATCGCAAACAGTGCATCAGATATCAGTAGGCTTTCAGTTGTAATTCTTCATACTAATCTCCGATTTTTGTCTTAAGACCAATAGACATTCGTGCATGGGTCCCTGTCCAATTCAGGGCGCACTTATGTACACACATAGACCCAAAAGCAGTGTACAAACAATGTAAATTTAAGGTACCATAGAAAATCCTACCGTACGTAGCTACAGGCTAAACTGGTACCAGGTTAACAGTCCAGATCCACTGTGTCGCCGCCGTATAAATCCTGGCCGGGCAGACATGGTGCTTTGATGACCCGCTCTGGGATGACATCCAGGTTTCCATGCTGGATCCCAGCTCATTGTACCATTCAGTGTGGGGAAGTCTCCCACTCTGACCGAGGTTCTCCCAGTGCTGAATGAAGTTCTTTTTTCAGCTCACCTCTATCCACTCGTTTTATTATTATGCCTATCAAGCCATTTTCCTCCTGAATCAGCTGGAATCGTTGCCAGCTTTCCCTTTATAAGAGAACCTGATGTAGGTCAGCACTTATTTCATTGACGCATGTTCTGCTCTGGACTCCAGAATACTGGGAATTCGTTGATATTATTTTGCTGCTGTGTGCTGACAGTCAGACGAGTCCAGGAATTGTGCCAGTTAATTTCCCAGAATTATAAACATATGCGGAATGAAATTAGCCATTAAAACATTATGCACAAACCTAGATACAGAATGTTTTATACAACCGCTTATGCAGTACAAGGTCACACGGGGAGGAGGCAGGGAAGACCCTGGACTGGATTCCAGTCCATCACAGGACATGTCCTTACACAGAGCCATAGAATATGGTCAGTTCAGATATAGTAAATTCACCAAACTCACATGTCTTTGGAAACCCAACATGGAAAGATCATGTCAACAGATCTGGGGAGCAGAACCCTAACCCACAACGTTGGGATTATAAAATGGATATTATATCCCTAATGATATGGTAAGCTGTAGAGTATATTTTAATGTTCTTTAGTCTTAAGTCTCATGTAAAATGAATATCAGTGAAGGAGATTCCTTCTGCTGGTTTGCAGCAGCATCCTAATGCAGACCTTCTGTAGTAACTTTCCTGGGCTGCACATCTGCCTACCTTTATATTATTCAGCGTCTGTTTGATCATTACTTTTCTGTTCTCATCAAAGATATTATGTTGATAACCTGCAGTGTCTCTCCCAGAGGAGCTGAATGTTTGATATTGAATCAATTGCAGTGTATTGGGGTGAAATTCGCAAAAAAAAGCGTTCAGTTGATAGAGGAATGTTCTGAGGAAAAAGTGTTCCCCTATGTGTATATGTGTGTGTATGTGTATATATATATATATATCTCAAATCTGGTGAGGTATAATTATGGGAGAGCAGAGCTTCCAAACCCATCAGTGTCTATCTTGCCCCCCCCCCTCACAAAAATCACCATACTGTGTGATATGTGGTGTTTATTTTCACCTCCCCACCTCCTTGCTCTCACCTCAAAATTTACTACAGTGCGAAAATAGGTAAGCGACATCTGAGGAATGCACAGCGACTTGGTAATATCGGCTCCCAGCCCCGTAGGTAGCCTGAGATATTCTGCTACTGGCTGTGCTGGACCAGATGAGGTTATTGGGTTCCTGGGGAAGGTTATGCTTGTGACTCTTATAGCTTCATGGCCTTGACCCTTCACTCTTTTTCACTGCCTCACCCCTGCAGCGAGAGAGGCTCCGCAACATCGAGAGGATCTGCTTCCTGCTGCGGAAGGTAATGCTGAAGCCTGGCCTGGGCCGACCCCCCCTACACATGCTGTTTCAGCCATCATCAGGTTTGCATTGCATTGCTCAGGGGCTTTTACACGCAGATTGGATCACAGATCCTATTAGCGACACAAAATAATGACATTGCCGAAAACATCAGTCACTGTTGTTAGTTATTATCAGTTTCACATTGTTGTTATTTCCCATTTAAGATTAAATGGGAAACAATCAATTGAAATTAAATGAATAGAGGTGCCCCAGAAGTCTGTTCTTGAACTGGGTGAAATTATACTCATGACTGCAATGACTGTTAATAAATTTCCTTGGGGATCAATAAAGTATGTATGTATGTATGTATGTATGTATGTATCTATCTATCTATCTATCTATCTATCTATCTATCGAGATGCCTGAGAATCTGCTTTGATGTAAGCAATGGCAACTAGCATGATCTTTCAAAAATAACAGAATTTTAAACGCAGGAGCACGTAATGGAATACTTCCATTTTCACCTTATTTGTCAGCTGATGCATAAGACAGAAAATACACGGCAAATACTCACGGGGTAAAGTTTATTACATTTTTCCTCACTACCCTGCTGAGCTAGACAGACCACATTCCCGAAGTCTCCCATACGCATTTAAAACTTTGTTATTGCGGGAAAATATATAAGAATGTTACAGAATTAATGGGCTTCGCTGTAAGTTTCTAGCTTGTAATTACTTTTTTTGTGGTCACGTCGGGAGAAGGTGATTCAGACTCCTGCCTATGATGATGAAGATCCATGATGAAGGTTCCCTTGGGAGTAGAGGACAGACACAATAACTAAGGCTAAACAGCCTTGCTGACATCTGCTCCATAAAAGCACAGACCCATGTCACCCTTCCCGGCTTTGCACCATGTGCTCTCCCCATATCCCTGACGGCTCACGAACTGACGCCTTGTTCTGCACTCGTGACGACACAGCTGGAGGCCCATCTCTCACCATACGTGGACGGCCATATCTCTCGAGGGATTTGACCTTGTCAGTGTGGGACTGTTCGCTGTTTAATCCAGACGAAGATGTACTTTTTCACACTTATACTTTTATGTTTAGAATCTCAGAAAGGGAACGCTTCTGTACCTGTGCAGAGGAAAATTTGGATCGAGCTTTTCAACCCAAATCAGGCTGCCCACACCGCGATGAGTCACAGATTCACTCATCCTGGCGTGTCTTTAAAGACCAAGCACACTACATTAAGCTTCAGAAATAGTTACAGCGCTATTTTATTTTCAGACTAAATTATTTTTTTCTACAATAACAGTCATCTCTCACCATTTCTCTGGGAATAGCATTTAATAAGAAAATTTATGCGAAATCTTCAAGAAAAAAAAGTCAGTAGGCATAGCCCAGTAGTAGCCCAGTAAATGGTTAATTCCCATGAAAACTAGTGGATATGAATTTCCAGATGAGTATTTCAGAAGCACATGCTTTTGAGTTAAAGGGCACAGAGATTCAGTGGGTAGCAGTGAGGCTTCGCACCTTCTGGATTGTGGGGAGTATTCTCACCCCGGAGAGGAATGTGGGATTGTGAGAGTTTGTATAAGGAAAGTTAGCCAGTTGAAGTTGTGAAAATGTGCCAGATTAACAAAACAGACAAGGCCAAAGGGAAACTGGAAAAAGTGTCACTCCCTTACTCTACTTCTCTGCCAGGTGCATGAATTGCTCACTTTTGCCATCTCTTTACAGATTGTAGCAGTTTGGTCTTAAATCCTTGCAAGGCGGATGGAGGAAAATTTTTGTTTTTGACCCAAAAGCAAACTGACAGACTCCCCTAAGCCGTTCAAATTAACATTAACCGTGGCTGATTCAGTACATCACAGATCAGCTTTGTTTAAAGAAGCTTTGCAGGACATGGTCGTGTATTGTGTATTTTGTGGTGATATTACAGGTCTTTCTCACCATACCGCTTCAACCAGTTATCCTTCCAAAACCGAGACTCTTCAGCCTACTGTGCATGTTTTAAAGATTAAATTCCTGGAACTAGCTGGAGTTGTTATCACCACCACTGACATCGACGTTATGAGATTTACAATAGCTGTATATTTTTTGTTTTTCACCAAAATATCCTGAAGGATAAATCCTACTGAAATGATAGGATATTCTTTCATCTTTTTCTGGTTTTCATATTTGCTTTAACTCCAATAATATTCATAATGTGGTAATTAAACATCACCATAAGCATCCATCCATTCTGAATAATTTGTTGTTCTGTTTTGGTTTGGTTTGGCAAGACAGAGCCCATGGAGGAAAGGACAGCCAATCAATGGCAGGCCAATTATACAGATATGTAGAGAGGCTATTTTGAACAGTGTTTCTCAAATCGGTCCTCAGGGACCCCCAGACGCTCCTCGTTGTCGCTCCTTCCCTGCCAGACATGGACATTTTTGCTAGGAGGGAGCAAAAACATGGATTACCGGGGCTCCCAGTGGACCAGACTGAGAAACCCTGATTTAGAGAAACCAATTCACCAGACCCATGTGTCTTTGGACTATGGGAGAACACCCACACAGTCAAGGTGAGAGCATGCAAGGTCCTCACACACGGGGCTGGGACTAGATCTGTGACCAATACCCTGGAAGAACAAGGTGACGACACCCTGAACCAGCAGGCCCTCCCCCAGTGTGTCCAGACATTAGGAAGAGGATCCTGTCAGTCTGTCGCCCCAAGCACTTCATGTTCTACCCTTAAGCAAACCAACAAAGTTGCAAAATACTTTATTAATGGACATCTTGAATATTTTCCCGCCGTATCAGTAAATAGACACTAATTATAATCGTGTACAATGAATTCTGTGAGCTTCCTTGGTGGTTTATTGACATTTTGTTGTTCTTGATGAAACTCATTGTACCTCATTTTTGTTTGTTTCTGAGACTGACAGACTGAGACTGACTGACTGAGACTGACAGACTGAGACTGACTGACTGAGACTGACAGACTGACCAGTAATGTGAAAAGTCGTAGGGAATCAAAGGAAATGACATGATCTTCATGTTGGTATAAAACTATGATATTTATGCGTGTCAGAGGGCGTCAGCATAGTTATTTCAAAACATAGGCGCAAAGTAGAATTACGGATTTGAACCCCCCCCCCAACATAAATTGTTTTACTCCGGACCAGACACATAGCCAAGTAGTAAAATGACAAGTTTGAAATTTCTTTGATCCCCCTCAAAATGGCTACAGGCATGACTCAAACACTACCTGACTTCATGGCTCATCAATATCTCACTGACTTTTTAAACTAATTAATTCATTGAGTGAGCCGGTTGTGAAAAAGTAACAGATACATGGAACGGCTGGGGTGCCCTTGAAGAGAGGTTTGGGAAATGAAGTGGTGTTCATCTAGCCATCCAACAAGCGGCCATCTACCCGTCCAACAAGATATCAGTTATTCTTTGGAGAACAGAAGCAATCCTCGTTAATTTTATGATATGCTTATGTTCTAATATTAAGTTTTGTTTTTTGTTCTGAGTGCATATACATTTACTGCCCAGATAAACAGTTTCAAACTTTTCCTTTACCTGCCTGAGACTCTTGCACAGAACTGTAATTTTACCATTCTGGCACATTTACCGGGCTCTGTAACAGGCTAAAACACAGATTAAAGTAAAATAGAAAGATGAAAACAAATAGAATTTGGCTGACCACCACGGATATCTGCACACTGTAGCTTTGCTGTAATTTTCATGTGGGAACCCAGACACCCAGATCTGGATGTTTGTCCTGACTTTGGTGTGAAGGTACATGCCTCCCCCCCCCGGAGCCGGTCGGTTTAGCGGACTAGCACAGCCCCCAGCGGAAGCCTCGCCCGCCGTGTTTATTCTTCAAACAAGGAGGCACT
Source organism: Mormyrops boulengeri (assembly GCA_026781065.1). Taxonomy (NCBI): domain Eukaryota; kingdom Metazoa; phylum Chordata; class Actinopteri; order Osteoglossiformes; family Mormyridae; genus Mormyrops; species Mormyrops boulengeri. The sequence continues at coordinate 116,302 of JAODLD010000006.1, read as the reverse complement.
TTTGATGTTGTTGTACAAAGGTTTCAGTCCTCCTTGTCGCCCCATGCCCCTCCATTTAAATCAGACATTTGCGTAGATTCCCAGTCACAGGAGGCCAGTCAGAAGCTGGTTCCTTTGATGGCAAAGGGGATATTAAACCTGCCATTTTCTTTTACGTGGATACGTCCCAGCTGGAAGCTAATTGGGTTTTCAGTTTTATGGTATATTGAATTTCTTTGCATTTTTAATGCACCTCACCCAAGCGGCGAAGCCTTTGGCATCAAAGAGCCGAAAGGGACCCATGAAGACATTCCTATTATTATTTTTATTGCTCATCAGAGAACTGAACCAAAGCAATAGCTTTTATTTATAAGATTTATATGAGTAAGGGGATTATGTTAATATCTGTTCTTATGAACCAGCATGTGAGCATATCAACCATAATAGTTTTGCGTTTGAGTCATTTGCTGCCCACTAGTTGCTACGCTCAACTGAAAGAGTTATTACTAAATATTCGTTCAGTCTTGGTTTTGGGAATAATCCGTATTGCAAGTGATAATATGGCCACACAATTTCTCTCCATTCCCATTACAGAAATAGCACCCTTTGTTGGATCCTCAGTAACCCAAAGGCATCCCCAACTGTCCCGTGGAGAAAAAGTAACTCAGCGTGGAAGTCTCTTCACGACGAGTTAAAATCTACGTAATCCACATGACCGCTGTTGACCTTGCAAGGTTTCTGGCGGGAGCACGAGATCGGCGTTAGAGCGTTTCCATGGCATCACATGCACGCTTGTTTACCACTGTCGTTTTGACGGTTAATTTAGTGCCCTGGTTAATGCTGAAGAAGGGATTTTCTTGAGATTAAAAACTCTGCAACATTAACTGGTGCAATTTCTTGTTACGCTGGCCTACGAGTCTCCGCGAGTCACGGCGATATTAACGTGCCGAAGGTTGGCCGCATGTGGCGGTCTGGATGGCTCCTTAGCCTGAATGCTGATAGCAAGGTCGCGGGAATGACACATCATTAGCATTAGCGATGTGATTTTTTCCGGAGGCAGTACTCATGCCAGCACAGAACTGTTTTCTAAGGAGAAAGAGCTGGTTTTTTCAGCCGCTCTTCTGCGTCTCTCTCTATCTCTCCCTCTTTTACACACATATGATCAGTTGGCAGGAAAAAAACTGCCAGAAACTGGGGAAAATTTTCAACCGTCGCCTTCAGGGAGATGTTATTCGACTCTGAGCACTGCGGACTGGCAGAGTGATCCACAGGGACTCAGACATTTGGGTCTCGGCACCAAGTTGGTGAGAACATCACTAGTAGCCATCAGCACCTTGCCAGCAAAACTTTGGGAATGTTACCAGGGAATCGCAATTACTGCAGACCAAGAGCCTCACTGAAAAGTAATTATTTTCAGCCCTCATTTAAAATGCTGTGCTGGCTATTCAGACAGAAATCTGTACAAATTTAAGCAATTATGAGCATAACTTTTTAATGGGCTAACCTTTTCTCCTGTAGCATATTCAGAATTTGTGATGGGTTGGCGCCCCATCCTGGGTTATTCCCCTGCCTTGCCCCCATAGCTTCCAGGATAGGCTCTATCATAGGACAAGCGGATAAAGAGGATGGATGGATGGATGGATGGATTCAGAGTGGCATACTGAGGCAGCCCATAATTTAGGGGTCACACAGCAGCAGAACCAGGAGACAGTGTTTTCTTGCAATTTTGAATAGTATTTATTATACAATAGTAAGATTTAATAATATTGGACTTAAAGATAATAATATCTGACTTCAAAGATATGAAGATAAATGATCCTATGGCTAAATCACACCTAATCACTGTCAGGAACTCCCATCAACAATTACTGCAGTTTAACTGTAATCCTCATCTAGGTTGGAGAGTCTGAAAGTATCAGGTATTCAGAGGGCACAGTCACTAACTGCAGTTTAATGCGAATCCTTTGGTAAAACACAGGCTAAAGGTGACATGCAGTGTCACAGCACTTTCCGCTCTGGAAAAAATTGAGACCGCTCTACATTTTTTTTTTAATCTGCATTTTTAAAACCTTGATTTAATCCTGGTTCTGCTGGCAGAAGGCTACACTGAGCTGCAGGCTGCTTCCAGGCTCAAACTTTCTAAGACAGCAGTACACAAGAACAAGGTGAAGCAGGAGACACTGCCAATGACCAGAAACCAGCCTGGTAGAGGGCAGAAGCAACTTTCTAATGCCAGAGATGACTGTTAACTTATCCGGCAGTGTTTCATGAATCAGAGGATGACCTCAATTGACCTTCAAAAAGAATGGGAAAAATTAAGCGGTGTGAAGTTCACTACTAGGACAATTCAAAACAGGCTCTAAGAAGCAGGACTGAAGACCCATAAAGCAAGGAAGAAGCCCTTCATCAAAGAGAAGCAGGGATGAGCTGCTTTTTTTCCTGATGGGGACCTTCCACTGCGAAGCAGGTGATGACCTTTATAAGGGGAACGTGTGGGTTGGACCTAGAGTCACAGAGACAGATCATCCTTTGAAGTGTTTAGGCAGGTCTTTCATGGAAGAGCTTGTGACTCAGAGTGTACCAGATCAAACTCCCAGGAAGCTAATCTTTAGCGCCCTTGATTACATTGACATCTTTAATTGCTCCATTAAGATACCACATGCTGCCATCTTCTGGTTATCAGCCTTTTGCTCTCATAATACCATTTGTTCAGATCTGAAATGTAATGTGCTTCCCGCCCAGTCCCTGCATCACTCTGTTACTGATGCTGTGTGTGTTGTTTCAGTCACCTTAAAATGGCTTTGACAACGTTTCACAAACTGTGATCAAAGCCAAACATCTTTAGACGTGACAAATTATTACAACTAAGGGAAACAGTAGGAACTCCAGCATATTGCAAGAAATAAAATGAAAGTTATTTTATTACACCGCAATGATTGCGGTGCAGGTTAAAAGCCCTGAGGGGTGAAAAGAATCGGAGCGGAGTCGTGTTTTAGAAGGAACAAGAGCTTAGTCACGTAGAGATTAAGGAAGCTGCCAAATGCTCATTTTTGCTCATTGTTCAATGACATTCTGCCCATCACATTTGTAGGTTTGTAGGTATTAGTCAAATGTGTTTATCATAGTATAAGCCTTCTTTTAAAAACAGGAAATAAAGACAAAAATGTGTATAAACAGAGAGTCTTTATGAAGTATTCAGACACATCCTACACTATGATATCATTTTGTTGGTAAAAGCAAAGAATTAGATTTAGATAATTAATATTAAACTAAATTTGATGTCATAAAAGTGTAAGGGGTGCCCCCACCCCTCTGGGGTTGTGGGTTTGAATCCCACACTGGGTCAGTATGTAGAGTTTTCATCTTCTAGCCGTGTTTGCATAGGTTTCCTCCTGTGGTCCAAAACATGTTTAGGTTAATTGGTGACTCTAAACTGTACATAGCTGGTGTCCGTCCTGTGATGGACATCCCAGTCAAGCCCCGTGCCTCCAGCCCTGGGGTAGGGAGTGGCTAGAATAAGGTCCAGGTTCACCATAACCGTACACTTTATAAAGTGTATGATGGATGGATGGATGGATGGATGGATGGATGGATGGAGAGCACAATGTATCAGCAATAATACTTTTACCGAGTTGCTCAAAATAGCCTCAAGATACCCAGTCAGCAGAGTGGTCTGCAGCATTTCAGAAAGATGTCTCTGTGAACTTTGTTGATTGGGTAGTAAATTTCCTGCAGAGATGCAACCATGGAGTTTTCAGAGGAAGCGATCAAAGTAATTGAAAATCACAAATCAGGGGCAGGGTTCAGAATATACAGAAGTAACCCGTGATAAAAAAAAAAACACAGTTGCCGAGAAAGAGACACACCACCCAGACCCTGTCTAGATCAAGTCATCCTGCTTAAGCAAGCAGCCCAGCGGGGATTAAACTACAAGCTTTAAAAGGGTGTTCAGTGACTAAGATGAAAAAGAACCCAGCGAGGAAGAGAAAATGTCAGTCTCAGATAACTAGGACAATCAGACCCCATATGTCAGAGTGGCAAACAGTGAGCCATTACTAAGCTTGCAATAAATCAACTCTATCTTGCAAAAGGTGCTATGGTCATGTGGAACCTTGCTTGTAATGTACAATCCATAAATCCCGAACAACTACAGCAGGTCTGAGTAAACCTACCAGGAAAAAAATATGCCAAGCTGATCTGCAAACCTGATAACCTGCGAACCAAAACGGATACTGTCAATGGGGTTTCCGCCATGCGTCTGTAAATTTACAGAATCATGGATATTTCTTGTTTCATTGCGTTTCTTAGAACACTTACATTTTTGACAGATATGTACATAATTCCTCAAAAATGAGATCATTAGAGGGGCCTGGATGCTTTCGCACGATGTAGAATGCACGTAACACAAGTGAAAGTGAAACATCTTCTCATCTAGTATTAATTGTCCTCGTTAAGACGCCATGTTTCAGTAAAACGGTAGGAGGCACATTAATTTGCTATTATGTGCCAGAAGAGTAAGTGCCTTTTAAAAAGAAGCCGCGTGCGATTTTTCACCGCTTTAATTGGAGCCGAGAAAAGGCCCTTCTGATCTCCAACAACAGGGAGAGGGCTGCTGCTAAAATTAGCCACACGTCAGGATTGTTCAGCAGTGCTAGCTGGGCGGAGAGCAGGCGATGTGTGTTTGTACTTGCAGCCAGCCCGCCGAGGTACCGTTTCACTCCGAGCTGCTCCCCAGCTAAAGATGCACTTAATGATACACTCGACCTGCTCGATGAAATGCACTAATGCTAATTGAAAGGGAACAAGGGAGACGGCAGAACTGCAGATGGAAACTGGATCTCAGCTCATGTTGCCGTCAAGGTCTGATTTTAACACGACGCATCACTGAATGTGATTGGCTTCCTGGCGTAATAACCAAGTTTCCAGGTACTGCTACATGACGAGTTACTACTGAATTAGTACCAAACTTCAGTTTGCGTTCAGGAGTCAGTAGTGAATATTTTTTTTCCTGTGTTTTCACGAAAGACAATACCTCAATGCTTACCAACACAACATATGTCTAAAATGAGTTTATGACTGACTGTTAGACTAGCCATTAGTCACCTTGGTAGGTTGACCAGATAATCCATGTCAGAGAGAATACTTTAAACTAGGACAGGATTTGGAATCTACCATTTCAATTAAAAAGACCTGGATTTTACTTAAGCACTGAGTTCTTGCTGTGTGCTTATTGGTCAGTCTCCTATAATCATGCATGTGTCACTAATGTTAATGTGAAACAGCTGGATGAGTCTTTCAATCAAGGAAACAAACCAGTCAAAGCACAAGAACTGAACTTTGTAAAACCTGAATTAGGTTCAAAGTGATCCCATGACATGGATTATCTGGTCACCCTACCTCTTAGCCAGTCATTTGTTAGTCATGCTTTATTGACATGATTAAATATCATTAAGGATGCCGCATTCATTTTCTCCTGCCATTTAAGGACAATGGACTTTATGATATGCATCAAAAATGTCCGTGAAGTTGGGACGGTAGGTATAATTTAAAGGGGCTTTTAATTGAACTGTTAAACTAAGCAGGTTTACTGGAGTGCAGACTCTCCCTTCAGTCCAGTGGGTATAAACCCCTGACCGCTCGCTCTGATGCAGCCCCATGCTCTGAGATTTTTGTGGGACGCCCTGATAATGTGACAGTATCTTCTCATTAAAGTGCCAAATTGATGATCGACCCAATTAAACAGAGAGGGATGCCGTGCAGTACAAAGTGTCTTGTACATTTCCATTGGTCCCGCTCAGGATTCTGGGCTGTCAGAGTCATTCCAAATGATCTGGTTTGTCATTGTGCTGTTGTGTCTCAGGAGATACCAGCCCTTGTTTTACCTACTTTTCTTGTATTGAGCAACAGTGCTGATGTTGGGGATGGAAAATGAATAAGGATTAATGTGTCCGCAAAATAAAGGGGCCCTTATGAATAGTTAATAGAGCCAGACTGAGCCAGTGAAGAACAGCAGGAGTTGCTGTGCAAAGCTTTCATTCTGCTCCAGCTTTCAGGAAAACCACAGGCCCAGAGCCATAGAACTGCATCTCAAAGGATGCTAATTAAATGTCCATGGTTCCAGTTCCAGTTCCAGATTTTACATAAAGCCAGAGTAACCGTTTACTTTGTCCTAGCCTGAGTCAGAGACTGTTGGTCCAGTTGTCGACTGGGGGTTATCGGTAGCAACAATAAAAGCTGTCGACCGGGGTGAGGGCGTATTTTAAATTCAATTAAAAAAGGGTATTTGGGGCCCCTTTTAGTGGAGGTCCCTCGACTTCAGCCTGCATTAGCGCCCCACGTCCAAGGAAGTCGGTACACTCTCAGAAAAAAGGGTAAAAATTTGTACCTTTGTCTGTCACTGGGGCTGTACCCTCAAGGGTTTGCCAATTGCACCCTTAGCTGTAGGTAAATATACCTTTTAAGGTACAGAAATGGACTCAGTAACATTTTTGTACCATTGGGGGTACATTAATGTTGTTTGTACCTTGGGAATGAGGGTGCAGCCCCAGTAACAAGCAAAGGTACAAATTTTTACCCTTTTTCCTGAGAGTGTAGCCCCAGAGCACACGCAATGTCTATGTCTGAAAGCTTAAATCCATTTCAAGTATCCTTTACTCCCAGTTTTAAAGCTCTCAGCTATTTGTTTCCCAAACTTTCTTGGGCACCATATTTCATTGGGAACGGAGGGAACGGAGGACTAGAGCCGATAAACACCAGAGTGCAGGTTCGCCGAGTCTTTCGGTATCTATTCCTCAAAGATCCACCAGCGCATTGCCCTCCCCCCCGAATGGAACATCTAAAAAGTATATAATTAAAGTGGCATTAATTGGTGGCTGCCATAAGAGGACTGTGGTGTGTGAGGGGGGGAGAGGAGCGCTGAGAGGATAATTAGCCCCGGCCTCAGAGGAGGGGGCATACTCGGCGGAGCGTGTGCTTCATGGATCCGGAGCTCTCGTTGGGTGTTACATCATGAGAGGTCTCTCCACGAGTGCTTGGCAAGAGCTATAATACTCATAATCACTCAGGAAAAAGCCCATGTTGATAGCCTTCCTCTAAAGTCCCAGTATTTCCTGCCCGTGGATGTTTAACCAGTAACCTTCTTGTGATGTTCTGGTCTCCTGACCTGCAATGGGCTATGACAATGCATGAGTGAATACAAAACGGTGTTTCCCAATCTGGTTGTTGAGGACCCACAGATGGTCCACATTTTTGCTCCCTCCTGAGCAAAAACATGGGCTGTCTATGGGTCCCCGAGGACCGGATTGGGAGCAAAAATGTTGACTGGTTAGCAGGGAGCTGGGAGGGAGCAAAAACATGGACCGTCTGACTAAATGCTGACTATCTAGCACAGGGCTGGCCAATGTTATCCACAAAGGGCCGGTGTGTATGCAGGTTTTTGGGATAACCTTTAGGTCAGTTGTTCAAACCCAGGTGTGAGGACTCTTCAGCCAATCAGTCCTCTAATTAGTGACCTAATTATGTAGTTGCAGCGAAAACCTGCATACACAGTGGCCCTTTGTGGATAAGATTGGCCACCCCTGATCTAGCAGGAAGCTGGGAGGGAGCAAAAACGTGGACCATCTGTGGGTCCCCAAGGACCAGGTTGGGAAACATTGATATAAAGACTTATTTTTTCAGTTCTGAAGCAACCATGTAACTAGTTGACGTGGATACAAGCATAGAGAAACTGGCATTACTTTCTGTACTCCTTTAGGTGCCCAGGGAGGATTTTAACTTTTATATTTCAGTCACATGCAGGCATCACAGATCTTAATGAGCGTTGTTCTGTGTTAGCATTTGTGGAGTCCCTAATAAGGGAATTACACACAGCCAGCAGCATGTACGGGAGGTTAGAGGTAAGATTCATATCATGAGGGACCTTGCTATTTGTTGACCTTGTTGTTTTTGGTGTGTGGCATTCAACCGGAAGTAATCTTTCATTTTCTTAGAAGGACCGATCGAGTGCAGGGTGGCGGTGAGCATGACGTCTGTCCCAAGAAGAGCAGGGTAGAGATGTCCATCTGAGAGCACAGGCATTCATGCACAGCAAGTCAGGGACACCAGAATCGCCTGACCACATGTCATAATCTGTGTAAAGTAACCACAGTCCATAGGGAATCTGACACACAAACATGGCTTTGGACATTCAAAATCCACACACACAGAGCCGTGGTAGGAAGGGCTTTGGGATGTGTCAAGGCACAGTTCTGACTACAGAAGTGCTTAGTTCTGACTCAGACATCACGTCGGCCATTTAACCTGAATTTCTCCATACAGATTAATTCAGTTTTCAGCTATTATATACAATATATAAAATATTTTGAAGAACTCGCCTCCATTTTCTTCTCTACCAAGTAACTTTTACAGACAAATTTTCTGCAGCCTTAGTCCAAAGTCTCATGAAGAGAACATCAGGGAGGCAGAGATGCTCTGTGACGTGAGGACACAGCGGACTCCGATGCGGGAGCTGAAGGCGAAGTGTCATTCTGGCCCATCTGCAGTGATTTCCCAAAAATGAGGGCAGTGAGGGGGGCAGCCAGACGCATTTAAAAGCGACGTGTTACTGGCTCCATCACCACGCATGTCCGCATCGTGTTTTCCAAACCATGCATTCGCCCTTTTAACCATGACTGTGCCTTTTCCCTGTAGATGCTCACAGAATTTCTGTCCAGTACTACCAAGCCTCTATGATTCCCATCAAGACTATGGGCTCCTATATTAGTGGTGGGGGCTTTGGAACAAGGTTTAAAGTCTATTTACAATTTTATGGACATCTTTATTTTCAACACTCAGCCACTGATTTTCCTGTCACCTGCCGCTGTGAGATGTGCCAGTGAAGCGTGTTCGGCGCATGTTTAATAATGCATGGGTGCATGTCGCACATGCAGGAACTCGGTGGACTGAGGTGTCGGTAAGGCTAAAAAAAAAAATTAGTTTCTGCTTACGGTTGTAGGGGATAAATTATTACCAAAACACTTAGCATTGTGGGTAAAGGCAGACTAGTATAATATACATAAATACATATACATAAACAAAATCAAATAGCAGCCTACCTTTTACGGCACTATATTTCTCTATCCATCCGTCTTACATAATTGCTTATCTGGTGCAGGTCGTGATGAGTTAGGTGCTTATCCCAGGAATCACAGAGTGCATTACAGGGTACACACACCACGGGCATTTTGGAGTACCTAACCTCACCACATGTTCATGGACTTCAGGAGGTCTGGAGTACCCAGAGGTAACCAATGCAAACAAGGGCAGAACATATAAAATGCCCACATACAGGGTTTGGGGTGGGAATCGAACTGAACCGACAACCCTGCTGGTGTGAGTCCACCGCCGCGATGTACCTCTGTGTAGGACAGTACTGATCATTTCTCATATGGGCTGGCTGAGTCACAGTGCTCAGTGCCACGAGCCCGTGCAGTGTGTCCCTGTTCGCTGTCCTCCCACTTCGGCAGCTATGCTGAATGAAGCCACAGAGGAGTCGACAGGAACACTAAGCAGCTCTAGTCAGGCCTGACAGGGACCTTGCAGCCTGCGCCCGGCCTCACCTCATTATTTATGCTTCACGGTTGTTTTCTAACACTTGCCACCACAGAGGCAGTCAGTCTGTGAAGGCAGTGAAGGTAGTACCTCCTCTATTTCTGAGATTAAATTATGAAATATAAGTAACTTTGAAATAACTCATTGGTACAGTTTTATTGTCATTCAAAAACACATTTTCTCTCTTTGGAAAAATTCACTATTATAATGCTGTAAAACACATTATCTTCTTACCTTCTCAATTGTTTTAGCCACTGTCCTTTAGATAAACAGAATTAATTCTGAGAGAAGTTATCCAGTAACAAAACAGTAATAAAACTGTGTGTCCGTGTTGCCTCTCTAAACATAAACTGTGAATGAGGACTAGAATTATGCTCAGGTATTTTTAGATCCGTCTTATTTATCCTGCAAATTATAACTAGAAAGTGTCATGGAAAGTCAAGTCCCTGTGAGTATTTTATGTTTGTACTAATGTAAATAAAAACATGTTTAATTATTTGTAAGCGTTGGCGTTGAATGGGGGCTCTTTTCTTGTTTTAGTAATGGCATTGCATAAATTAACACAAACTAGTGACACGTGGGTGGCACAGGGGTGCGGTGGTTAGCACATTAACCTCACACCTTTGGAGACCAAGTCTCCGCCCCAGCTCCATATGTGCGGAGTTTGCACGTGCTCCCTGTGTCATCGGGGGGCTTCCTCGGGGTGCTTCGCTTTCCCCCCACAGTCCAAAAACATGCTGAGGTGAATTGGAGCAAATTATACACAGGTGTGAATGTGTGTGTGAATGGTGTGTGTGTGTGTGTGCCCTGTGATGGGTTGGTGCCGCATCCTGGGATATTCCCTGCCTTGTATGTGTGTGTGAATGGTGTGTGTGTGTGTGCCCTGTGATGGGTTGGTCAGCATCCTGGGTCATTCCCTGCCTTGTATGTGTGAGTGAATGGTGTGTGTGTGTGTGCCCTGCGATGGGTTGGTGCCCCATCCTGGGTTATTCCCTGCCTTGTATGTGTGTG
>JAODLD010000006.1:39540-69575 GCA_026781065.1 Mormyrops boulengeri | reverse complement strand
TGGATTAAACCCCGTTTTCCCCGTAACCTGGGTTCACTCGCCTCCTTCCCCGCTCGCCTCCTGCCCGATCGTGACACTCACTCCTTAGTCTGTTTTAGGTCAGTTTCAATGTATATGCAGTTTTCAGACAGAAGGATGGAATATAATTGAATATAAGTGAATACCCCCCCCCCAAGGCTGTACAAAAACACCTGCCTTGTTTTGTCAATCTTCATAGCTTACTAGGTCACATGATACACCAGTTCTCCCACACCCTGAAGAAATACTTTTTTTCCTGCTGCAGAAAACTGTAGGGCATGTAAGTATGAGCTCAGGGGATAACACAGACTAAGAACCGCATGGGGGAAGGTGTCCCCACTTTACAAGTCTAATTCTGAATTTTTGCTGCGAGAATTTAACTGAATGAAGGGATGACTTACCAGCGAGAAGAAAAATGTCAAGAAGGGTGGCTCTGGGCACATGTCAAGATTACGCAAGCAATTTCACTAGAGGGTATGCTCCCTTCAAACCTGCTAGCCAGGGATTCATCAACGAATTTATTAAAGCCTGTGGATTTTGCATGTGTGTTTGTTGGCTATTAAAATGAATCCTGTAGGGATGTTTTGGGATTTAATGTCAATTTTTGTAGCGGAATTAAACCATGCATTAAAAAGCAATGAATAGGGGTGGGAATATTATGGCAGGGTTTCTGCAGAAATCTTGATCATCCTTCATTTTGAAAGTGTGACACCCACCAAATTCTTACCTTGGTGATTCTGATGCAGCAACACTGCAAGGCTTCCTGTGTGAGTCTCCAGCCTAATTGGATTGCCAGTCAGGAGAGGAGGTATTACGTCTCTGAGTCTGTTCTTTTTAAAGGCAGCCTTCTGCTGAGATTTTTTGTTTATTCTGTCACCTGAACGGAAAACTTTATTTAAAAAAACGCCTCCGACACTGTGTCAGTTCCTTAAGCTACACCCACATCAGTCTATTTTCTCTCTGATTGCTCCTCCTCAGATTCCTGGTATATCACCCAAATCTTCCAAAATAGTTTTAAATAACCGAATTATCTGTCAGATATGCTGTAATCTTCACCTTTGTATTTGATGTAAACCTCTTTTTGGTGCAATTGGTTAGGTGGGTTAGAGTATGTGGATGGAGAAATGCCAGAAAGAAATATCTTTCTGCAATGTAACACTGGGGTTACATTGCAAACTACAGGGGGCGTAATAGTCAAGGAAGTGGATTAAAGGTTGAAGTTTTTCTGATAGTGGCCATAAGTAAAAAACTAACTCTACTGGTTCAATAAATATTGAACATGGATATATGGACAAAAGTACTGGAGCACCTGGCTATTACACCCACAGGGACTTCAATGCATAACAAGACATTTCCGACAATTCTATGCTTTCAAATTTGTGAGAATAGTGTTTGGGGAGGGCCCTCTTCCTTTGCAGCATGACTGTGCCCCGGTGCACAAAGCAATTCCATAGAGACATGGTTGGATAAGTTTGGAGTGGAAGAACTTGACTGGCCCATACAAACCCCTGACCTCAGCCCCATCGATCACCTTTGGGATGAACAGAGATTGTGAGCCAGGATTTCATGTTCAACATCGGTGCCTGACCTTACAAATGCTCTCCTGGATAAATGGGCAAAAATTCCCACAGACACACTCCAGAATCTTGTGGAAAGCCTTCACAGAAGAGTGGCAGCTGTTATAGCTGCGAAGGGGGGACCAGCTCCATATTGATGCCTATGGATTTAGAATGGGATGTCATAAAAGTGCCTGTAGGTGTCTTGGCCAGGAATCCCAATACTTTTGTTCATATAGTGTATATTAAAAAGTATTAACATGTGTTCATAAAAACATACAAAAGGCAAAAAAAAATCATGTAGCTTGTCTCTTGCCTTCTTTTAGTGTTCCAAAGATTAAAAAAATGATTAAATTCTTATGTTCTTTCAGGGTCATTCAGTTTTCTAGCCCATGTTGTTCAAAGATGTTGACACATAGAATTGAGACAGAGTATAGGACAGACCAGGCAGTGGAAACTTGGCCATGAACATGGATTTCCAGAAATAAGCCGTCATGGGAATGTATAGCATGGCAGATGCCAGGATGTGCTGTTAATTATGGTCTAATGCAATGTTTCTCAATCCGGTCTTTGTGGGACCACAGACAGTCCACATTTTTGCTCCTTGCCAAAACGTGGACTGTCTTGCAGGGAGCTGGGAGGGAGCAAAAACATGGACTGTCTGGTAGGGAGCTGGGAGGGAGAAAAAACATGGACTGTCTGGTAGGTAGCTGGGAGGGAGCAAAAACATGGACTGTCTGGTAGGGAGCTGGGAGGGAGAAAAATCATGGACTGTCTATGGATCCCCAAGGACCAGGTTGGGAAACATAATTGTAGTCAATGTGTATGTGATGTGGAAATTCAGAATGGATACACGCAAGAAGACAGAAACTTATAATACATCATCGAAATGGTTCAGTGGTAATGTTACAGTTCCCATGGTGCATAGAGGCGACTTTTAAAGTCTGATAAAGTCTGATGGTATGAAGGAGCACACTGGTGGAAGAATCCCTCCAGAAAACTATGGATTTCCCATGAAAGCAGGATGACCGAAGCCCACCTTTACCGTTATTCAGTCACTGAAGTACACAGCAGAGGTGGAAAGTTCCGGTTCAGAAAGTACAAATCCAGACCATGGTTTTGTTTCAGCCAACCAGTTGAGTACTCTGAATACTCAACTGGTTGGTTGAAACAAAATCTTGGTCTGGATTTGTACTTTATCAACCTGAACTTTCTGTCTCTGGTGCATAGTCATGGTATTAAAAATGGGAGAGAAAAATGTGCTGTGTGTGACAGTGTGTTACCGTCAGGGGTCATACACCAGCTAGAGGATGGCTAAAAGAGTGGGGGATGTGTCTGGTGTGTTTGTCCAATCCAGAGGACGGCCATTCCCCAAACATAGTGTTCCTCGCTGCTCACATAAGTGCTTTACTGCCTGTACCAGGTAAGGGCAGATGTCGACCTTCTCCAGCTCACTTCTGCTGCACCACTAAGTTAATGTCTCACCGAACAAACATCCCAACACTTTTCTTTATCCTGTGTTCGTGGTTCAGCGGGTAGCACCGTTAGCACTCAGCTCCGGGTTTGGGGGGGGGGGTTCCTTCCATAGTCCAAAAACATGCAGCTAGTTTAATTGCTGTCTTTAAATTCCCCATAGTGTATTACTGTCTATGCACCCCCCCCCCCCACCATGAGCTTGTCAAGTCTTTGAAAAACATATGGATGGATATTACTGTATTGTTGGGCCTTTAAATTATCCATGAGGTGAAACTGCCCAGTAGGTGTCAGGATGGTTAATACTATTGATGTTGGATCATATTAGAGATTGAAGTCGTTATTATATTTATAAAGTGTCCATATAACTTTACAGTAGAGCTGGATACTTTTATCAAACACATTGTGAATTAAAGAGTCTCTTAAGAAGCTGAATGATTATACAGGCCATGTCAAGCTTCTTATAGTGTACAGCAGTGTAAATTTGGTAAAACAGGAAAACTTGTAAATGGCTTTGGGTCCAAGCAGCTGCTGAGGCATTAAGAATTCAATAAATATTGATTTTGCAACAATATTAGGTGGCTTGGTACGCTATTTGGATGTCGCGTATTGCAAAGGTAAGAATGTTTACCCTTGGATTTGAATCCACAATAACGATTTGGTGACCCCCCCTCACCCCAAGCAGGTACTGGCAGAGATTAGGTGTGGGAGTGATGCTTTGAACTGCTGCCAACCGCTTTTCAGCTGTGTTTGTGGGCTTGTGAGTCTTTTATGCTTTTGGATAAAACCGGTCTCGCCTGGTGTTTTATACCACAGGTGGCACCGAATCTTCCTTCAAGGCTTTGATAACAAATGGAAAGGTAAGGCAAAAACACCATGAGATTTTCTTGTCGCTGTCTTTCCTGTGTATATATTTGTAACATGGGTCTTTCAGGCTTTCATTTTGAAACAGACTTTTATTTTGAAATGCTGAGCAGGGGTGTGATATATGTTTAAGTTTTGGCAGTTCTGGGAGTAGTCCTTCATGGTGTGCAATAAAGTTAGTTTTGAATAACCCTGGAAACCTGTTGGTTTGGGGTTGGGGTGGGACACACATCCAAGAACAGTAAAGGATTATCAACGGACAAAAATACCCCAAATTAAGTATTTATATTTATTTATTTATAACATGGATACAGAGGCATAATTTTGGGAACAACTGGTTCAAGTGAACATACGTAAAATAACATCAGTTCTTATGTGTTTTTCATGTTGCCGGTTTTTGGGACGCTCTGGAAAACACCGTATTGTAAGTGCGGAGATTCCAAAGTGGCGTGAGTGTTGCATCAGTAGCAAGAAGAAATATTACAGGCAGCAGGCAGAGTATAAGTCAAGGAACTCGGTTGGACAGATAAAGCTTGTGAAGCAGATGGATAGGTATGATGATGTCACCAACAATGTAGAAATTCTGATGCAGGCTGCCCACTCCACCAGCCTCTTATCACCTCACTTGTTAATTACTTGGAAGGTCCTTCGTGGTTGTATTAAGCTGTGGACCTTCTCCTGACACGCTGTTATGGAGTGGCAGGAATTCCTGGCCCTGGAGCCTTTTTGGGAACTGAGAACTTGGTTACTTCTGCTCCAAGTTTTTTTTTTTTTTTTGCTTTAGAAAGAGCAACAGACGGTAAACAATGAAGTTTTTTTCCCTCAGAAACAAGCCGGGCGGCAAACTGTGACATATTGTCGTTTTTTATGGAGATATCCTCACATAGTTATTTTTTTTCCCAGTACGAATGTACAGAACCTTCTGTCACTGCGTATTCAAAGTGACTCTTGTCTTTTCAATGAGCTGTCCTGTGTCAGACTGCAACCCCTCTCCACTCCATTTGTTCTTATATTGAGCAAATAACTTAACATCTCACTCTTAAGAGTATACTGCTACGGTTTGTTTTTTGTCATTAAATGAGAATCATCCGTAAACACTATTGTTGCATTGCATAGGGATGAATCATAGGGATTATTTTTATATATATATATACACATACACACACACACACACACACACACACACACACACACATATATATATATATCACGAGCCTGGGGCTGATTCAGGACCCAGCATGGAATTTGGATATTGAGTGATGAGTTCTGTTGACAATCATTCAGCTGGTAGCAATTCAGTGAGGAATTCTTCTTTTTTGGAAGTGAACCGACAGTTAAGGATGAGATGAAGAGTCTTAACCTACTTTCTGCCCAGAACTGCAGTGATCTCGAAACTTGTTCATATTCAATGTCTTGCTGCAGAGAGTGGGTCTGCCTTTCAGACTGTTGGACTGCAAATTAAAACACGATGTTTATCTCTGTTTAATGTATCGATTCGTCTGTCCCCATGGTACTTAATCAGTGCTAAAGCTTGGTAGCAAATGCCATCCACAACACATTTCAAGTGATAAGCTATTTCATCATTCAACTTTAAAAATATGAAAATGTTTCTTTTCCACTTCCTATTCTCTGATTTTCTCCCTAAACAATAGGACACTCTGTCAAAACAACTTCAGCATAAGAGATTCAAGGACGTCATTATTAATGAATATCTTGTTTTTATAAATAAATAAAAGCTTTGCATGTGGGTAATAACAGCACGGTTTGCAAATTCTTCATCCAGGACCAATGTTATGGTGCTTCGGACTTAATTATTTGCATTTCAATTGACTCTTTTTAAAAAGCATAAAACTTTAACTTTTCAGCAGGAACAGGCATATTGTCATTCCCATTTACTCCACTTTACAAGTGATTTTGACCAACATACAATGTCTGCTGTTAAAATATATTTGACAGAATTGCAATTTTGGATCAACACCTGCAAAATAAGATGTGCAGCAACCCATCTGCATACGACACAGGTATGCAAGGTGGGTTTATAGCGTGTGGAGCTGAATATAATGCTGCATCACAGTGCAGCCTGACTTCAGCGGGAGAGTTACCGCGGTAAGGGTTTTGGGTGCCTCCGTAATGAGAGGTTTAAAGCTGCCAGGTGGAAATTCTGACCATTATCGTGTGACAGG
Organism: Mormyrops boulengeri; assembly: GCA_026781065.1. Lineage (NCBI taxonomy): Eukaryota > Metazoa > Chordata > Actinopteri > Osteoglossiformes > Mormyridae > Mormyrops > Mormyrops boulengeri. Next base: position 63,481 of record JAODLD010000006.1, on the reverse strand, counting down.
GTGCCGGCGCTGCTGTCACGTCAGCGCTACTGTGTTTTGAGGACTTGTAGGGTGTTATTGTTTCAGCTGGCAGATGTGGAGCACACCTTCATTTTATTTTAATTGAATTGTTACTGGAGCACTATGTAAGCCAAAAGTTTACACTGGGTTCTGGTTTACACTGGGTTCTGGTTTACACTGGGTTCTGGTTATAAATGAAGTGCCTATCTATGGGTGGGATCTGCCTATTGTCCGCTATTAGCGGTCATTACAGGCATGCATGTATTGTTCCTTTCGGGGTCCTTGCTTAGTTGCAACACACTAGGTTCTGGTTGTGTGTGTGTGTGTGTCTGTGTGTGCATGAGAGAGAGAGAGAGAGAGAGAGAGAAAGCATGGGGGGTCAATTTTTTGTCTATCATGTGCAGCTATTTTATTATGTGATCCTGTGCCGTAGATGTGCATGTACCAATATTTTTGGAGACATCCTATATCTCTATGCTTACACTGGGTGTAAGCTTTGAAATAACATGGACCTCCAGCATGCTTGCCCCCCCCCCCCGTACCCTCACACCCCACGTTCTCTCGTCTTTGCTGCAACTGCACCTGCCACCTGCTACCCACCTCAAGCCCTGCACTTCAGAGCATCTGCAGGCAGTTTGCTGAGGGCCCGGCCCCTGACAGCCGCAGGGGCTGCACATTTTGGGGCCCCCGTTGCCGACCCGCTGGCGCGGCCCTGCAAGATCCAGCGCACCAAGGATGCAATGCCACAGTCACATTGCCATGGGTTGTCATACAGGTATACCTCTTTGAGATCTGCGGAGACAGACACAGAATCCAAGACAGTGAGCCACAATCCACGCCAGTAAACCGGAATTGGAATCGGTGCACCGGGTTCCTCTACATTTTGATATGAATGACTCTAAAGTCTGTGCTCAAAGCTACTAACTCACTACAGTTATATTTAACCAAGAAGAACCAAAATGAGCTATACTACTGTAGGCTTGCACCAAATGCTCAGATTATGCCAGTAAATAAACTGTATTGATTGGTAGAGTGTATAAGTGTAACAGCATCTGTTTTTTTTTTTTTTTAAAGGAGCTGGATAAACAAGGCTGTATAAGCTAGCTGGAACCATCTCTTACCTGGCAGTTGGGCTAGCAATGTGCTTTCCAAAGCCACCAGCCGATTCCCACTCAAGGCCAGCTGGGTGAGCTGTGGGGTGTGTCTGAACAGGCTGCCCGGTAGCATCTCAATCTCATTGTTCCTCAGGTACAGCTCCTTCAGGCTGGACAAGCCGTCCAGTGCAGAGACACTCATGGTACGTAGCAAGTTGTTATCTAGCACCAGTGTCTGAAGTGCCTCCAGAGGCTGGAAAACCCCATGAGGGATGGTCTTCAAACGGTTGCTGTCCAGGTTCAAGAAGAGCAGCTGCTGGAGGCCGACGAACGACTTGGGTGAAAGCTTGTGTATCTGGTTTAGGGCGAGGTCCAGAAACTTGAGGGCCACCAGGGGCTTGAAGCCATTGGCCGGCAGGGTAGTGAGGGCATTGGCCAGCATGTCCAGGTCTGACAGGTTCCTCATGCCTGAAAACATTTCTGGTCTGATGGTGGAAATTTGGTTCTGCCCAAGCATCAGAAAACGTAGATTCAGGAGGTCCTGGAATCCCTTCATGGGAAGTTTATTGATTTTATTCCCATACAAGTTAAGCAATATCAGCTTCCTGCCTCCAGTGAAGGCTTGGGGATGAATTGATTTGATGGAGTTGCGCTCCAAATTGATGCTTTCAATTTTTGGAAATGGTTTCAAGACATTTGCTGGGAGATCTTGTAAAATATTTTCACCTTTGAGACAAGAAAATGTGTTTAGCAAAGCAAATAGGGCAGATTGCTAATGGATTGCACTCATTCTACTGTGCAGCATGCAGAGCTAATTAACAAAGACACTGTTGGTGTGGTGAAGGATTTTGACTCTGCACAGATGCAGAAATAACATGAGTAAGCGTTACCATATTTTCAATAGAATCAATATATCTATGAAGTTATATTTTATTTGCAGACCTTTTCATCCAAATCAAAAGGGACAACTTGCTGTATGTGTTCTACAGAAGTTGATCAAGTTAAGCCCTTTGTATTGAGACAGCATCACATGCTCTTCCTAGGAATCAAATGGGCAAGAGACCCTTAATCACTGTCCTCTCATCCATCCTGCAGTGCGATGAACCACTATTGACACTCACCCATTTTAATGATCCAGGTGTCCCAGGGCAGGCGAGTGGGGAATGTGGTCAGACCCCTCTTATGGCAGCTGACCACCGACCGCTTGGCACTGGATTTGCGGGTGCATTGACACGCAACGGGACACCCGTCGCAGGAGCCCAGCAGTCCGAGTGTGCAGAGTGCCAGCCAGCCCGCCGACTGCGTGGCACTTCCAGCCGTGAGACGCATCCTGCATTGATCATTTGCAATTCAGTCGATGAGCATATGCTATGCAGGTCTGCAAAGACTCATTTACACTCTCATTATTTTCCATAGCACGAGATACATTCCTACCTCAGAAATTCTGTTTTTTAAAGCTTCTCACATAATTTTCTTTATTTCTAAAGAATTCCAAACAAAGAAATTTGCAGTTATTAAATGATCTTCTCTTACCTTGAAGACGGATGATATTTTCAGGTTCTCATCAGCTCCTTGAGGAGCTCGGGAATACAGGAATTCACTCACAAGCTGTTATACTGTAAGTGTTATGGAAAAGAGGCAGTTCCTCACACAGTCCGTTCAGTTTTTTGCAACCCCTTGTGTGCCTGAATGAATCAAGAAGGCCAGCCAAAGGACGGGCACACCTAGGGAATACAGCGCCTTTGTCAAGTGCCATACCAGGGTCATGACAACACTGGTCGCCTCAGGAGACAGACAAGCGAGAGGTCGTGTGGACAGGGTAACTGGCACACCTCCCTTAACACTGACGATGAAAGCATTCAGCCTTTCACAACATGCTACCATGTGATGAACATGAAAGGGTCTCATACTCTGGCCAATTGCACCACGATCCAGGTGCCATCTGGACTTTCAAAAGATGTGTCTCCTATCCAGACTCTGAAGAACTGTGATTATGCGGTTGATGCCTAATAAACCCAGAGGCCTCATATGCTTCCTTTGGAAAATCATACAAGCATAAGTGACTAAACGGAAACATTTAGTTTGTCCAGATTGACTCTTGTTAAATCCAATTTTAAAACTCTGTGTTTTATATGGTACTGAAATTAGTGGAGTAACAGTGTGGACTCAGGGGCAGCACTGTATGCACAGAATTCCAGGGCTAGGGGGGTCCAAGTCTGCTCTCTGAGGCTGTGTGTCAGGATTTGGCATATTCTTCTAACGTTAATATGCTCACTTTGGAAGCATCCATTTACCAAAAAAACACATTCAGCAGGGCAAGTAAAGTGATTTGAAAACCCCAAGCAGTCATTTCCCAGATGCATTCATTACCGCGTGCTGTTTTCGATCTGAAGGGGCTCATTGTCGGCTGGGGGATCTGATGGCGGGGGGCATCATGCTTGGTTTTGGCAGACAGCTGTTGGGCCTCTAATGATGCTCACTCCAATGATATGACTGCATAATCCACAGCCTCCCGCCACGCGGATGCCAAAGCGTTTAACGGCACATTCTATCATTGACGGAGTACTGATGCGACGTTGCGGTAACGGCGTATCTCAACACGCCTGGGCCCACATTGCGCCTCGGGTGGCATACTGGCAGAACTTACATCTGGGTCATAACTGTAGAGATAGTGCTCTTTCTTTAAAAGGCAGAACCTGCTGTCTTATACGGAGCTCCTTAAAAGATTTTGGACACCTTTCTGAGCAGCCAATCAATGATGGTGAACATAACGGGTTCTGGATTCAGTCCAGCCAGCAATAGTCTCTTGTAAGCTTGTCGGTCTTACAATGTTTATTATAATAACCCGTGAGCGTTTTACTCGACTTCGCATTCTCTTTATTCCTTGGTACATTTCTGAGTTACAGCTAACTAGTGACACCTGGTGGTAATTCACTACAGATACATTTTTTGTACCAGATAGTGAGGTTTGGGGCTAGTTTTGTGCCAAGACATGGTTTCATTTGTCTTTGTTTCACTTCTTTCCTGTAGAACAGGGGGACTTATAAGGAGAAAGGCTGGAGAAATATTACTCATCTGGATTTTTTTTTGTCATTTTCTTTTGACACTATTTTAGGAAGACTGTACGCCTTAAATGGGGGGGTGTTCTGGGAGCATCAGTTTACTGAATAATTGCTTGACTTGAAAGGAACATCCTGTGAATGGTACAGGTAAATTTTCAATTACTATACATTAAACATAAAGTAGCGAAATTATTCTCAAAAACCAGGTGCCACTTCTCCTTTCCAGATGCTCGTTACTGTCTTATAGAAAAATTCTTTACTTTTTTACATCATATTAAAGCTATAAAACATGTGAAATGTGCTGGTGGTCAGCTGTACACCAGTATGACATCTCACAAGTTCCACCAAATGATACAGATGTGGGGCTTCTTCTTAGCAGATGAAAAACAAAGCAGTCTGTCTTGAGTACAAAACTCTATTTCAAGCACATGGTGACTTCAGTGAAAGTTTGATTATAGGACTCTGTTACATAGTATTTCTGACTTTGTATCCCCCTGCTGAAGGTGATATTCCTCTAGGTTCTCCTGCAGCAATAGAGCCCCAGCTTTCATACGTCATTTCCAATACCATATAAGACAGGTCTATAACATTGGTAAGGTAATGGTAAGATACGCGAGGTCCAGTGGGAGTGAGTATCCAATTAGCTTATTTCATTAAATTATGAACTGGTGCATTTGACTGTTATAGTACTCGTATGAAGAGTGAATGAAAAAAGCATTCCACAAAGAGTGTCTTCAGACTTTTTACTGTAATACAATATCGTGTCACATTTAACCAATCTCATACTTCAAGAATTGAAGGTAAAGCATTCCTCAAGCACATGAAGAGCTTCCAGCAGACAACTATCTGCTACAAAGGGTGATAATCAAAGTAGTGTTTCACAGTGTGTGTACAGGTTGCATTTATTTGATGGTTCTTTAGAGAAATATTCTTAGATACGTAGCCACTGGATGTTGGGAATATTTAAGTATTCAAGTGTAGACTTGTACTAAATCATGCTATGCACATGGAGGTTTTTAGCGGTAAAAAATACAAACCAAGCACAATTTTTAAATGTATATACATATTGACTATAAAATACGAACCGTATACAAGTAGCACAGAAAGAAAAATAAATTCATTTAGATCTCTAATGGTTTAATTGATTCTGGAGTTAAATCCAACTACATATGAATAATAACAAATGTTGAGAATTTTTATATGTTGGTGTGTCAGTACCGTTTAGGAGTCTGTTTCAGTTCTAGGCTTAGAAGGCTTGTAATAACAACTACTGAACACATATTTAAAAAAGTAAGTTTAATGGTTCCAAATATCTTATAAACAAGAAACAAACTGAAATGGAATCTCCACTGAAACCAGGGGATGAACACACAAGATCCAGTTTTTTTACACAGACTGGTCTAATTGTAAGTGCCGAAGGCCACAGTGACAGTTCAGGCTTAAAAAGAGAAACTGAAATTACATGCAATTTTACCTACGGTTATGGATAAGATTGCCTAAAGCTAGTTATTAATAAGTCACATGATGGAAAGGCGTGCACGGTACAATCAGTCACATGACATCCCATCGTCTAAGTACTGCTAAACTTTGCCCCTTACGTGGCATTAAATACAATTTGGCAAGTAAGAAAATACCAAAGGGTTTAAATGAAAAACTCGGTTATACATCATTGCGCATTATAACAGTATCCACTTTTTTTAATGCTACCTTTATAAATCAAAAAAGTGTGAAAACTTTTAGAGAACCTAATAAAAAAAATGCCAGTATATTTAAAGTGATTTGAGGTGACTTAAAGATCAGCCAGTTAACTCACCCTGGTAGATGTGAAATATGACAGAAACAGGCTGTTCATTAGTAAACCCTGAAGAGACTTAGTCTGTGGAGGACACACAGTAGGAAACTGGAGGTAGCGGAGCCAAATTGGTGTGGACAGGGGTGGGGGTTGATTCCAGAGTGCACTTAATGCCAATTCATTTAAATTATTCATGCCCTTTTAAAATTACTTCTCTATAAAAATATACACAAGACAAACCTTTGTTTTCCTTCACAAAATAATGGTCCTGAGAATTCCTACTATTCTGTACAAAAAAGCATTTCTTCCGTAAAATATAATTTACACAAGCAATATACCATTTGGTATATTTACAAGAACACTTAAAGCCAAGCAAAAAACACTTTTTGGAATTTAGAAGAAAAAAAAAAACAACTTTAAATGACTTCTGTGATGTTGCTAAACTTCTCAAAAACTTATGTACACAAATATACATCATGTGGATTTGCTGGTGCTGCGGCTGCCCCACAAAATTTGTAAACTTTTGTGCAAAAGGCAAAAAAATCCAAACTACACCAATAAAAAATATTTTTTTCCCTCCCAACATCAGACTTCACTAAAAATAGTCCTACTCAACTCATTCAGTTTTTCCTCATTAAATTAAAAACAATTAGAATTTTTTTTCCTAGGGTCTTGTGTAAAATTTCAAATGGAAAGTTAAGCTGCAAATGATGCATGCTGGGGTACCCCGAGCCTCAATATACACCAGGAATGATGCGGTACCGAACTTGTCGGCAATACTCGTCCCATGCTGACCCATACTTTTTCCTGCACTGCTTTTCGTTCCGTGCCTCACGGTGAATCAGCAAACAGATGAAGTAAATCACGTAGAAGTAGGGTAAAATGTGGGTGAATCCTACAGAAACAAGTCGGCATGCAAGAAAACATTATGGTTCTTTGTTCAACTTCAATTAAATATCATTACTGAAATCTGAATTTGACTTAATATACATCAGACCACATACACATGGCAAATTGTTCATGTCACTAATTTACTTCTAATTTACTTTGTGGTCATTTGTGACGTATACATTTTGGGTATGTCTTCTAATGTACATATGTTTGCATCAATGTCAAACTTTGTAGGTTTAAACTCTTTTCTTTCTTGATAAGTGAAAAATGACTTGTTACTTGAAGTGAAGATGTAGCCCCATAACGGCCATCGTGTGAAGACACTGAAAAACAGCTAGCACTCACCGCAGGGGAGCGACCATGCCAAAGCCATGATGATGTCACCCAGGTAGTTTGGGTGACGGACCAAGCCCCACAAGCCCGACACAAGGAGACTCTTTCCTGTCGCAGTGGGTATCGTTCGCACGTCTAGGAAGCAAGGACACAGTAGTTAAAGATTTTAAAAAAAACAAACCATCTAAAATCAGCAAACAAGCACAGATAAATCAATGTCACACTTACGAGAAAGCTTGGGATCGTTGGGGCTCCTCCTGAAAGCATTCTTCTCTGAGTTTGCTTTGCGAAACACACTATATCCAATTACTGTTTTAAAAGAAAATGACAGAAATGATAAAGGGCCCATTGTCGTAAATGCAGCACTAAGTAAGATATGCACTTCCCAACCAAGATCAGCCAGCCATTTTCCAGCTGAGCCTCTGAAACCCAGAGTCAACAACCAAGGCACCACTTACGCTTGATGGCGACGATGACCGCGACCCATGGCCATGAGAGAGCGTTTGGGTGCTTCACCAAGTAGAACGCTTGCAGGCTGTAGGTGAATGGCACCCAAACCAAGTCTCCAAATGCTAGCATGAACCCAAACCCATCATGAACAATGTCCATGGTGGTCAGAATGGCTTCCTGTACAGAAAATGGAAGACAGGCGAGATGGCAGAGGGAGGGACATTAACCACAAGGATGAAATATACATGGGACCCAATATCATCACACTGGACATCCCTCGTACCTCGTGCCAGAGAGCATCAGTGACGTACAGAAGCTGAAAGCCATTCACCAGCATCATGGCCAGTGATGGGGTATCGAGTTTCTGAAATTTCATTTCAGCAAGCAACATGGAAAAGTTGATCACAATCTGTGGAAAAAAAGTGAGTCAGATGCTTGTTTACAAATATTACTTTGGTATATAATCCATAATACCAAGTCAACATACCTAGCTGCATTTTATATAACACATACTGACCCTAAGTGCTCATCAAAACAAATGTTTTAGTAAACTATATTCAGGAACTATACTTTTAAGCACTAGAGAGCATACTTCATACATAAAGAAAACTGACAAGTCTGGGAGTCCCCATGAGCTGATCCCATCCTAAATAAATACTGAAAATTAATTTTAAACAATACCTACCCAACCTATTAAACCTGGTCGCAATTCACAGAAGTACTTGAGGTCAAAGCTCCTAATCCGCGGATTAAGCTCATGTCCGATGTAGAAATCATAAATCACATTACCTAGGAAGAAATGGCAAAATTAAATCATCTCACAGGCTCTGTGGTGACATACAGGCACAGTGTGCAATCGATTTGTTGGTTTTGAGCAACATTAACATTAACTTCAGCCAGCATCAAGTAGGTTACCGGAATTTCCTCCGGGGGCAAGTTCACCCTCACGAGCCCAGCGGGAGCGTACATAGAGGTACACGCTGAGCACAGAGGAAAGGATCATGGAGGAGACAGCGAACTGCATGAAGTGGTCGTGGATGTAGCTGAGATCCACATCCTGGTAATAAGCCACTCCCAGGGCTACTGCACTAAGGATAACTGCATAAAAGCCTGGAAGAAAGGTGGAGGGAGTACAAAGAAAACACACATGACTGTCTGATCACATAACCCATCAAAACTCCTCAGTAGAAGTTAATGTACCCCAGCATAAATGGCCTGGGTTAATGAACCCATGTGGAAAGAATCTTACCATTAATCCTGTATTTTAACCTTTTCCCAGTTGCCAGAGGCAATCCCTCTACAACCTTGAGGAAAGAAAGAGTGGCAAGGGTCAAGTTGAGTAAATCTTTATTGTCATACTATCATTAAAGTGGATTACAGGGACACAAGATCACAATTCCCTAGGTCCACAACATAACAAAGACAAAAGGGGCTTATATAATAAACACGCACTCACACAAACTTGTGCAAATAACTGGTCAGTTCAGATCAAGCGAATGAACACAGTGCAAATACAGACACACGAGACTTTCCAGTCATAAGACTGGAAAGCGTGGTAGCATGAATAATTAGAATAAACATGTTAATTACATCTCCCTTATTTAGAAGGGTAGTTAGATGGTTAGGTGTGCCACACTTGAGTTTGCAAAGGCCAGTGCTTACCTTCCCAATGGGCAGCATGTAGAGGAGTGCCTGAAAGAGGAACCAGAGCACCACGATGCCAAACACCCCAGCATCCCACAGGGTGTCCAGCTCCGGCAGCACAGGGGGGAAATCAAGCAGGTTGGGATCCTTCTGCTGGCACATCAGCAGAAGGACAAAGGTCACAGCTGGGAGGAAGAGAATCATGAAGGCCGCCCCTGTGAGGAAATACCAGTTATGATGACTGTGGACAATCAGAGACACTAGCAAATTTTAAAACCTTGGAATTACAGTCTGTCTGCCAGTAGGTAAACATTTTACCAAGCTTTCCACCGAACTCTAGCTCTGTTGTCTTGCCCACCGTCTGCTTCTCTGGCTCGACAAGTGGCTCGTCCACTATTTTCTGCAAATCCTCAATGAGCTGATCCATGGCATCTTCCTTCCTTGGACGGAGGTTGTAACGAGTCCCCACTCGGTTCTTTTCCAGAACAGCTTCTGCCTTCTGTGGACAGAATTTAGGACAAAAAAGTAGTAATTTTTTTGCAATTCTGCACATTCCTGAATTTTACACATGCCTTTTCAAAATGCAGAAAGTGTTACAAACAATATCCATGGAGATTTAGTGATTTCTTCACCTCGCTGACTATGCTGGAAGTGTCATTGACCTCCTTATCATGTTTGTTGTTGCTGTTGTTCTCCACTGGCTTGGCCTGTAATAACATTGTTTGCTTTTAAAATTTAATTCAACTGGCATTGTACAGCACAAGCCAACCAAATAAGAGCTATACATTACATTTCCAATAATACGCACGGCCATTATCAGATGTGTAACCTAAATTTCCAAAACCCATTACATACAATTTATGTATATTGCACAAAAACAACGCAGCGAGCTGTAAGGATCACAGCTAATGGTTACATAAATGTGTTTGCTTGGTCTAGGGAAACTGTTACTTGGAAATATTATAGACGGTTCTTGACTGATGTGATTGGTTCCACAAACCTTTGCCTAAGTCAAAATTTAAATCAGATTTAGATTTACACTCCCATCCCATTCAAGACACCTTATAGCAAAAAACATAAGCCAGAAATAAGTAACACAGTAATAAACACATATTACACAAATAAAAATATGAATTTAAGGCTGATGTCACCTTAGCGCTTCTGTGAACTATGCATCTCAGATTTTTTGAGTATGTTCTTAAGTCGTATTTACGTAAGTTGAGAGCTACCAGTACTTATATAATCAGAAAATCTGCTGGGCACTGGCCTGATCAAAGTATTTTTGAAGTTCAGATGTGACCTTACCAAAGGTGAAACTCTGACCTCCAGCACATCCTTTAGCTTGGGCTGCTTGTGCGCCTCCTTGGTCCGTGATGTGGAGCGACGGGTGACGCGGGCTGGGGACCGTGAGCGACTGCGGCGCCGAGACGGGGAACGAGAACGAGAACGGGAGCGAGAGTGGCCTCCGCTCTGGCGAAACCCAGAAGCTCGCTGCTCAAAACCAGATTGAGATCAGCATGTATAGCACAGATTTTACAATCAAGAAAAAAAAACACAAAAGATTACATCACTGGTGTAAAAACCATTCAAAAAAATTATAACTTGTTATAAAGACACGCAAAGTTAAAAATATGAATTATAAGAACAAAACGGGAAAACATTAAAAGGTGTGACACCTGCAGTTAATGTCTGAATAAAATGGGACCCCCTTATTCACTAGGCAAAGTATTGCATAATGTGAACTCACCTTCATGTCGGCTCCCTTTAGTTCCAGTTCTGTGCCATCCTTGTATATAACTGTGTAGAGCTGTGTATCAGTATCATAGCTCAACACCTTCACCTCATAGTAAAGGCTGCTGCCTGGCCAGCGACCCATCACCATCTCCCCCTTCTGAAACCTGTTACTAGTCATCCTCATTTATCTAAAGGGAAAAGCAACCACAGATGACAGAAAAAATACAAAGACACTGTTAAAGGAGGAAATATGTTCATGCAATACCCACTTCAGCAGAAATTTAGACCAAATGTTCATATGGTTGCTTTAGTCTGTTACACAATAATATAAGCCTACCCCGCCCCACCTTGCCCAAAGAAACCTTGCCATTCAAATGGTAACAATACTTGATCAAACTGATGTGTGTGGACCAAGTTACAACCATTAGTAACCTTAAACAGCTTTTTTTGTTTAAATTAGCATGAGGCCCTCAAAGATTTGCACCTTACATTTATCCTAACCTAATTACAACATTAAAAGAGGTGTTAGCCGATTTTTAACATGATCATGAAAAGTAGTTTCTATGCAAAATGAGCATGTAGCTAGTCAAGTATTACCATTCTACCCAAGAATTCTGTGAACATGAAAAAAAACCCAGGACACTATTATCTCATCTTAAAATGTCATTTCCTTCAAAGATGTATTATGGAACACTTTATTTTAAAAAAGAATTTTGTGCACGGAACATTTTCAGATTGACATGTTGCAGTGTACAAATGCTAATATTATCCACACATTTTATATATATGGCCCAGACCTGGCCCCACAGATTAAGGACACGACAAGGTCTGAAGCACCCAACATTAGACACAATGAAGCTTCACAGATCAGCTGGAATGGGGGACTACTTCTCACAGAAATGCTAACATCTCTGTTGCTGGTAAGCTATTCCATTTCACCCAGCTTTTTAAAAACCACCAAAATATCCCCCTTTGTTACTTTTTTAATAGTATTCTATACACTGCATTCCAACAGGTCATAGATATGATTAACATCCATACACTCAATGCATGCTTCATGTCAAGACACGACTGCCCCTAGATACCCATTCAAATGTATGTGCAAACAGGACCTGTTCAAACTAATTTATAACCCACAGAAAACACACAAATACAGTACAAAGGCAAATTTACTGTTTAATGTTTTACATTTATTTTAGCATACACTTTTGTTCAGAGCAACATGTAAGTCAGCAAATATCGCATTACAGACATATCTCAATGAATAGACTAATCGTGTGCAGCTAGACTGAGCTTCCAATGAATGCCCAAGTGCAAATGCAAGTAGTGTAGCAGCAAGCGCTGCTCAACATCTTTCATCAAAGCAACAGCCTAATAATTCAATGACCAGAAGGGCAACAATATGAACATTCAGGGAACATAGAAAGGCATCAGGCCAAGAGAGAAATTATAATCAATTCTTAAAACACAAACGTAATCACTCTCAAACAAATCTGGCAAAATTAGAGCGGAATCTGACGAAAAACGAAGTCATTTTTAATTCCATAGAGGACACCAGACAAAAACAACGTCCCCTCCAGTCGTTAAGCGTAGGAGGATGAAAAAAAATATAAGAATTCTCCATAAAAATCACATAAACTTATACAAAAGAAAACATCTCCTGTGTAAACAGACACACAGTGTCGAAGCCAAATCCCGCACAGGCCAGGGGCGCGCGCGACCCCAGCTGGGGAAAAGGGAAACCTATAGTTACTAAAGGATGCCGAGCGGCGAAGGGTGGGGCGCTAACATTTCCTCGACTCGCTTATGTCCCTTTGTTTGCACCTCATCGGCGCGCCCGACCACTGTTCCTCCAAAGCGTCACTATCGCTCCTTGTCATTTCAAAAACGATCGAATATAATTGCTCATGATCAATCCGCACCACTATTTATATTCAGGTCAGATCAGATCTCACCCTTTACACCTGTTCGTCGAACTGGAACCGTTTTTTTTTTTTTTTTCTTTTGCTGCACTAGTGAGTGGGCTGGGTACATCCAACGCTGCGCTGTCTTTTTCAGCCTAATTTCATCTAGCGACAAATGTCAAATGATCGGGAAGTGCGATCTGGAGCATGGACCCGAGAAATATCTGAAGACATACCAAAGCGCCAGCCCTCAGTTTAGCGGATCAGCCCGGTCCCCCCTACCGATAAATACTAAGTGCGTAACTACGACAAAGCGAAAGCGTCCGGCCTGGGATAACCGCCCACTGCCGACAAAACACTGCAAATGAAATTAGACGCTCCGCCAAAATGCTTTGATTAAATTCTACCAGGTCTTTAAAATCCGTGAAAGGCTTTTAAACATGGATTTGTAGCGTTGCGCAAGTTTACTGACTTCTACGCCGACGCGATTGACTTCGGCTTTTTTCTGTCAGCCGAGGTCGTTTGAAAATGGTGCGTTTCCGCTGGTGGGTCGCACTATATTCCGCTTATTATCATCTCAGTCAGTCAACCGGGTAGTTTTAACAGCCCGTGACTGTGGTTCGCACTATAATCTCCATTATTAAAGTAACCGAACCCCCGATTGGAATTATAATCAAAACACACATTTGACGCGCGTTGCCCAAATTATAATCTTAATCGGCGTTTCACAAAATAAAAAGTAACCCATGGAGATGGGACTAAAGCGCGGCCGCGCACGATGGCTATGCTCCTTTAATGACAATACCGGCTGACAGCGGGATGGAGGGAAAACGTCATATATTCAAAACTGTGTTAAGTGGCAAAAAGCAAAACCGCGTGTGAACGAAGAAATACATGAAGTAGCCGCCGTGGGAGATGCCGGGAAAAGAAGCCCGTCAAAACCAGCACCTGCTTTTTAAAACGTCAGTGTTTAGGTTAGTTGCGGGGTCGTAAGACAAAGTCCGGTTTGAAATAGACAATAACCTATCCGGCGTATAATAAGGTCCTATAGGTTAATGTAATACACCGCACCAGTACCATCATCGGCAGCGTAAGTCAAAATTTATGAACGTGCAAAAAGAAACACACAACTTCAAGTTAAACGACAGACTATCATCCAAACGGGATTTAAAGATTCACAGTCTTTACATCAAATGGAACAATATAACCAAGCGAATTTAATCCACAAATTACGACAAGCACTAAACATATAACTTCAGTGCAGCAGACAAGGGTTGATAATCAATAGCCAATAATTCCCCGCTAAATTAGCTGGTTAAGCTATCGGACTACAAAAGGTGTCTCGATAAAGCTTTTTATGTGACCATTTTTGCCAATACGCATTATAAATAAAGTTATACTTACCTTTAAAAAAAAATGTGTGAAGAAAACTGTTCCGAAACAAAATGACAGAGTACCTCTCTAAATATGAATAGAGAATTAATTTTAAATACTGCACAAGTTCCTCCCTCTCGCGTCTTCCAGATCCCCAAACGTTAATGGCTACGGTGGCGCGAAGTTTGGTGATTGGCTGAGAGTATTTTGTTTTTAAATTATTTTATTTTCTGATTCGCTAAGAAAGACACTAACGTTAGTTATGATTGGCTGGTAGCCCCGTCCAAAATCGGTAGGCCCTTGTTCTTTATGTATGATGTCAGTTCATACATTGAAACAAAATGGCGCCTGAAGTTTGACAGCTTGTGATCCTACTGAAAAGCGATCTGAGACCAAGCTGTTTTTTTTATGATCGGGCACCTTTACTACAAATTAACTGTTTTTGTTGGTTTATATTTAATTTAGTAAAATATCAGCTAAGTCATTTAGATGCACGAAAATAATTACTGGAATATTTATTCTTACTAAATTACCTGGATTATTCAGATTGCTAAATTAGCTAGTGCTGAGCTAGGGTAAGTGAAGAGCTAGTTCATTGTCGATACGTCAGTAATTTCACTGACATTACGATGTAATTGTACGAGGAGGCCAACGTTATGAATTTAACTTCTGGTTCGTGTGCTTCCGGATTTTAGGGGAATCCTTTTCGAAGCAAGAGTGAAAATTGCCGCTAACTTGTTTAATACCAATTTAAATATAAAACATTTTTAATAGCAGTATACACATTTGTGCATGCATTTTTGTTATTGGATGAAAATCGAAAGGTACTAAACATTTTGAAATGCTTGAATATAAAAATTGTTTACCATCGATGAACAGCAAAATGTGCTTAAATCGTCGGGCACCTGCTCATTACACAACTGCTGTTCAAGACGGATTGTCGCTTATTTACTTCCCAGTTCCATTAAATATCTAAATGCATTTTTCTTTCAGTACAAACTTGGATATTTTAATATACATACGATAGAACTAAATGATAATTGTGTAGAGGAAACATTATATACTGTAATATAGAAGTTTTCCCCGAAGTGTGTAAAACACGAAACAATTAATTTGATGGGATGGCAATCCATAACAGGGTGTGATATCACTGATTTTCTTTTCGATCCCATTTCATCGAGTATCAAGGCCGGTAACGCAGACACCAATCCCGTTATTCGGTGCTGGCCCAAACTTAACAATTATATTTACCAGGAGAAGAGTTCATGTAGTTCATGACCAGCTCTTTATAATAATACAAAGGTTTAAATTACCAGGTTTTTTAAAATCTTAATTTTAACGTTAGAATTAATTCTCAGAATGAAACATTCAAAATGAATGACCATAAATACTTGACTTGAGCAAACCCCACACACACAGCAGAGATGGGATTCAAACCGAAAGTTGCCAACTTCAGTCAAGTTTCCAGTTTAAGACAAGTCTGCACAAACAAGCACACGCCTTTACCTGTGCAACAGTTTAATTGCCTTCAAAATAGTCTGCAGGGTTTGCAAACTATCCAAAAGCTTCTGATATAGCAAATTTTAGGTTTATAATGCAATAATATTGATTTGCCGTAAGATTTCTTTCGTGAGCCCAAGTTTGAAACCTAAGTTTGAGTTGGCGACCCTGCACACCCCTAACCCTAGTGGTAGACGGATGAGGCGGCGATCAGCCACCTCCTTTAATAAAATAAATGCAAAAATATTTTAATATATACAGTTAATGCCGAATATGGTTCACTATTGATATTTTTAAAAATGCGTGGTAAATAACCGCCAAAAGCAACGCGAAAACCCTGCAGGAGGCTGACTCGGTAAGAATTGCTTTCCCCTGAGGTACGTGGTGCAATAGAGTATACGAGGCGCGGAGTCTAATTTACAACCCTCCAACTTCAAGCAATTAGAAACCATTTTGGAAAAGTACAAGGGGAAAAAAAACTCCGGTTGGATTGCTTTCAATTCTCATAATGCGCCCTGGAGTCGTGAACCATGCAGTGAGGCACTCTTCCTTCCTGTCTTACGATACAACAGTTTCAGTCTCCGCTCCGGGACTCGGGCTGCCTGTCGACATCATCGGCGATTGCCTCAGTTTGTTCAGAGATAATACATGTTCATTTAGTCTCAATGCGCAAAATGATTAAGTGCAAGTTTCTTGGACGACGTTAACCTTGAATGCACGCTTAAATACGCCGGAACATTTTTTTTTTCCCGTTCCTACAACGCTTGAATAGCAGGTTAACTTGGCAATCGGATGAATCGGAGCGCCCGGCTTTGTCTTCTGTGCAGCCCGCCGCATCGCTTCCTGTTCACGCAGCTGTAAGAGAGCGCCGCTCGGAGACCTGTTAGGTAACGGCGTGCAAATCGGTCGGCTGCTCATCAGCACGCCTGAAGAGGGCATGGGCCTCCTTAAGCCCCGGATCTCCATTGCTCCTCCGGGAACATATTTTATTCGGCTGTTTAAATACACTTAACACAGGGAGCAATTGACTCCATGGTACAATGTGAATTAATGTCTCCCCATGCACATTGCCTCAACAAAACTGCTGATCTCAACCAGAGTGTTATTTTCCTCACAGTGGGTAGTAACACTTCCCCCTGGAGCAAACCTAAATGCCCGTGTTTTTGCTATATAAATGTAATAAAATGATTTTGTTAATTAGGTTACCCTTTAACCCCCGGAGCCAGAAAACGTCTCTCACTCCGCGATATGGATTGTGCGTATTAAGCGTGGGATATAAGCCGGGTTTAGCTATGGTTTGTGTATGGTAAAGTCGATTACCTCATTTTTAATGTGGTGAAATGGGGAATGATGCCGGACAGTTATCCGTTTGGGATTGTTATTGTGGTTTCCTTTGATCACTTCTTAAAGTAAATAAATAAATAAAAACAGCATAAGGGCTACACGTACAGTGCACACACCAATAAAACTGTGGTTATATATTGCAATTTTATTTCATTCGCTCAAACAAAACAATGTTAGCATGTAAGAAAATTCTAATTAATGAGAACGGTATGGTACAAGGTGAACGATAAGATAACTGATTAATAACGAGTCTCAAAAACATTCAGGTGAATTTCTCCAGCACTAAAAGCCAAGCATTTGAGCCCCATTAACAAGTCTGAAAGTCCGAGAACATGGAGAGAAATTCACAAACAGCATTATGATTTTGACATTCCACCACAGATGATTTTAGACTCCCCCCAAATGCCCAGTAGCTAACATTGCAACGCCATTACTGACGCTGTGAAGAGGACTACGTTGCGTACCCGCTTCTAAATAATCTCAAATCTCTTAAAATAACTATAGAATGGAAAAAAACATATGTATGAGGTTATGACAACTTCTAGATTTACTAGTCATTTTGATCAACATATTAAATGCAACTTCAGAACAAGGCACAAACCATGAAGATTACAAACAGATTTATCCATGTACAGATGCATTTTTACCTTGATTGAAATACTCTACTTTCCAAATAACAGGACTTGATATCACTTTCTTCCTCTGGACATCAGACACAGAAAGCTTAGATGGAAATGGCATCATATTGGGTAAAATAGTGAAGAACTTTGGTGAGCTTGCCCTGCCACTGTGCAAAAGCAATTTCTTGCAAGCAGTATACTATGAATCTGTATGGGCTTTATTTTATTATTATTATTTTATTATTATTGAAGTGCAATTAATGCTGTAAACACAGACGCTTTGATCCAGACAAATACTGGGTTAAAAAAGTGAAAACTCAACCACAACTCCTTTGCTTTCAATGGAGATATGAGCAAAGACTTCAAAAATATACAAAATATTAAATTTGCTTTGTAGGGAGGGACACCGAGACTGATTCAGAGGGATAAGGCCATTAGTTATGGCAATGAATAGAAGGGACCAACTCCCTGATGAATCTTAATTCCTTTATAAAAACATAACTATGGTCAAAATGAACAATGTATGACCCCCCCGCCCCGTCCTGCCCCAACACCAGGCATCTTCATGTTCTGAAGCAGACTCTGTTTAAGCAAGCAATTAAGTTCCTAAAGAAAAAAAAAATCCCCAAAAGCTATTGTTACAAGTTTTATACCATGAATCTCATTCAAATAAAATGTTTTCCTCCAGGAGAATTTAAAATGTGAAAGTGAAAGCACGAATGAAACAGAAAGACTGTATATATCAATGCCAACAGTGATTACAAAAGTGAGAATATTTTGTTGATGGCACAAGCTGCAGTAAAGTAACTGCAGTTTCATGTAACAGAGATCTGGGTAAAACTAGCAGCTCCTCAAGGGGACGAATGCAGAGGTGACCAGGTTCTCCAGAAGGAAATCAATGGTCTGTCCATGACTGGGTGGGGCTCTTAGCCCAGACATAGGCAGCAAAAGCACTCAAAAGCAGCCTTCTGAAGTCCCAAACCAACAAATGTCACCATAGGATTACAAATCTGTTACAAGACCACAGTTAAGTATGGCTATGAATGCAGTATATCCCCTTTATACGCATCTTCCTGCCTCACCTTCCTGTAGGACACCACTGTTACTGAAGCCATTGAGAGTCTACAAATTGTACCAGAAACCAGGAAAAGATCTAGTCAGTCTTGGCTCCATGGAATTTGGGGGGTGGAGGCGACAGAGTGGACTGAGAAGGCCAAAAGACAGATGTGACACTTATTGCTCATAAGCTGACGACAACAGCAAGTAGGTTTCGTGGCAACCATGTGAACTTCACCTCACAGAAACTGGACATGCGGCAAGTGTGACAGAAATAAGAGATCTTCGAAATCAATCAGAAAGTGAGTGACAGTTCTGGAACACGGTCTACAGATCCAGTCTGGCTGTATGCAGATGCCGACTGGCACCTTGAAAGACAGAAGAGTGAGATTTGGTAAAAATGTCAAGAGACGTATGGCAGGAAGTCAGTTATGCTTGACACTCCTGCAGCAACATGAACACGCAAAAGAAAAGAAAAAAAAAAAAACAGGAGTCAGGCATGTGAGCATCCATTTCCAGGAATTACCAAAGGGGGCTTTTTCCCTCTTGTTTTTTATTTTTTTTAAAAAAGTCTAAGCCAAAAATAATGAGACTGGTTGATCCAAAGATGATTCCATTAAGCTACCTGATATGGCCGTGGGTAACGTTAGAACAGACAAGAAGAAACGACTTGCAGTGGTTTTTGTTTTTTGTAAATGTACATATTTAGGTAAGAGGGTATTTCAGGAAGACAAGCTTTACAGAGTCCTGCAGCAGTAGACCATACCCAGTCCATTTGTCCTTCATCCAGAGAGTCTTCCTCAACAGCTCCTAAGAAATTTGAGCTCTAACCCCCTTCCACCTCCCGTTCATCCGCTCTAACCCTCTAAACGTGCCTTTCACCAGAAGTTCACAAGTATGTGCGAAACGTCCAGACTCCTAGCATGAAGATGGTCTGCTTATCACACTGTGATGATTAAATACAGTATATATTTTGTTATTTGATTATGTAATCCTTATTTTCTTGTCATTGACAAAGAAAGTCACCCTTTGCATAATTACAGTCCCCTCCCTTTAAGACTGTGTCCTGCCCTCTGGAAGAGTCCCCTGGAACGGCGGAGCCACCAGGCTACAGAAGAGGAGAGACTACTTGCTATCCGATGCCACAATTGCCATTCCTCAGACTAGTATTTCTGGCTCCTTTCGTTCACTAGCAAATGTATCTTCTTCGTTAATAGGATTATTATCACCATCTTTGATTTTTTTTTTTTTCCCCTTTTTCATTTTTCAAATATTGTCATAACTGAAGTCGACCTTGAGGGGGTCAGGGGTGAAAGGTCAATGTGCAAGGACATCATCCTACGCTGTATTTGACTTGGCCAGTTCCTCCCGGATGGCTGCGGACAGAGAAACAGGATGGCAGAGGATCAGTTAGTGTCGTTAGTCTGTCCTTAAATCAGCACTCTGCACAAGTGACCACAAAGCAGAAGCGCAAATGCATAAATACTGATTTTTAACTCATAACTTTGTACTTGCTCTCCGTCAATAATGAATAGACAAACAGGAACCAGTCCAGTCACGTTACCTGCAAGCTTGCAGACTTACCATCAATTAGCTCTTCTTTCAGTTTTGTCAATTCCTTTCTCATTTCTTCTAAAATATCCTGCAGCAAAAGATCAAAACTTCAGGGATTTCGCAAGTATTGTGGCAACAAATTAAGCTTTAACACTATGGGGAGGGGGGTGTTTATATATGACAGACAGCACTGGACAGTCGGTGCCTGTGTCAGCAGCAAACAGGTGGAGGTAATCTAATCCCAAAAGTCATTATCATTCTACAAAACGCTCCCAATTCCTCAAATTGTTCAAAAGACAAAAGGCCAGAGAATAAAGACCTTTGTGGCACTGCGGCCATCTCACTGCTCTGCCCTTTGCGAGCCCCACTGCAACCAGCAATAGTTTTTATTTATTTGCAATTTTTTCATAACTGACTCCTGCATTACGTGATGCTTTTACTTGGCATCAGTGTCTAAACCGTACAGCATCCCACGGCAAACGTTTCACTCTGCATAAGCACTCATGGTAGCATGGTGCACCTTACACATATACAGTGAATTATTTACAGCAGGATAACGTGCTGACAAAGCTGTCAAAACCAAGCTGACAAGGTTACTCTATACCTATGTCTGCAGACACTCTCTGTCACACACACACAGGTTTGTAATTATATCTTTGTGGGGACTCTCCATTCATTTCTATGGGGAAAACTCTAATCCAGGGGTGTCAAACTGCAGTCCTGGAGGGCCGGAGCCCTGTGTAGCTTAGATCTTTCCCTGTTCCACCACAAATGATTCAGCTCAACAGCTATGTGGTAATTAGCACAAGAAGTTGAATCAGGTGTGTTAAAAGAGGGGAAACCCAAAAACGTGCAGGGTTCTGGCCCCCCAGGACAGGAGTCTGACACCTGTGCTCTAATCCCAACACGACGACCTTACCCCCTACCCAGCCCTAACCTTAACCATAAGTAACCAAATAAAATATGAGACAGGGTAAAAAGTCACAAATTTTTTGCTCATTCTGGGGAAATCAGCAGCACAAACAAACAAACAAACACACACACACACACACATACATACACACACACACACCAAATGTCCTCACAATGTGATGAAAAACCTGTTATTTTGATCTTGTAGGGACATTTTTTCAGTCCCCAAAAGGGGAAAATCTTATACAAATCTGTGACTGCAATCAGAAAACTCGAAATGTCCAGAAAGTCTTATATTTTGTTTGGTCCCTTATGGTTAAGGTTAGGGCTGGGTAGGGGGTAAGGTCGTCGTGTTGGGATTAGGGATTTTCCCACAAAAATGATTGGAGAGTCCCCTCAGAGATATGAATAAAAACGTGTGTATATGTATGTATGTACCACATACATATGTATGCATGTGACCCCCCACACACACACACACTCTTGCCCAGGGTCAGACACGGCCCTGGCGTTATGAGGAAACTCCTTAGCTGTCCTCTACACGCTGCCGTTTTGCAGAACGTCTGCTGTGCCCCCAGATAGCACTGACAGCTGAGGACCCCCCCACTTATCTGAGGCAGCGCAGGAGAGGTGGCAGCCCCAGCCTCCTGACACCAGCTACACCCCCTCCAGCCTTTACTCTCCTTCAATCAACTAAGTGGCAAGGAGGAAAACCTCCGTCATAATGTTAAAAAGCTGACTGATGTCGCTGACAGGCCACCACCCCACACTATTTAAACACCCATCTTACCTGTTTCAGTCTGTCATAGTCCAGACTGTCACTTGGGACCCCGTTGGCACTTAGGGAACCAGTTGGCGTAGGTGTGGACTTCGGCCTGGGTGGGGGGAAGGAACGAGCCAGATGAAGGCCACCATAATGATCTCAAAGATTCTGGAGCTTCCCTCTGGACCAAACCCTCTCCCACTCTACTGCACCAGCAGGTAGCATCCACCCACTATAAAAGCTTCCCCATAATTAGCATGATCGGAATTGGACACCGGAGACGACGAAACATAGTGGGGGAAATCTCAATTAAAATATCTTCAGGTGCTGATTAAAATTCAGGTGCTTCTGAAATAAATCAATGTATACAGGCGTGTAAATACGAATCAGTCAATGTCCAAGACCGACTGAATCCTCTTGCAGGTAATTTATGCAAACACACACACACGGCTACAGCAGTAAACATCATATCTAAGGCTTCTGCGTATAAAAAAAACACACAGTTAATAGCTACCCATGCTGTTGCTAAGGAAGAGCCCATTCATTGGTACTTTCAGCAAATTTCAACAGTGCTGGACAAGGCTGAGCTCTGCGGGTTTGATGGACGGTCTGATCGGAAGTGACCAGTGAACACTGGGACAGTAAACCCGATTCCCAATTTGCTGCGTGTTTTGGGAAAAGGTGCCGGCAAGAAAAGAAAAAAAAAAAGCACGCAGGGAATGTAAACGTGCGAGCATCCATGGCAACCGGATCGACACCTCTGGGGGAAATGCACCAGTAACGGAGCGCAGTGCTGAGAGATTTGGGGGTGGGGGGGGCATGCATGTGTTTGGAGCTGGGGTGGGATAACACACCACACACTGACGCATCCCAGCTGTCAAACCAGGCGGGAAGACGGGAAGCACGGGGGAACGTCACACAGGGTGACAACAGTGTGACTCTCTCCCCCCAAACAGAAGGAATGGAGGCAGAGAGGAAAAGTAAACACCAATAGGGGTCAAGACCTAAGAATTGCAGGTTGAAACACTGGGAGAAGCCCTTGTACCAGGTACCTGGGCTGACTGCATTCAATAAAATCAAAATCTAGCTTTGAGAATGAAAGTTTTGCATGAGGACTGACTTAGACTGTAAGGCGACAGCTGCACATCCTGGGCGTTTTGCCTGTTGAGCAGCAAACATCGACCCTTGTCAGAGAGGGACACACATCACACGCAGACGCACAGGCGGACGGGGGGGGCGGGGGGTGTTATCTTGACAGCAAGCCTTGCAGGAGCTGTGGTGAGACCTTGATAATGCCAAGGCATGCAGGATTGGAAGGAGCGGTCACGCCACGTCATGGCTGATGCGGAACAGCACGATGTCCCCCCCCCCCGATACTCTAAGGGACAAACATCAGGATGCAGTATGGAAATGTCCGTCGACCAGTTTGTCGAAACGTAAATGTCATGCGCGATGACTGCTGCAGTGACACAGCAATGCATTCGAAAAGCCCTGATCTCGGCTTCCCTTGGCAAGAAAAACACCACAAAAAAGCCACCACACACAAAAATGGAGACAGACCCCCTATACCTGTTCAAAGGGTCAGAGAGCTTGTCAGAACCAGCCTGATTTCTCCATGGAGAATCCCGTCTGCGAGGGTGAAGAAACCAGCTTATGGGAGGCCGGGGCATGGGACAGTGCTCCGCCCCCAGAGCAGCGAGGCGTCCTGGCCTCGCCCCCCCATTCATCTCCTGCTTATTCTTACTGCTAGGACAGCTAAGTTCAATCCCCAGGCATGAACATCTTACATAGAGGCTTTTGTTAATTTTCAGCTAATTTTTTTCTTCTTTTTTTGGACCTGAAGTCACAATTTTTCCAGGGGGGGGGGGGGGGGGGGGGGGCGGGGCGGGGGGGGGGGGGGGGGGGGGGGGGGGG
>JAODLD010000005.1:397245-407828 GCA_026781065.1 Mormyrops boulengeri | reverse complement strand
AGCTGCTGCCAGCCACTCAAGCAGGAAAGTCGATCCAGCATAATCACAGGTCTCCCCTAGGATTACTGTAATCGGAATAACCATATTCTGTTTTAGTGACTGCTGTGTGCATCTTGACACCGTAAAAATTATTCTACTAAAATTTATTCACGCGCCTAAGGTCTAACTGTTCTGTCCCTGCTGGATTTTAGTTCTGGGTCATATTTAAGAATCTGAAAGGGGAAGGGGCAGTTGCCTTTAAAAAATGAACAAATCCACCAGACAAGCCCCCAGAGGATGCACACACCGCAGGTGTGTTTGTGTCTCCCGCCGGTCTGCCATCTTTGCTCTTAGCGATTTCTGCTGAAACAAGTGACCTCACCAGCATGTCCTCTCACAGTGGGAAGCTGCAATATGTCAGAACGGCTCAGGGCAGGGTGGGGGGCGGTTTTGGATTGGGCCGCATAGCTCTCTTCATGTGGGGTAACCACCCGGTCCCAGTGTTGGCCATTGACTCCTTTTCCTAACCACGAGAGGCCGTCGTCGTCTCCTCGCGGTTGTTAGCGTGGCGCCCCATTCACTCTGCATATGCTAACAGGCTGCTCGCTCCCGGGGTGTCATACGCTTGGGCCTGATTTCCCCTAACGATGAATTCATTCATTGTGAATTCCCTGGAACCTGTTTAAGCCTGAGCTTTGAAGGGACACCAAGCAGAGATACTAAATCTGAGCATTGTGGTCTTCATTCTGTAGGTTGATTTTAGTACCAGGTGATGATTAAGGGTCACGCTGCCCTCAGCCCTGAAATCCTCGGCCAGCCTGGAGATATAATGCAGCTTTCCTGGGATCAGGGCTTTGTAGGCATCACAGTCTTCATGTCATGGCCTTCTGTGACTGTCCTCTCTGTGTGGGTCACTGTGAATGCACACTCGGGAGATTTCTGTCCGCCGCATGACTGAGTGGCCTCCAGCCACTAGGTGGGGTAGTGATGAGGCTGTTGGAGATGCCGTGGGGAGGCGGGGGAGGGTCCCTGAAGTAGTGACGTCAGGCCGCTTCTCCTCGGTAGATGGCGTGAGGTGGAGTTTTTTGCTTGGGCGGGGGCATGGTGGCTGTTTCGGGGTCGTCCATGTGACTGTCGTGGCCTCCCTTGCCCCCAGCACAAGCAGCGCTGCCCGGTTCTGGAGGACCAGCTGGTGGACCTGGTGGTGTACGCCATGGAGCGCTCAGAGACAGAGGAGCAGTTCGACGACGGCGGTACCAGCCAGCTGCTCTGGCAGCACCTGTCCAGTCAGCTCATCTTTTTCGTGCTCTTCCAGTTCGCCAGCTTCCCACACATGGTGCTGTCGCTGCACCAGAAGGTGTGCCCCGCCCACCGCCATCCCCCGACACACATGCAACCCACCTTAGAGATGAGGTTCTGACAAGCTTTCGTTACCCCGCTCCCCAAAGCTGGCTGGCCGCGGCCTCATCAAAGGCAGAGATCACCTGATGTGGGTCCTTCTGCAGTTCATCTCCGGAAGCATCCAGAAGAATGCCCTGGCTGACTTCCTTCCGGTCATGAAGCTGTTCGACCTCCTGTACCCCGAGAAAGAGGTAAGGGCGGACGTGGCAGAGTGGCCAGATGGTGGCGCTGTGGGTCAGGAGGGACTGCTGACTCACTGGGAGGTGGCCAGCATCTTCTGGGTTTTATGAATGTCGTACACGGAGCGGGTGCTTTCGGCATGCTGGGAGGGCAGGCGTACTGTATGGTGTACCAGCAGAGGGCGCACTGCGCAGCGCATCAGGAGACGTTTCTCGCCGTGTCTCCTGGCTGAAAGTCAGTGCTGTTCAACCAAAGCAGCTCCACCTGTGTTGGCTATCAGCTTGATGCCCAAAACTGAAATTCTTTCAAAATATATCTCCAGGACTCCATTATCTCCCTCTGATTATCTGCCTGTCCTCGACTCCTGAGCACGTTAGTTCTAGGCCCCGTTGAATGGCCTTCTCTTCAGGGTTAATCACATATGGCTGTGTGCTGAGCGGTGAGATCACTGCCCTGGACTGTCAGGGCTGTGAAATATGACTCCAGTATTTTACAGCCATATCATCCCTTCTCACCTATTAGCAGCAGTACTACAGATACTGCTGTTAATCGCACTTCTAGCACTTTCTGTTTCTGTATGTGAGATATCACTGTAAAGAAACCCATTTGTCTTCCAATAGCGATAAAGTATAAAGTTTTTAAAAAGCAGTACATTATATTTCAAGAGAAGTCCCATTGAATATAGTCTCATAAAGACCACAAGTCCAAATTTTAAGTGAGTGTGTATTTTATGGGCTGTAATATGAAATGCTGCAGTGAAATATAACAGAATCGCATTAATATCGTGTAATGGAAGCTAATTACTTACAGGATCTGCCTTGTTAGCGGCAGTGGCTGCACTGAGACCACAAGCTGCTCTGTGTGGTTGGTTCACCGACAGGAATATAATTTCCCTGGAGCCCCGCCTGTAATTTGCCTTTAGGGAGATTCTGTGTGTGTTTTTTTAAAAAAATGACTCCGGTCGTGATTCCTCCATCGCCTAAAAACAAGCCTCACGCTGGATGATGTTCTTGAGTGGTTCGTCGACGGTTGAACAAACTACCTAACTACATCCATTCTCCTGAGTCCCTCACAGCCTTCAAGAGATCCATCTCTTGGCTGTTCCATTAATATGGAGTTACTTGGGCACTGCTGGAAGCTCTGTTGTGTTCCTCTCTAGTATATTGGCTTTATTTTGAAAAGCTTTTCTGATCGTGGCTTTCACTGTGTTTTCTATAGCTCGTGTTCCCATAACAATGCCGTACTTATTGTTGGTCACTCATTGGATACATAACCTAACAGCATATATACCTAAGTTGCTTCCTTGACAGCTATATGCTTGTAATTATCTACATCACCTTCACTTTGCTTTGGGCTAAAACTTCTGTCAAATGAGTCGAGCTGAACGTCCTTCTTACAGTGTATCCCAGTTCCCGACATCAACAAGCCCCAGTCCACCCACGCCTTTGCCATGACCTGCATCTGGATTCACCTCAACAAGAAGGCGCAGAACGACAACTCCAAGCTGCAGATCCCTATACCGCATTCTCTGAAGCTTCACCACGAGTAAGGCGCCTGCCGCGACCTCAACAGCAGCCCGATCCAGTGGAAATTTGGGGTTCTGGGGGTGTCCGGGTCAGTGTGAGGTGGGGGCCTCATTGGATGCTGAATCAGAGCTTTAATTCTGGGTCCAGTTAAGAAGAAATACTTAGATTAAAATTAAGACTGACTTTATTTATGTCGGAGGGAAATTCTGGTGCATACAGCAGCAAGAACGTGTGCCCAGACAAACAAGCATATTGTGCTGTACAGACAAATAGTGAGAATGATGACTAAGCTTTTAGGATTGTGAAGAGTGCAGGTCAGCGATGGATATTGGATGCTTTAAAGAAGAATCCTGCTTAATTTCACTGTGATATTCTCAGCTGCAAGTTTCCGCGGTGCGTCCACAGCGATATGAATGCTAGCGGTCTTCCTGACATGCACGTCTGTCGCATGCGACGACCTCCCTGCCGCCCTGCTCAGGTTCCTGCAGCAGAGCCTGCGCAGCAAGAGCCTCCAGATGACGGACTACAAGATCGCGCTGCTCTGTAACGCCTACTCCACCAACTCGGAGTACTTCACGCTGCCCATGGGCGTGCTGGTGGAGACCATCTACGGCAACGGCAGCATGCGCATCACACTGCCGGGCACCAACTGCATGGCGTCGGGCTCCGTCACTCCCCTGCCCATGAACCTGCTGGACTCGCTCACCGTGCACGCCAAGATGAGGTGTGGCCCGACACCCTACCATGCTGGGAGGGGGGCTCCGATGCTTTTAGAGACTCGATTTGATCGATGCCGCCCTGCCAGCTCTGGACTAGATTTGGTGCTGAAGCGCCCGTTGTCCATTGGCAGTGTGTTACTCACACCGGCATGCTGGTGGCCGTGTTTCACTGACAGGCGAGCCGCTGGCCATCCCACGCGTTCTGTTCCGCTGCGACATCCTCGTTAGCAGTTCTCATTATATCACCTCTACGGATAGGAATACGCTCGGGCCAGGATGCGGGGCCTCGAACAGCCGTGGGGTGGGGGTGGGGCTGGGGTAGGATCCTGAATCGACCTGGTTAGCGCCTCGCTGCTAGCAATAAAACGACACGTATCCCTGACCTCTGACCTCCGAGCAGAGGGGACGGCCACTCAACTCCCATGTTTCCCTATGTTGTTGCAGCCTGATCCACAGCATAGCCACACGTGTGATCAAGCTGGCCCATGCCAAGTCCAGCATCGCCCTGGCCCCAGCTCTGGTGGAAACCTACAGCCGTCTGCTGGTCTACATGGAGATTGAGTCCCTGGGAATCAAAGGCTTCATCAGTAAGTCCCAGATGTTTTGGGGGCGTTCCTCAAGAAACGCTTAATATATAACGTCTGTCGGGCAGATCGTTAGATTAGCTGAATATTTAAGTCCCCGCTTGTGAGTCCAGCTCCCTCTATGTTGAGGAGGGAACCGTTTCATTGCCCCCTTGCGCCTCCACCAGGCCAGCTCCTGCCAAACGTCTTCAAGTCGCACGCCTGGGGTATCCTGCACACCCTGCTGGAGATGTTCAGCTACCGCATGCACCACATCCAGCCTCACTACCGCGTCCAGCTGCTCAGCCATCTGCACTCTCTGGCCGCAGTGCCTCAGACCAACCAGAACCAGCTGCACCTGTGGTCAGTGCCAGTGGGGGGGTAGCGGGACTTGACCCGCCTCTTGGAAGAGCATGAGTCCTCGCTGTCCTGATTTAAGTTTGTGGACCCGTAAATGATTTAATCAAGCCAGAGTGTAATTACTACATTGGAGCGTTTATGTCACACTCAGCATGAATCCCAATTCACCTTGGCTCACCGCTGTTTTACCCACTTATACGTGTTAGTCAGTCCCTCCAGGATTTCGTGGGCTTCTTTTTTGATTGTTGCGGCTTAAAATGCTTGATTTTGCAGCAGCTTTCTCAAAAAGTTGCGGTGAAAGTTGCGATGTTTTGAGGCCTTATTTTTTGTCTATGTCTTTGCAAGAACAAATGTATTTACAAAAATGGTTGCAACTGTTTTGCAACATTGCAGCTTCCTGGAGGGACTGGTTAGTGGCATGAATCTCATTCAGTGATCCTGTTTCATGTATCCAGGGAGAGACGACTTTTGTACCCTACATTAAGGATTAGTTTAGGATTGGGAAAGAAGGCTTACAATGTGAAGGCGAAAGCTTGAGCCCTTTAGTGTAGAGCAGTGTTTTCCAACCCAGACCCCAGGGAGCCCCAGGCAGTACATATTTTTGCTCCCTCCCAGCACCCAGGAGGGAGCAAAAATGTGGACTGTCTTGGAGGTCCCTGTGGACTGGATGGGGAAACACTGGTGTAGAGGAGCACCTAAATGTGGCACTGAGTTATTAATGTGTGTGTGTGTGTGTGTGTGTGTCTGTGGCACCCCCAACAGTGTGGAAAGCACGGCCCTCCGGCTGATCACGGCTCTTGGGAGCTCCGAAGTCCAGCCACAGTTCACACGCTTCCTCAGCGACCCAAAAACCGTCCTGTCGGCGGAATCAGAGGAGCTCAACCGCGCCCTCATCCTCACACTGGCCCGAGCCACGCACGTGACAGGTCAGCGCGGGTTAGCCTGCATTGTGCCGCGCATGCACTGAACGTGTCACCGGTTCATCCAGGTTCATGTGGATATGTGCTTGGTCTGCAACACTTAAATAGCAAATAACATAAAAAGTAACATAGGCGTACGTAACAGCTCAGTCTGTAGGCTGAAATATTACCTAACCATCTATAAATGAGTCATATGACAATATGTTATCTTTTGATCTTCAGTGTAGCTGCAGAAGTGATATTGTGGTCTACGATTTGCATAAGAGGTCAACTGGGAGCCAACGCTTTAGGGTCTGAGTCTCCTAGCAGGCTGTCTTGTGAGGGCACTAACGGTGCCTGTCTGACCTGCTTCCCCACCATACTCCCACAGACTTCTTCACAGGCTCCGACTCCATACAAGGCACCTGGTGTAAGGACATCCTACAGACCATCATGAGCTTCACCCCGCACAACTGGGCGTCGCACACGCTGAGCTGCTTCCCTGCCCCACTGCAGGTACGGGGGTTGGAGAGCCCACGGAATAATGGCGGAAACATGTGGGAGGGTCCTGTCATAAGCCAGAATCATCCAGCAGCCAAAGCTGCCCTGAACTTCAAGGCTAGCGCTGGAAGCAGTATGCGGCTGTACATATTTTATGTGCAGTAAGAGGTGATGTAAGGCATCTCATAGATTCTCTGATTTATTCGCACGACGCTGAAAGCAGGATGAGAATTGAGCTCTCTCCCTCTCCTCTGTAGGCGTTCTTCAAGCAGAACAACGTTCCTCAGGAGAGCCGCTTCAACCTGAAGAAGAACGTCGAGGAGGAGTACAGGAAGTGGAAGTCCATGACTAACGAGAATGACATCATCACACACTTCTCCATGCAGGGCTCCCCGCCTCTCTTCCTGTGTCTCCTGTGGAAGATGCTTCTGGAAACAGACCACATCAACCAGATTGGTTTCAGGTACTGCATGAGCAGCTCTCAGGCCAGGCAAGCTTTATGGCACTTATCAGAAGGTGTTGGCTACTCCTGCATTTTCTAACTTGCTGATGAGCTGCACTGAATATGGCTCATGTGGTTCGTCAGCGCTTTATTAACCCTATGTGGCTTTTGTAGCTTGCTGAAACGTTATCCTTAACCTACCATTGTTCAGTATTTTGTCCCAGTAGTCAAGCAGATTGACATCTGGTATAATTCAAGTCAATCAGTCAGTGTCTAGTCCTGTGATTGTAGAATGACACCCTCAGCTCTGTGTATCAAGTAAAGAACATGTATCTTTCACTTGGCAGCCAGTGATGGGGATGGTATTTTGAATGCTTGAATGAGGGCACTGGGTCTGGCCTTCACTGGGAGTCCATGAGTACACACAGCATTATTCTTGTTAGTGAGGTCACCCTGACCCAGGGCTTTTATGCATTTGCACAGCTCGTTCCTCCTCCCGCGTGTGCCGTTTGTTACTCTAATCACCAGTTCTCACGGACGGCCCCAAGGTGTTCCTCAAGGCTTTCTGTGTCCAGGTTCACAGGGGCCTCCCCAGGGCAGTAAATCACTGTGCTTTAAGGTCACATTTCTGAGACCATCGCTGAAGTCAGTTTCCTGGTCCGTGTTTTGCTGCTGCTCCCATGGCGCTCTCCCCTGACGTGTCACCCGCGGCTGCTTTTGTGACAGTTGTAATCCTGTATCCAGCATCAGAAATTTATCAGAGTTTTAACAAAGTTTATCTCAGGGCTGACAGCAAGTTTGCTGTGTAGATGTTGAAAGTAAGTCGTTTCTCTGTGTGACAGAGCTGTTCCCCTCCGTATTTTTGGCAAATCTGGGCCAGCAAGCCCTCACAATTGACCCTCTGATGATGGATCTTCACCCAGAGCAGCCCTGCTTCAAGCAAGGATTTTGGCAGGCTGTGATTTTGTCCCATTTTTTCACCAGACCCTCCGGGTCACGCTTTGGAGCTCAGTTCCTGTTGATGTAACTCCCAGGGGAAGGCTTCCTGTGAAAGTCATTAAGTGCCCGGATAAGTCGCACTCCCCAAAGAAAGTATGTTAGGAAAAAGAAAACAGTCCCCCAGTCACTCTTAATGCATCACCCTCCCCTCAAGAATGATGGCTTTTCAGTCGTGACTGTTATGGAAAGATTTCTGGATCGTTGTACTTGGAGATACACAAAGCGTGCGTGATATGACGCCAGTGGAAAAAAGCTGAAAGTTTTTTTTTTTTCCTTTTAATTCCAAGGAGGGGTCAGGTGTCCCGACACAGCACCCCCTGTCTGTTGCGTGAAACATTTAAAAAGGCTGCTTTCCAAGCTGTCGCGGGCGATTATTAAAAACGGGATGTGTGATGTCAGAAGCTGTCGGCTCAGACTCGGATGGCACTGGGGTGATTAAGTGGGTGCCGGTGCTGAAACGTGCCACTGTCTGCTTCTGTGGCGGGGCGAGGTTGGGGGGGTAACCTATTTCGGGAATGCTGCTCATTCCATCTCTGCGAGTTGGGGGTGGCCGCCCTCCCTCCTTGTGAATGACGGGTTCGGGAGACCTGCCTGATTTCACTGTCGGTGTTCGGCTTTGAGTGATGACATCACGCTAGGTCTTGGCGTTCCAGCGTCTTTTGGTGATTCATGAGTGAGGGTAGAAGGCAGCCTCTGGCACCCCTGGGTTTCATTCCCACACTGCGGGTTAACGGTAGCCACGCCCCCATCCCAGGGTCCTGGAGCGGATTGGTGCCAGGGCACTGGTGGCCCACGTCCGGACCTTCGCCGACTTCCTGGTGTACGAGTTCTCGACGTCTGCCGGGGGCCAGCAACTAAACAAGTGCATCGAGATTCTCAACGACATGGTGTGGAAGTACAACATCGTCACGCTGGATCGCCTCATCCTCTGCTTGGTAAGGAAAAGCAGCCTCCCTGGGGGCCTGTCTCTACCATTTTCCCCCTTGTAAACTGATTTTATTCATTTTACGACATTACACTTTTTAACTGGGAATTTCATTGAAGGGTACGGTAAGTTGTTGCTGAGGATTGGCTGTAACCCTGCATCCCGTCTCGTCCCGTCCCATCTGAAGGCCATGAGGAGTCACGAGGGCAACGAAGCCCAGGTCTGCTACTTCATCATCCAGCTGCTGCTCCTCAAGCCCAACGACTTCCGCAACCGCGTCAGCGACTTCGTCAAGGAGAACGCCCCAGAGCACTGGCTGCAGAGTGACTGGCACACCAAGCACATGTCCTACCACAAGGTCTGCATCTGCCCTCGACGTCTACTTTCGATGATGTTTGATGTTGTCGGGAGTGACTGATCATGTAGTCCAGCTAGCTGGGAAGGGTTGCTGCATGAGATTGAATTTAATAATAATGAAACCTGTCCTCTTCCTCTGTGACTTCAGGCCTTTTGATGATATCAACTGATTTCTCGGTTGTAACTTCTTATTCATGTGAGGCTGTGAGCCGGTTGTGATCTCCCTGGGTGTGACCTACAGAAATACCCCGAGAAGCTGTACTTCGAGGGCCTAGCGGAGCAGGTTAACCCGCCGCTGCAACTACAGTCACAGTACCTGCCTATCTACTTTGGCAACGTGTGCCTCCGCTTTCTTCCCGTCTTCGACATCGTCATCCACCGATTTCTGGAGCTGCTGCCCGTCTCCAAATCTTTGGAGACGCTGCTGGACCACTTGGGCGGCCTCTACAAGTTCCACGGTGAGGGGCACCCTGGGGTAAATGTGGCAGGAGGGGACACTGAGCTTCTGCTTCTCAATGTGGTGTGGAGGAGCATCAAGGAGTTAACATGCTAAAGTTTTTTTTCTCTTCATCCTGGGGGTTCCTGCTCCCTCATGTTGTGATGGACGTGGTCTGGCTCTCAGTTTGAAAGTCTCCTTACGGTCTAACACCCTTCTGGTTCGCAGACCGGCCTGTGACGTACTTGTACAACACGCTACACTACTATGAGCGACACCTGCGCGACCGTACCAGCCTCAAGCGCAAGCTGGTGCACGCCATCATGAGCTCGCTGAAGGACAACCGCACCCCAGGATGGTGCCTGAGCGAGACCTACCTCAAGTTTGGCATGAACGCGCGTGAGGACAACATCTGGGTACCGGATGACACCTACTACTGCAAGTTGATCGGACGCCTGGTCGACAATATCCTCCCGGTTCGATTCAGGCTTGACCTCTGAGCTGCTGTGCTGAGTCTTGGTGCGGCCGGGTCTGTGAAGGGTGACCCGATGTTGCAGCCAACACCCTGTAATGGTCAAAATGTTACACAGCGACTCATCGAGCGCATTTATAGCATCGATCTGTCGATCCGCCTACTCAGGACAAGGGTGTGGTTGGGGTTCAAGGGGCATTGGAGCCTATCTGGCAGCGCAGGGCTACATCCACGCACA
Organism: Mormyrops boulengeri; assembly: GCA_026781065.1. Lineage (NCBI taxonomy): Eukaryota > Metazoa > Chordata > Actinopteri > Osteoglossiformes > Mormyridae > Mormyrops > Mormyrops boulengeri. The sequence continues at coordinate 397,831 of JAODLD010000005.1, read as the reverse complement.
CAGACTCTTCACATACTACCAGCCATTTAAAGATGCCAGTTTGGCTAACCAGGACTTGTAGAAAACTGTATATTGGCAGACTTTAGGAGTTTCTTCCCCTGTGATGACCTGTGTTAAAATGACTGTTGGCGTTTTGCGTCGTTCCGTTTTGCGGAGAAAAGTCGGCCGATAAGCACGTTCCTTCCTTGACTCCCCTTACCCATGGCGGGCAAGTCTCCCGGACCTTTTCCCAACTGCGACTGGAGGTTCAACGAGTTCCCAAACCCGGCGGCGCACGCCCTGCACGTGACCTGTGTGGAGCTCATGGCCCTGGCCGTCCCCGGGAAGGATGTGGGCAACGCGCTGCTCAGTGTGGTGCTGAAGAGGTAAGGGCAGGGCCTGCGGGGAGAAGGTGGGGCTGGTGGGTGAGCAGCATTTAATGAGGGCGGAGCTTGGGGGTGGGGTGACACCACACTGAAAACATAGTTCATTACAATCAAGCTGCATTTAATGAGGGCGGAACCTTGGGCTATCGGCATCGCTAAACGGCATTCACGGTACACAGCACACGAACACAGATGACGTAACACTGGACCCCGACCGGTGG
>JAODLD010000005.1:383158-397145 GCA_026781065.1 Mormyrops boulengeri | reverse complement strand
CTGAAAACACGGTTCATTACAATCAAACAGCATTTAATGAGGGCGGAGCTGGGGGGGGGGGGTGTGAGACCACACTGAAAACATGGTTCATTACAATCAAACAGCATTTAATGAGGGCGGAGCTTGTGGGGGGGGGGGTGAGCCCACACTGAAATATTGATGTTTATTACAATCAAGCATTCTTCAATAAGGTCAGCAGAGGATTTATGGAGGGCTGTTGTTAGCGCTGTCTCTGAGTTGTTTTTCACCCTCTTCAATTTTAATGTTGCAATGTACAAACATAAATATTTATAAATAAATTGCTTCCTGAGAATCAGTGTGAGCATTTTGGACCTTGGTGCTTCAGGCCTGTGATGCTTGTAGCCGGTATAATGCACTGCACTCATTGTTTCTGTATTGCTCACCCTGTGTGTGTGTTTCTGTGTGTTTACAGCCAGCCCCTCGTCCCCAGGGAGAATATCACCCCCTGGATGAATGCCATAGGCCTGGTGATCACGGCCCTGCCGGTAGGTCCGCTCCTACCAGCCGCGGTTGGTCTTATGGGCCTGCAAAGCTAACGCTGATGCTGATCCGCCATTCCAGTCGCTCGATCGCAGCACGCTGGCAGCCCGTGGCATTTTGTTGTGGAGATTGAACAGCTGGTACAGTCCTCAACTGCAAAAAAAACGCCCAAACGCAGGGAGCCTCTGCCGCGTTGCGCCGGCTGTCGCGCCACATTGCTATGTACGGTTATTGCGTTCGATTCTCTGTCACCATGCCAACAGCTGACAGGCGCAGCCCCAGGAGGCCCTCCTGATCCTTCCCGGCGGATAAACACCTCTTGATCTGTTTGTTTTTGTTGTGTTTTTTCTTCCCTCCCTCCCCCACCCAGGAGCCATACTGGGTGGTCCTGCACGACCGCATCGTGAGTGTGGTGAGCAGCCCCTCCCTCACCTCGGAGACTGAGTGGGTGGGTTACCCCTTTCAGCTGTTCGACTTTACCGCCTGCCATCAGTCCTACTCAGAGATGTACTGCAGCTATGTACTGGCACTGGCCCACGCCGTATGGCACCACTCCAGCATCGGCCAACTCTCCCTCATCCCCAAGTGCGTAGCCCCGCCCCGCCGACCTTCGCCATTGGACACATTTCCAAATGAACCGGTGCTGATTGGCTTTCACTCTTAATGAGGCTGTAAATTAGTGAAGTATGCGGTGAGATGAATGAGCCTTGCTGGCTAAGACTTGTTGTTCCTCCACTTTCTTGCAATATTGTGCAAAAGTGTTAGTTAAAGGAAATGTTTAAAGCTATTAATCTAGGTAGTATGTCTATATTTGTTAAGGAAACAATGCAATTTAACGTTAGAACGTGTGCAAATTAACACAACGACAGCTAAAAGTTACTGATATGTTGTTGGACGGCTAGATGAACACCGCTTCAGTTCCCAAACCTCTCCTCAGGGGCACCTCAGCCATTCCATGGATTTGTTGAATTTCACCATCAGCTCAATTAATTGATTAAATATATGGGTATATTGAATGGTTGCTGCAAATCCTGGGGTGACTTTAGGAGAGGTTTTCAAATGGCTAAGCTGACACACTTTGACAAACAGATATCAACATGATAGTTTTATACCAACATGAAAACCATTTTTAAACATTTTGTATGAGACTTTTGCAGTCATTCCTTACAGATGTGAGGCTTTTGTCATGGGGTTAGCTTGAAGCCAGAGCAGGAAATCCTAAAATATGAAGGAATCGGTTTTCTCATCAGTCAACCGTGCCAGTTTTTCTCCCTGAACGCTCCGTCCCGGTTAAGCCCTTAATCTCCGGTGCAGGTTTCTGAGGCTAACGGAGTAGAGAGCCGTTCAGCTCTCGATACAGCGTTGGTGTGTGAAGGGAAGGGCTTGAGATTATGGGGAACCAAACTGTCTCGTGGTGCCTTTTTCCCGCTGTCTGTTTTGGTCCCGCGTAGCATGCTGACAGCTCTTGGGTATGACATCCATCTACCCTCCAACGGGGGTGGTCGGGGGGGGCGTGAGGGATCCGGGAGTGACCTCTGACCCTTTTGACCCAGGTTCCTGTCAGAGGTTCTGAAGCCCATCGTGAAGACCGAGTTCCAGCTGCTGTATGTGTACCACCTGGTGGGCCCCTTCCTGCAGCGCTTTCAGCAGGAGCGGACGCGCTGCATGCTCGAGGTACCGCTCCGCCCCCGCCATATCTCACACTGCACGATATCACATCGCGATTATATGGCACGTGTACAGTAAGCATCAGGGCTTTAGATGACGCCCAAAACATTTGTCCGGGAGCTAGCTTTTCGGCACTATACGGACGTTTGCTTATATCCATGAATTGTAGTATGCCTAAAATGGGAGATGCGTTTATTATGATGCCTAAAAATGAATCTCTATAAAGTCACCATATCCTTATGTTTATCAAATCTGGTTAGTGGAGCACGCCACGTACCACTGTTTTCTTATATCATGGAAGCGATAAGCGGTAAAGAAAGGGACAGCTCAACTGCCACAACATCTTTTAAAAGAGGAGACACTGTGGTTAAACAAGGTAAAAAGACGTCATGGTGTGGCGCTACTTTTTGCAGTTTGAAGTCTGACACGTTTATTAAACACCACCGAATTTATACAGATTACTAATTTTTGGGCGTCACAGTACACAACTCATTAATATTTTAAGCGTACTACTAATCTGCTTACCAAATGGTGGCCGTAAGTAAACGTCCATATAGTACTGAAAAGCCAGCATCCGACTAAATGTTTCACCCATCATCTCAAGCCCTGGTGATGATTGCGCATGCACCATATAATCGCAGTGTGATGTCGTGCAGCCCCAGTAAGCGAGCTTGTTTTCACATGACAAACCCTGCAGGTGATTCTGTTTCATTATCCTCTGGTTACTGGAGGGAATCTCAGAGTTAAATAGCTCTGGGATGAATCTTTTGACCAGAAGCAGCAGACCTCCTAACTCACTGACTCTCTGCTTCTCCGGAACAGTTAGTAGTCTGTCAATTTTCAGCCTATTAACTGGCTGGTGGCAGTCCTTCCAGTCTATCTCCTAGGAGGCATGTCCCTCTAGGGCCTTTGACATCCTGACCATGTGCGCGGTGTGTAACGTCTGCCCTCCGCCGTTGTCTTTGGCTGATATCGCTTCTCCAGATCGGAGTGGCTTTATACGAGATGCTTCAGGCTGTGGACCAGCTCAGCAAAACTCTGGTCTATACGGACCCCATCTGTGACTTCCTATACCACGTCAAGTACATGTTCACCGGGGACAGCGTCAAGGACCAGGTAAGGGCCTGGCCTTCATCTAGGGGGTTCTTTCTCGCTGCCCTCTCCCCCCGTGCCGTTCACTATGACGGTGCCCCACCCAGGTACTCGTACCTTACGTGTTTTGGGCCCAAGAAGGGCCCCTCGATTTCACTGGGCATGTGTCCCGTCGCCCTGTATTTTGCTCAGAATGCACAGCCCGTGTCTCATGTTGGCCTTCAGGTGGAGAAGATCATCTGCACGCTGCGGCCTGCCATGAAGCTCCGACTCCGCTTCATCACACACAGCAGCAAGATGGAGCCGGCAGCCCCCAGTGCTCCCCCCGCCGGGGTGGCCTCCCCCACCGGGCAGCCCCCCCAGGGGTCTGTCAGCGTCCCGCTGTCTGTCGCTCAGTGATGCCTCTCTCCAGCCGGTCCTCGCCTGGCTCTGTTCTGATTGCACCTTTCCCTTGGCCCATGGGATGGTCGGTTTTCCCTGTCTGAAACCCAGTCAGCAGCTGTTCAGAACCCCTTGTCTCTGCCGCAGTTACCCAGCAGTTACCCCATGGCTCCTCAACATTCACCTATCACACATTTTTCTCACTTGGTCCTCTTTGGTGGTTCTTTTGGAACATCCACCAATCAGCTTGGAGTATGCTATTTTTGCTCCTCCCCTTTGGCCCTGAAACATTCACTTGTTCTGTCTTCCTACGGATTGTTGGTTGTCCGCGTTGCCCGGTAACAGCCAGAGTATCAGGGGATCATGTGCATAAACTGTGACTTTCCCCAAAATGGAATGACAGATTTCTTATTTTTGTAAACTGCTTCCACCTTAAGCATCATTTCCGTGCGTCACCTCTGTAGAAAAGTGGGAAATAGTTCCGGAATCATCATGGAGAAGTTTGCTTTCTGCATTCCATTGCCCCTGCTCCCAAGGTGTGTATATAAATGGCAGTGTTGGACTGTCAGTCTGTCCTGGCTCCTCCTCATCATGACAGCAGTAAATGGCGGGCCTTCAGAAGGAACTCTCTTTCATGGAACATTGAAGTTATGTAGCTGTTTTTTAAAATGAAATATTCACCAAAACAATGTCTTTTGAAAATAAAATCTGGTTTATTGTAGTGGGTTGCATTGGTATATTTTCTGCAGCCTCATTGCCTCTGATAAACACATACTTTACTTTGCGGTCAGACAAGCAGTGAGTCGGACCTCTTCTGCCTCATCTATTCATGGTTTCCAAACCTGCAGAGGTTGATATTAATAGGATCTTAGTAGCCACAATTTGTTGCTGTCATTATGGTAAAAATTTTGAAACTGGGTTGGCACATTGGCATCCTGCCCCCTAGCCCTGTGTTTATGTGGGGTTTCTGTGTCCGCTGGTTTCCTCTGGGTGTCGTCAACCCCCCCCCCCTTTTATTTGCTCTGTCCAGAAACATGAATTTAGCTGTGCGTGTGTGTGCATGCCCTGTGATGGACTGGCATTCCATTCAGGTTGTCCCTAACTTCATGCCCTGTGCATCCTGGGATAGCCTTCATGCTTACCGTTATCCCTGTACCGATTAAGCAGTGATGGGTGGATGGACGGACGGATGGATGGATGCACAGCTGGATGGATTTACTTTGGAAAGTACCTGTCTGTTCTCCTTTCCCGGTCTGAACGATCTGCGATGCAGGTCTCGGCCCCCCGGCCTGAGTGTGACCCCCCCCCCCATCCCACTGGCCGGCCTGTTTCACGTGCCATTCAGGAACTTAATTAATTCTCCTCCAGGAAGCAATTAGGGCAGCAAGATGCTTTCGGCATGTTGTGTGCATTTTGTCTCGGCTCGTTAAGGCCCGGAAAAACTGTGAGCAGCAGGACATCACTCATCTGCCTGAGAATGCGCCTTGTGCATGTCGCGCGCTCAGAAAAATGGTACACGGCTATTTTCTTTCCAGTCTGAGGGATCTTTTAGAAGTTATGCACGAGGTGGCCAGCTGAGTGTCGGAAAATCTGATGATTACATTGCTTTGCATTGTGAGCCTGATGGTCACATGACTGCTGGAGGTATTTTTAAGAGGCACGTCATTCTGCTGTGACGTACTTCTAAATAGCAAGGTCTTTTGTAACACTTTCGGGGGATTAGTGGGCTGCAGAATCGCCTTCTGCTGCAGAAGCTGATTGAAAGAACATTACGCTCCCCTACTCTTTGTTGAGATCCCGGCTCTTATTTGAGTGTTTTGCATTCTGCGGTATATTTAGAAATTCGCAGCGTTTGCCTCAGGGCCGGGATAAAAAGGCATGATTATTCAGAAATGTTTGTGCGATAGTGAAGCAGGACACAAAAAAGTGGGGTATGGTGTTTGTCGTCGTGCCTTGAGCGGTATAAATTTAGCCTGTGGTGGAGGGTTGGTGTGGATCTGTGTTAGGCTCTCAGCAGATGGGCCTGACCTTCTGCAAGGATGGGCTACAGAATCCCAGGTTCCAGGAGAAGATAATTTGTGTGCTGATTAATCATCAGATCCCCCTGTGGAGCAATAACTGGTCCCGTTAGGTGCTGATGGGGTGCCGCTGGTGCTTATACTCTCAGGCACTCGTGAGTGAGGTCACTCTGCTAGGGCAGCTGTAAGTGCTCAGTCCGTCTCTAGGGAAACCTCTCAGTGGGGTGGGGAGGGTGTCGGAGAGGATGCTATCTTTAATTTAGCCTTTCTTGCAGAAGCAGTTGGAGTTCCTTCATGAGCTGCTCACACTCACCTGAGCCTCCCTGGACATAAACTGCACAGTAGGGGGCTGAGAAATATGTTTTCCTCCACACGCCATATAATGATACACTGGGGGGGGGTCGTTGTGATGCTGTGATTCAGTACGATCTGCGTCTCTGTCTTATTTACAGTCAGGATACATGTTTGACAACAAAATGTGCTCCGTTTCATTTAGATAAATGCAAAGTGCTAGTCTCCAGGTGACCTGATATTTTAAGGATACACGTCCTGACCCTACCTGTGATGTCGTATTATCATGGAAAAGCAATCTGCAGATTCTGTAATTTCAATTACAAAGCATTTCATTGAGAAAAGCTTCTGAATTCATCAGGGATGCGACGTCGCTGTTCTTCAACCGCGTGCAGCTTCCGGGTGGGGTAGGAGAGTCTTCAGGTGCTGTAATACACGCAAGGACCATGGAACATCTGTGCTGTCACTGTTTCCATGGTCACCCTCCGAATCCGGCTGCGCCGGAGATGTGACCTGCCCACCCCACTTTATAATGATGATGCATTCTTCTGATCAGGACGCCCCTGGGGATGTGCCACTATTTTCCAGGGTCCCACAGAACCGCCCCATGGCCAGCAGGTGCTCTGTAAGCAGCGGGTGTCAGGAAGAGGACAAAGCATGTTCGTGTGAATTAGAGGCCTCATGGTCACATTGATTGATTCGGAATGCCAGAGGATTTACCCCTGGGAGCCGGGGCCAATCATACTCATCCTTTTGGAGATGCTGCCGTCTTACTGCTCTGTGATCTAGCAACATAGGTGACAAATTGCGGTCCCATCGCCCTCCGAGACTCCGTGTAGCTCGTCTGAGTAAACGGCGAACAAGGCCATTGGAGCCCCAGCTGAGACCCTTAACAGACGTGTTTTCAGGCAGCCTAGGTGGTTTACAGGGTCGCTCTTTCCCACACCAGTAGCTCAGCGTCTGCACAATGGTTAGAAATTTCACCTAGGTTTTCTCTACAGGTTCCTTAACCCTGTTTGGTTGCAATGAAAGTGCAGTGAAAAAAATATGAATAATGAATATAATGAATTTCCCTCAGATTTATATAGTACGCCTTGCGTGCCGTCATGAAACAACACCCTATTCAGAAGCCTGTGGCGATCAGCCCCTCTCACGTAATCCGTCAAATGTTTGCTGGAACCTGCTCAGTGGGATTAAGCCTGGCAGACGACAGACACTGACCCTTCCAGGCTTGTATGATATAAACGTGACACATCTTCATGAATATTAAGTATTAATTAGTATTATTATGAATTATATTTATTATAATACTTACTGGCACAGGGCTTCAGTTTTCTCATTGGGTTGTTACACCACATGACAAGCTCAACTGTTCTCTAAATCAGTGTTTCCCAACCCGGTCCACAGAGACCCAGTCCACGTTTTTGCTCCCTGCCAGACAGTGCACATTTTTGTTCCCTACCGGGACCTGGGAGGGAGCAGAAACGTGGACTGTCTCCAGGTCCCCGAGGACTGGACCGGGAAACGCTGCTCTAAATGCCTCAGTGTAGATACCATCCCAATCAGCGGGTGTAATTACAGCAGCTTGTGACGGGGACGGCTCTGGGAAGCCTGCCATGCGATTTCAAATGAAACAATCTCATGCTACTTTGGAGGATTCACATTTTACATTGTCGTGTTTGTCCGGGTGTTTAAATCTCACAAATTAACATTTAATTAGCGCCCCCCCCCCGCCAAGTTTCCCAGCTTATGAGCTGCTTCTGTAGATGATTTCAGAAGGCGGCTGTATCTTCTGGTAATGCGAATGTGAGTCTCCGTGCCGAGAGGCTGTGCCCGCCCACAGCGTCACTCGGGGGCACTGTGTTGGCACACGTAGCCGTCCTGCCAGCTGGTGGGGGCCAGATAGTACCACCTTCCTATGAAACGTCATTCACACGCCACCGAGGGTAAACCTGCATGTAGAGCATCAGCCACTTCATCAGACTCTTGTCACCATTTTCATGTTTTCAATGTCCCAGCTGTCCAGCCTATATGTGATGGATATGTATGGATAAGCATGGGCTTGGGGGGGGATTTGTTGACCATAGCTTCTCGGCAGTCCTCCTTTTGAAGCTCTTTCTCTTCTGTGAGCTCTGAACGGGAAGGCCGTGTGAAATGTCTCCATTTGTACTGTTTGAGCTGCTCTCCTCTCCGTCTTCCTTGATGGCCTGGTGAATGTAAACAATCTCCTTCCTGCCGTGAGAGCAAGCAAGCCGCCCTCACAGACATTTATCTCCCGACATCTTGTAAAAACTTTCATCCCCAAATTTCTCTGTAGATAATCTTGTTTAAATCAAAAGCAGCCTCGTCTTGGTACGGCTTTTTCCCGGGGATGGTTCCAGGGAGCTCTACCATAATACAGCGGCGATGTGTGTCTTCTCCGCGTTTTGGCTTTGAATGGAGCCGTCGGTGTCTGGAATGGGATTCCGGCTCTTAACAGCCAGTTTCCACGGCAACCAGGAGTTTCTGGGAGGATGAGAGGCTACCCGAAGTTATTTCTTGTACGAGCTTCGTTGCTGCCGCCGCTGCCGGCCTCTTACCTTAACGCCCGCTTGCCCCATCGGCCTGCTTTTGTTCATTTTTTTTGTGATTATTGATTCTCTTTGTCGCCTGGGTCGCAGCCCTTTTAATCTCCTGTGGTAGCCAGGGGTCCGATTCCTGGCACGGGCTTTGGAACGTGTGTTGTGCCCTCGGTGTTGGGACAGATCTATGGGCAGTGTGGTGCCAATGGCACACAGAGGTGCCCATCTGGATGGGCGCGTCATCCTAGTGATCAGGGACAGTCGTTGAACAGGAGCATATTTTTAACACACTTCAGCACCTAACCCAAGCTGTACGACGCTCCGCTTCTGCAGGCTTCGAGCTCCTAGCTACATTTCTGTCGCTTATGAAACATGTCGTACTAATAGCACGCAGATTAATGACTGAATAGGTACCGGATTCGATTTAACGATCGTCCCTGTACTCCTCTACTGTGGGACACAGCTGCTGTAAGCGCTATACTCCGGGTAATCTGCAGTGATCAAATTAGCTCAGAAAAATAAAAGGATTTCTAAAGAGTAACATCATTCACAGTGTGCGATGTCATCATTTGGGGACACGGGGAAGCCTACCTTCGAGACGGGCCCAGAGCAACTCTGATGACTTTGTAATCGGACTCAAAACGGCGAACGAGAGTGGCAGTCGGCGACATAATTATCTGATGAGTGATGTTCACACCTGTTCCTAATGAAGGCAGGTTTATTTTCAGGAAATGTGTTAGCTGGGAGGACGACCGGCTGAAAGCACGACATGGCCTTTGTGGGAAGGCGGAGCAGTAGGTGGCGCTGTGGCCTTGCATGTCCTGGGTTTGCGGTTTGGTTCCTGACCTGGTTTTGTGTACCTGCGCAGGAGCTTGCGCAGGTTTCCTCTGGGTAATCCAGTTTTCTCCCCCCACTTTAAATCACTGAGTCTACTTAATTGCACACCTCTGTACCTTGCAGTGATCTCACGTCCCGTACACTTTGTCCCCGTCCTGTGCCGGACGGAGAGACTCAGGCATTCGCAACTCTGTCGCTTTCTAGGACTACGTGATTTGCTGAATTAACAAAAATTACTAGGTTGTGGTTGTCACAATACACCACATTAATATTTTAGGCATACAGCTAATCTGCTTACCAAATTGTGGGGTGTAAATAAATGTCTGTATAGTACCGAAAATCCAGCGTCCAGACAAATATTTAACTGTCATCTACAGCCCTGGTGATTATTGCATATGCCCCATATAACCGTGGTGTGATATCAGGCAATCTGTACTGCCTGTGCCTCGGGTATGACGGAAGACGTCATGCCTCTCCTTCGTGTTCGGGCTGTATTCGGGAGAATCCCTGGTGCTTGCTGTGAGCTCAGCTCATGTCTGAGGGCCTAGGTTCAGAGGAACCGGTCAAGGACTCTCGGGCCCAGAGTCAGACGAGAGCACGGACAGGAAGCAGTTTATCCTGGGGTTAGTGCCGGCGTGCAATCTTGTGTTTATGATGGTTTGACTTCAGCAATTAAAACTGCCACTGTTATTGGAGGGTTTGCCGAATGTTTTTGTATATGCTTTTGCAAAACGTTTCATTGCCGTGAAATGAAAACGATCCTTTATTTGCACGAGCGCATTGGAATGCTTCGTTTACCGTATCACTCTCCTGCGAGACACATACACATGTATACAGTTGAGAGTGAAGCTTAGGCTTCGAGGATGGGGTCAGCCATTTATCCGGTGCCCCTGGAGCATTTCGGGGGGGGGGTTAAAGGCCCTGGAGCTTTACCCGCTGAGCCACACGCCAGCCTTCTTTAACGCCCGTACCGTAGAGGGGCCCCTCGAAAGTGCTCTCACTTCTGGCTGATGTTCCCCGCTGTGCGAATTAGCTGGTGTGGAGGTGAGTTTGACCTACACAATAGTGTACGCCGCGTGTCAGGGTGCCTTGTCGCACACAGCAGGCAGGGGCCATCGCCCCAACTCTAATCAGAGGCAGTGAAACGCGGCGGTGGGCCCATTCTGTATGCGGCCACCGTACAGAGCCGTGACATATTAAACCAATTAAAATCAAGAGCTCTCTGACTGTATAATTGGCAGCCGTAATGACCTGTCACGACTCAGGGCCTGTTTTTGCTGTCTGTGATCATTCCGCTTCTGCTAATCATCGTCCATGTTTTTTAATGTTTTATTTTTTTTCTTAACGAAGTTTAGCCCGACACCAGATGGATGAGATTAATTTAAGCGTGATCTTGTGTTGAGGCCAGTGGGATTTTCACACAAGTTGGGCTGAGAGTCAGATGTGGGGCTGATTTAAAAGCATCAATCATGTTTAAGGGCTCTTGCACCAGGCCAGACAAAAAAATAAATGTTTACAAATTCTGTGTGTAGATAAGTGAATATCTGCAATACGTCAGTCTGTTCCTATGGCAACCGTGTCAAGTCACCCTATGGCAATAGTCAGACAGAGAGGTGTTTCTGTTAGGATAATCTCCTTAAAAAGATCACTTTATGTAAATAAGCGGGCTTTGCACGCGTGCGCCACCTACTGTGAACACTGATGGAAGCTCAGAATGACAATGAGCTTATCCAGGCGGGTCCTGGTGCAAGAGAGGGGGAGATTCGCTCGATTGAGCCAGGAACATGGTCGTGTGACCATTTGAAGTCTGCAGCATGGACATGATGAAAACTGAGCACGCAAACACCCCTAGGCGCTGAGCACAGGTGATAAAATCCAGCCCAACTGCCCCTCCCCTAATGAGACGGTGCTTTTGTGGCGTTTAATTGGGACAATTAGCAGTTAATGGAATGGCTGTAGGGTACATAAGGGTATGTAATATTTCCGTTATCCCCACGGATCATCTACATAAGTACGAGTCATCGGTTGATTTACTAAGTAACGTGGATTAGCAGATGCTTTAGACACACATATATGGCCACTGCTAGTGATTCTCGATGAGACGTTCATTCGGAACAAATGGCAGGCCGTACCACACCGGACAGGAAGCCTCACGGCCTGCCGGACCTCAGGGCTGCTGATTTGCAGAGGATGTTCTGGAACGTGGGAACCGGTGCGTCTTCCACAGGCACAAAAACGAGGCGAAAGCTGCACTCGCTCAAGCCCCGTCATTATCGCCGTCGCACATCTCAGCCGACCTACACCTTCCGCTATTATACACAAGTCTGAACGGGCCTCGGACCTCTTGGCGCCTTTCTGGTCCTGGGATGAAAAACTATCCTATTATCCCCAGCTAAGCTCTTCCAGTGTTTTTGATTGCAGTTCTTAAAGGGAAAAAAAACAGGCTGAGAGAGAAATGAATTGAGTATGCAGGGCTGGCCTTTCTGGGTCCTGCCGGATCTGAGGGCAGCATGACTGGAGACTCATCAAGCTGCTGGATATAATTAGCAACAGCCTGCTAAGGCCCAGTAAGTTCCGAGTGCAGGGCGGTTACCCCAGCGAGATCCTCTTATTCTTAGCCCTGAGCGTCATTAATATTCAAACTGCATTCAACGGGAATGTGTGGAGGGGTGTCCAGCACAGGTCGTGGATGAAGAAAACCAAAGCAGGTGAAGCATGACTATATCAGGACGTATGCAAACTTAAACAGGCGATTCCCCGAACTGCCACTGTTTGGCGCTGTGACGTTTTGTCCTAAATGCCATCTTGATGATCTTATGGGAGAAAATGAGGTTGGGGGTGAGCGTGTTGGAGATGGCGCCTCCTAGCCGCACAGACAGGTCATGAAGACACCTTGGCGGTAGGTGCCTCCCCTCCCCCCTCCGACGTCACGTCCAGCCGTTCTCCGTGGGTCTCCTGGAGCGCCACCTCAGATGACGTCCCTGGCATCATGCGGCAGACGAACATTGACAGACTACGACGTGGCTCCATCTCAGACAGAAAACTAAGTGACTTTCCCCGTCTCTTACAGTCAGACAGGCCTTATAATTACTACATGTGCATTATGTTCTTCCACAAGAAGGCGACGCATCATTAAGGCATGCGGCACTACATCATCCAAGCGTAAATCAATTTATAGGGTTTCTCTACCTAATGGCGAGTGATTAAGCCATACACTGATTGCGCTGCTGTAAGAAATCACTGTGAGCAACCAGATTTCTGGTGGAAAATTACAACTCAGGGCTCAGGCTGTGTGTCATTTTCACTATCAAGATTACGGGCATCTTTGGACTGCTTATGAGTAACACTTCTGTCTAATGACACAGACCTGTTCCATCATAGCCAGAAGGGTTGGGTTATTATATTACTGAGGCAAAGGATTACAGCCTGTCATCCAATCCATTTATCCCATAACTGCTTACCTAATGCACCGCCTGGATGAGATATGAGTGAAATTATTACAATTAAAACTGTTTTTAATGAATGCATTATAGTGGGCATTTATTTAGAATAAGAGAGTAGTGCAGTGGTTAACACTCACACTGCCGGGACCAGGGTTCGAGTCTCTACCATAGCTCAATGTGTGGAGTTTGCATGTTCTCTCCGTGTCATCATGGGGTTTCCTCTGGGTACACTCTCCTCCCCCACCCGCTCGGTTTCTGCCACTAGCAATTCTTCAGATGAGCTGTGCACCCCAAAGACGGTCAGTCAGGTGACAAAGTGAGTCGACGGTTGTGGGAAGAGCGGCGGCTTTGCCGAAGCGCCTCGCCTGGTGCGGCGCCGCTCCCAGGGACAGCTGCCAGAGCACATTACTTCCTCCGCTGCGCAGGGGCAGGGGCGAGCGCGTGGCCCGGGGACGGGGGTGAGTGCATGGATCAGGGGCGAGGGCGTGGCTCACACCGAAACCACTGGAGCGTGATCGCTCTCCACAGGAACTCGGCAAGGGCCTGTAAAAGATTCTGCGGAAAGACGCTAAATTAACAGCTGGTCCATAAACATTAACATGCTAGTGTGTGGAATCCAAAGTGGTACGTTATTGCGGAAAATAAAAAATATGGCTGGATACGTGTGAGGCAGGCAGATAGCGGAGTGCCATAGAAGGTCAGAGCCACTGAGGGCTGTGTGCAGCAGATCAGGAATGAGCGAGAAGATAAGGCAGAAAGAGCAAAGGTCTGCACTGCCGGAAGCATGTCGGCTCCCTGCCCATCCAGCTTCCTCATCCTGACTCCATACGCCAGAGCCCAGCTGGGGAAAAAAGCTTCCATTTGACCCAAAACTATGAGGATTTTATCTTTGCTCCATTTGGTGTCTGGTGCCTGCAGTGTTTCCTCTCACTAGATATGAAAGGAAGTTAAAATGTATCTGACTCTTCCAGAATCTGGTGACTTCCAAAGCCAGCTCGGGCTACATGTCTCTGTGTGTATCAGGCTAAAGGAGGGCGCCTTTTAATGGAGAAGATGGTCTCAGCCAGGGGTGGCCAATCTTATCCGCAAAGGGCCGGTGTGTATGCAGGTTTTCGCTGCAATTCCCTAATTAGGTCACTAATTAGAGCACTGATTGGTTGAAGAGTCCTCACACCTGGGTTTTAATGGCTGACCT
>JAODLD010000005.1:358933-373860 GCA_026781065.1 Mormyrops boulengeri | reverse complement strand
CAGTTAGGCCGAGTCACATACGCAGCTAGGCTGTGCGCGGTGCAGTTAGGCCGAGTCACATACGCAGCTAGGCTGTGCGCGGTGCAGTTAGGCCGAGTCACATACGCAGCTAGGCTGTGTGCGGTGCAGTTAGGCCGAGTCACATACGCAGCTAGGCTGTGCGCGGTGCAGTTAGGCTGCTCTTACACTGTTGAGTTAAGCGCTGGAGACAGGCGAACTGTTGACGCCTTGATTTAGCAACCACTAAAAATGTAGTTATAGCTGTCATTGAAAAAAAACTAGCTTATATTAATTCATAGAACTAAGTGTTTGTTTACCCCCACAGACAGAGAGGAAACATGACATCACCAAACAATAAAAAAAAATAACATGTAAGACGACGGTCTGCTGTCTGCATGTTTTTCAGCAGCACCTCCCCCCCCCCGCCCCGTCACACTGCCCCCACGCCAAACCTCTTCATCCGCAGGAAACCCTATTCTCAGCAATTCAGTAATCTACATGAACTATGCAAACACCCAATTTGCCACTTTAGCAAATGGTAAAAACAAGTGCCTACTAATTAATACTTCATATTCAAAATCGGTGTGTACCGTTTAAACCAAGACTACAAAAACTAAACTGAGATACATTTTGTGAATACTGACTCATATGTTATTAACTGACTGAAAGTTTTGGTGTGTGGATGTAAATAGGAGTCCTACTGGGCTCTCCAACCAGTTTGCAAAGGGATATCTGTTCTCCTCAGTAATCTGGCTGATCAGCTACATTTAGCCGAGATCAAACAAAGCTTTGTTTGGAATATAAAGCTTTTATCATTCAAAATGAACAGCAAGAGGGTTATGTCACACTGCTATGAGTCACCACTAACACATACCGCCACAGATCTGATAAGGGGACTATTCTGCTCGTTTCAAACAATATAGCCGTTTGGGTCATTTAAAGACCATGTGAGCTACTCAATTTATCCATTGGGCAAAATGCTAATGCTGAATAATGTAAGCTTGAAGCCCTAATAATTCTGATTAAAAATTCATTTTTAATAGCGTGCATTTTAAATTTTTAAAGTGTAGATTTCCAGTAGTATAGGAATAGACCCTGAAATGTATAATGACCGCTTGATGGTTTTACCTGAGACACGGAAAACGCGGGTGAGCCTCTCGGACAGCGGACGAGCCCAGGCACGCCATGGCGGACTAAACAGCTACGATCAGACATCACACCGGCGTTAAATTAAAAGTAATATGAATTGCTCCAGTAAGAACAAAAAATAATAATAAAAAAAGCTTCCTGGACTGCGACCCTAGAGTTACATTTACACAGCTATGGACTTTGAACAGCAAGATGATGCCCCACCTGCAGGGGGCGGTACTACACACACGAGACCAAGGCCAGAGCGGTCATGGGAATTCACACTCTGGGCTGCCTTACATGATTCAGTGCTGCCGTGCGTCCATGTCAGTGCATGGGGATCCACGCCAACCTAAGGTGCATCGCGATGACACCCCAGCAGACCCTCGGAAAAGGTCACAGCGTTGACCAGACATTGAAACTGTACAAACAAGATAACTTATAATTTATAAAGTGGGTCAGCCTCAAATTACCGTGGCTGAGTGGAAATTCTTTTACTTCCTCTTATTTTAGAACAAGAAATTAATGCCCTTGACACATTGTTAAAGGATCCCTGAAATGGCAGCATGCGGCAGGCCTGCCACTGTGCATACAATTATCCGTTTTATCTAGAGCGACGTCTGCAGAGTGTATGCAGTGCAGCACAAAACGACTGGTGACATAAAAATATGCACTGTAAAGTAGTAACAGTATTATTCAAGCAAAAGCAATTAGCCTTCAAACAACAAAAAATGGAAAAAGTGATCCCCCCACCATTAGAAACCAATATGTAAACACAATAGCATCAGCTAATGACACCTGCAATCCTTTAGGTTTGCTTTAGAAACCAAAGAGGCCAGCTGTTAGGATGTCAGTACATTAGACTTTTATTCTAGTAAAATAATATTAGGGTCTCAATTCTAAATCCTTTGGTGTGCTGAACAGCGCCTCTAACAGGGCAATCCAACTTAAATGTGACAATTTTCCAACCCCTAAAACAGCCCTCCACCCCCCCCAAGGGTCTTGTTTCAGGCTCATGACAAAAAGTCTGCAGTCTATCGCGGGTGAATTTCCTCTTCGCAACAAATCAAACGGACTTGTCATGCTCTTGGAGAAACAACAGGCTCGTTAATCTCCGTGGCACTTTATACTGCTGTGGAAAGAGAAACTTCACAGAAAAAAATTATTGCTGCCTGTTCATTTTTCCCCCCATTGCTTTAAATCTTAAAATAAATAAATAAACCTAGAACATCTATCAGCATGCACAGCGTGCCGCCGTGTATACAGACGTCAGCCTCCAGCTCAGAGAGGAAGACGTTCAGTCTGGGATCACAACGGGACTGGACTTCATTGTCCTCTCTGTCCAGGCAAACATACACACACCGCAGGACGGACAGCATCCACAGACAGCTCAGGGGAGCTCAACACAACATACACACATTCACCAAAAAGTGTGACCCTCACAGCAGGAATGAATAAATACGGGCCGGGGCCAATCTAACGGCAGCTCCGCAAATGTAAAATTCATGAAGCTTCATACAAATTCATAGAGTTCTTTGGAAAAGGGCATGAAATAGGTTTCAGAGTACTGCAGGGCATACTGAGGTTCAGCCGTGCCGTTTGCGAGGGTGAGGCTCCTTATGGCCTCAAGGACAGCCATAAAACACACAGTATCCAGAGTACGGACAGTATCCACAGTACTAAGTACAGAGAGTACATACAGGACCCAGAATGCTCAGTGAAACCAGGTGGGGGCAGTGTGTGATTCAGTGGGCTAAGCCTCTGTGCCTGTGATTGCCAGTCCAAGCCCAGCCTCGGCACATTTGCGGGTCCTTGAGCAAGACCCTTAACCCCCAGCTCCCTGGGTGTGGCAATGGGTGGCTGCCCTTCACAGCCAGCTTGATCTCACTTACAAAGAGTAAGTTGGGGGAGGAGAAAAGAGAATTTCCCCATGGGGATCAATAAAGTATCAATTATTATTATTTCCAATGGTCTCCAGAGTACTCAAAGTACACGGAGTACTACAGCATCACACTAACAGCTCACACACATTCTCCCTTAGCAAAATGCATATACAGATTCTACATGCTGACACACTCAACTGTATCAAAAAACAAAGTATCAAAAATACAGAATACATGATTGAGTATACAAGCAGGTAAAATTGATATATATATTTATGGCTGCCAGTGAATACCTGAAAAGTAATATGACTGGTTCATTAGCCAGATTACAGGAGGAAAAGCAGTCCGCATGACAGAAGGCGATGATAACACCAGAAAATGGGCCTGGTGAGGAACAAGGAGGAGAGTGCCCAGCACACGGCAGCACTGGCGAGCAGCAAGGACCAGCGCGCGGCGACCCCGGCAAGCAGCAAGGACCAGCGCGCGGCGGCCCCGGCTAGCAGCAAGGACCAGCGCGCGGCGGCGCCAGCAAGCAGCAAGGACCAGCGCGCGGCGGCCCCGGCTAGCAGCAAGGACCAGCGCGCGGCGGCGCCAGCGAGCAGCAAGGACCAGCACGCAGCACAGAGTGAGGGCCGGCCTTCAAGGCTATGGTGACTCATTAAAATTCTAGTCACCATTCCTACTTAAAACAAATCACAAATGGCCATAAATATTCATAGATACCCACTGCGATTTACATGTGAAGCTTCAGCGAGTCACCTTGGTGTCTCTCCAGCGCAGGAAAGGACCCCCGCATTTTACATTCATTCATCATAATTGGCATTTTACTGAGCAAATATCAAGGCCTGTCAATCAGAAAAAGGCTTGATTCTCTGATGTGTGTAGAATTATACAAACTCCCACTCTGAGTGCCTCTGTATCAAGTGCACAGTCATATCACGGGGATCATCCAGATTTATTTGATGTTGCAGAACACTCTGGATGACAGAGAAGGATTCACAGAGATCTGACAGAATGCCACACTCAAAATTTCAGCACTAGTGTTTCCAGGCATCAGATTTGACCAATAAAATTCACCAAAATGTCTTTCATCTCTGTCTCAGCGATGAAGCCCAACAAGACTGTACAAATGCTCTGCCGATTGGATTAATTTTCTGGTTAAGCATGTACTCTGAGAGGTGAAGGCCTGTGTGTAGCCCTTGACCCAACTCGTGGTCTCCAGACCAGTTGTCCTTGACGACTAAGGTAGCAACACGATGCAGTGATAGATGACAAACACTGTGGGGAATCTCAGTGTGTCTCTTACCAACCATAAGAACCAGCATTGCAACAAAATCAATTTTTATTCTCACCTAAAAATGGCCTTCAAATCAAGCTTGAAGCACATCTAATTTTGGGAATATGATCAGAAGACCTACAACATTGAAAAAGACCACAATGATTTTAATGCATGAAGGTAAAAAGGGACGAGACCTGCAACGAGATGGACGGACTCAATCATCACAACAATGACTGTGCTGTTGGGAAGCGTGAAGATGGGATACTCTGGAAAAGTGTCGCTAGGAGTCTGCTCGATGGACCTTAGCAAAAACAAGAGGTTTAGAAAAGGCCGCTGTCCTTAATTTGTGTGTTAGGACAACGATGACTGTACATGCTCACCTTGGAAGGACTGAATATTTACGATCCATGCTCATCCAGACTACACAACTGGAGCTAGCTTATTATTAATTACCAGCAAGGTAAAGGTCAAAGGTTTTAAAAAAAGAAAAGTATGCATTAGTTTCGTCATTCGAGGCCATAAATGCGCACTCAAGTGTATTTTATACAGACCTTTTAAAAACACGGCTAACCCCGGCATGGAGAGCACTGGATATAAATAAAAGCAGACTGAATAAGTTTAACGTGGACTGCGGCAGACTCTGATGGTGTGTGTCTCCTGGGACAGACCTGCTCCTCCATGGCGACTGATTTACCAGACACACGTATAATCATTAACAATGGCGCTTTATTAAATTGTCCCCTACTTTAAGAAGAAATAGACTGTGTACAAAGTGTACAAAAATCTTAGGCGCTCAAAGAAAAAAGCAATTAATTTATTAATTGCTAAAAAAAGAACTAGATTTAAACTTTTTAACAATAGGATAAATGCAAATTAACAGTAACGATAAATGCTAACAAGAATTTCTTCTTTTCTCCAAAAAGTTACTGATATCTTGTTGGACGGCTAGATGAACACGGCTTCAGTTCCCAAACCTCTCCTCAGGGGCACCTCAACCATTACATATCCGTTTTGAATTTCACTATCAGCTCTCTTAATTAATTAATTTAATTACTTACATAACTTGATGGGGTATTAATTAGCCAAACATGGCGTGCTAGTGGTTGAGTCAACAAATTCATCTATATATTGGATGTTGTTGCAAATACTCGGGTGACTTTAGCAGAGGTTCTGAAATGGCTAAGCTAACACACTTTGACATATTATTACAGATTTACATCAACATGAAATTTATTTAAACATCATTTTCTCTGTCTAAGGCTTTTCCACAGTACTGTATATTTAGGGGGTCACATGTAAACTTTAGAACCCAAGTCAGGTTTACAGTTTAAAGACTGTAATAGAGCTTCAGGGTTGCAGCCTGCAAACAAATCAGGCCTGGTTCTATCAAGGCCATGAAGTGATGTTCGGCGGTCACGGGGCCACTGTTCAGGGCCAGGAACCAACCAGAGTGACATGCAAGTTCCGCTGGGAACTAATCAAAACATGCCACAAGGTCGGTGCGACAGGGACACCGCACGGTGCCACTTTCATGGCTCATTTGAGCAGTCTGTCTCATCATGCAGGGATGGTGTGTGAATTCTGACTCCTGCTACAACGGCTATGTTTAATTTAGCAGCACAGTCTCTACCTCGATAAACGGCTGAACTGGTAGAATAAGCAATACAGTTCCTGGGAATAGTAATTAAAAATAATAATAATAAAGCACAATAAACGCTGAGAAAGCTAATATGCATAAAGTTGGACGAATGGGAGCGATTACACCAAAAAAAAACGACTAAAGTAAAAAGCGGCATACACTATAAAGCGAGTACTGGAGGAATACGATCGAAGTGCAGCAATTTTGGGACAATCAAACAGTTTTAATAACTAAGACTGATCTGCTGAGTAAGGTACAGAAGGTTTCTACAGACAAGTGCTTAGGATCATATTAAAAGAAGTAGGTTTTATAACGCCGGGATGCCACCCCAAGTCTGAACGCTAAATGCTTCTGAGAGAAAACGGATCTGTCTGCCAAGAAAAGAAAAAAAAAAAAAAACTCATTTACTGGCCAAAGCGTGAATAGAAGGACCACACAAAGACGACAAAGAATAGCAGATCCCAGTGGGGGGTGATATCTGAATTCATAGCACTGAATATTTCGTTTATTTACAGGATTTTTCACCATGATGCTATTACAAATAATGGTGGCATTTCTGAGCTTGGAAGAAAGCTTTATGAAGAAACAATGCCTGAAGGTTAATGCAAACCTACTGGTGGAGGGATATTACAAGGAGCACTGCTTTTCCCTGAATACAGAGAGTCACTGTATCTGATCCTAACACAATAACAAAGTAATAAGTATCACGTGTAGACACTATGCCAAGGCGGCAGCCGGATGCCCGGGACCGCAGCGGAAATTAATTTCTCAGCAGGCCTGCCAGCAAGGTCATTTAGCAAATTATGTAGCGCCACAGATGACGATCTGGCCCTGTATGCTTCAACCAGCAGGGGGAGCCCCCGCTCCCCACTAGGATCAGAGATGATCAAAATACATTCTGGTTGTTCAGGATGGGCTGTCAATGGCGTGAAAGAAGGCTTTACAGGCACAAGGCAGAAACCGGTGCCGTGCGGATCCTCGCAGTGCACATCACTTTAGGACTGCTCTGTCAGCGCCCTGAACGCCTCCAGTGATGGGCAGAGGCGTCCATTCCCCGGTCTATTGAATCGCTATACCGAGATTTCCATACAAGAATAAAACTTTAAGAAGACATTCCTACTAGTATAACAAAGACCTTAATCCATCCAGTATATGATTTCAGGCCAGAACAGTGTTGCCTGTTGCATCTAATGATGTTATTCTGTAAACATTTTGAACAATGAAAATAACAAATGGTCTGGCATTGTTGTCTGCATTTTTAGTCTTCAACCACCAGAGGTCCTCGAGCACCCAGCTACCACAAGTGTTTTTGTCTGTTTTTTCCCCACTTATATGCAAGCAATACGCTAAAGTCAATACCTTTCTACAGAACGTGGGGATGCAGAGGTTGCAAGCAGCCAGACCAAACATCCACAACAAAAAAAATGTCCGACGTTTAATGTTTCCCTATTAAATGTGTGGTGAAATGCTTGTGCGCCTTGTGATTTTATATGAGAAAGTGACAGCACAAAACCACAACTAAAAAAACACTGCGATAGATGGATGTTTAAAAATTGATCACATAATTTCAGGCGACATGTGAAAGAGACCAGCCTGGACTGCTTCTCTGCCTACCTGATGCTGCCCCATGTGGCAATATGGAGAAGTGCATGGTGAAAAGGTCACAAGCAGTGATGTCACTGTGCCCACAGCTCACCTCTGGGGCATTGCTTCGACCAGGTTAGGTTTCTCCTTTTAGAGCATTTTCGACCCGGTGTCCCAGGGTATAGGACGTGAGCTTGAGAAGCCCAAACACAGGCGCTCATTGATCGAAAATAACCAGAACTTTCTACATGGGCATACATCCACAAAACAAACTCAGAAACCAAAAACTTACCATTAAAGATATTTTCATATAACATATTCAGGGAGAAATTCAGGTCTAAATTTAAACCTTGACTAATTTAGGCCAATCGAAAACTGAGAAATCATGTAAGAACTAAAGAATGTACAAATATTACAATATTTATAAATATGAACAAAATTTATATTTACATTTATTTATCAGATGTTTTTATACAAAGAGACGAACAGTTTTTTTGAGAAAGCAGGTTCAGCCAGTCCCTGGAGAAACTGAGGGTTAAGGGCCTTGGTGGTCAGGGGCCCAATGGTGACATTACTCTGCCAACCCTAGGATTTGACCCAACTACCTTCTGGTCACAGGCCCAGCTCCCTAACCCATTGAGCTGCACACCGTCCCCACACCTGTTTTACTCAAAGTCTGTCCAAGTACAATTTTAAAACATAAATAAAATTTGCATAAGAAAATACTATTGTTTTTTGCATTGATTTTTTTCCTTTTGTTTTTGGTTTGATATTATTGTTTCTTTGCACTGTTTTTTTCTTCCGGGAGATGAATCTGTCTCTCCCAGCACATTAAAACGAGGGCAGAGAATGAGTGTAGCCACACTGATACCAAACCAGAAACTCCTCGACTTACCCAGAGGCACGGAGGTCTCGCAGTGGTAATACCCGTCTGGAGTCTTTTTCTTCAGCATCGCGCAGAGGTCGAGTCGCGACACCGTCTCATCCCCGAACTTGTGCTCGGTGAACTCCGCGTAGAGGCTCGAGTCCAGCTTCCGAATTCCCTGCAAGGCAAGCAGCAGACACCGCGATTGGCTGAGAGTGCCCCCAAACCCTCCCCCAAAAAATCAGACCCTCTATCTCACCTCAGCTCCAAACCCCAGCTGTCGGGAAGCATTTTATTAAAAAATAAAAAATAAATTCTAAGAAAAAGATTTAAACGCTAGCACATTGCACAAACTCAGAAATAAGCTCAGAGACTTTCATTACTGCAGATCCATTGGTGTCCGTTTCAGGGGTTGAATCATTCATAAATCGCTTCCCAAGTCTATTTCCAGGCATTCTGTCTTACCCGAGAGCATCTGCAATATATCCAGAGAGGTCACCGTACCCAGGAAGACAACACGACAGGCCACCATCATCTAGCCAAACGCTGCCTGATAAATCCCTCAGCTCGTCTCTGAATGACTCTGTCATTTCCCGTAACCCAAAGAATCTTAGGATCACATTACAATCATCCCAGTTCTTTCTGGCACTGATAAAGTTTCCTTCCATTGAATCTCGGGTCCACAGTTCCACAGTCAGCATGGAAAAAGATTTATTTTAGCAAGATTACATGTTCCACAAAATGTTAAATCCATTACTCTAAACAGGCAGCTTTTTGAAACTACTAATTGTTACAAGACTACAGCCACATACATTTGTTTAAATGTTTCATGATTTAAAAGCAGATAAGCCTTTAATTGAAAACATTTAGCAGTCAATGTAATTTACTGCCCAGCATCACATTTTTCTACCAAACATTCAATAACAAGGGTTTCTCTATTTTAGTGTCCCTGTGTCACCTTACACTACACTGAAGTACAACTGTATTTACTTACTAGTGTTAAAAGATGAAATTAACACTAACACTCATAGTGAATTCAATGAGTGCTGCGATTCTCCGACGCGTGTCAGTTTTCATATTCCACACAAAATACTTCATTTTCAGAACAATAAAACCAACTAGTTTTTATTACCTCATAACATCACGACCACATATAATAATTCAGGAAACTGATCATTATAACTTTAATGGAAACAATGTTCATTCTAATCCTATACAGTACATAATTACATAATAAAAACAGCTATTATTCAATTTGAAGTCTGCCTATTCCATGCGCTGTAATATTCCATAATAACTGAACTCTACGATCATCAAAAAAAGAACTCAACATAAAGTTACTTTATTATTGTGTCAGATTTCCCCCGCTGATGCGTTTTAGGCTGCTCCCTATCGCCGTGGCTTCCCGCCAGGCATGTTTGCACGCTTAAAGCCAATCAGCCACTTGCCGAAGCGGAATGCGCAGACCCACCTTACCTAGAATGACTCAGCTTTCCCACACTCTCATCCTGCCGAAGACCATCGAGCTCCACACGCGGCTCCCACCGCCGAGAAAAGTTTCTGGAAGGGGGGCTGAGCGAAGCCTCTTAAAGCCCCCTTCCTCCCGATGCACGGCGGGGGGGCAGCGGTGACCTCACCTGCCGGCGTAGCTTGGGGGCCTTGGACAGCTTCATGAAGGTGAGATGCGGCCGAAACGTCTTGTTTTCTCCGGACGGGATGCCCCGCTCTTCAAACGCCTTCCTCACTGCCTCTGGAACACGAGGGAGGGGGGGCAAGAGGTGAGGCGGAACGCGGGACTGCAGCGGGAGAGCAAAGCACGTAAGAAGAGAACATAATCGATAGGATGGAGGAGGCGGAGGAGGCAGAGAGCCGGGTGGCGGACCTCTGCTTCTCCCAGCGTGGTTACATCAGTGCCCCAGGCCCCCCCGAGCTGAAAAAGCACCCCCCTCGCCCATCCATCCCATTAAACCGCTTCTACTGCCGCGAGCCGAGCAAAGCGCGTTAGCCGGCGACTGGATCGCAGGATTGCCCACAGCATGAGGAAGGGCAACAAAAACCCCCAGCGTTACACACCTGCGATGCCCTGTAGCGCACCCATGTGGTCGCCCGAGACCAGCCGGGCAAACGCCACCTCGTTCCTGAAGTGGTCGATGCCGACGAAGGGGAGGACCAGCCCCCGGCCCTGGAGCAGGTCCTGCAACACTTGTTTCATCTGGCCCATGGCGCTCACAGCCCTGGCGGGACACTAACATTAGCCCTGCCCCCCCAACTCTGAACTAACACAGGCTAACACAGGAACTAACACGGAGGATGCAGATGGAGTAGTGCTACGTCGGTAATGAACCCAGGAGCGAGGTCCCACACAGGACGAAACTAATGATAGTGCTTTTTCACACATACTTGGAACTAACACTCTTTAAAATCAACTGCAAGTCCATTAACATTGTGGATTTATCAGCGGAACCTTGAGAAACCATTTAAAGTAGATTTAATGAGTTCTTTATGACAAAGGTTAGTGTTAACAGTACCTAGTTAATTAAGGTTAACGGTACATGGGTCAGTAAAAAGAGAAAAATATTCAGTCATCATGTAACAAGAAAAAAACAGGCAGTTTATGATGTCGAGTGATTCTGATTGGCTGCCTAGCAAAAGGGGTGGAGCCAAAGGGGCAGAGACACTCACGCACTGACTTCCTCCTCACTGCTCAAGTAGGTCACTAGCAGGGTAATGTGGAGGCTGCCCACTGGTATCAGAGCCCGCGACAGTCTGTTGTCCTTGTGGATGATGTGGTCCTGGACAGCCTTAATGCCACCCTTGATCTGAAACGCGGTAAACGGACTGGTTACACCCTGTACCACAGCTGAAATGCAGACGTGCTCAACCTGAACCACACTCTTCCTAAACTGCATGATAATCAGTACCCTTTCACTGACATATAGAAGAAACCCGATCCCTCTGAACAACATAATGGCAGGATTAGTTTAAGTCTTATTCTATAATTCATGGGCTGCTTTATGCTCCTAATTACTGCAGGTAGGAGCCGAAACCCAGAAAAAAATGCCTCTACAAATTAAATCTCGGCATCACTTGCTCTGGATGACAGCACGGACGATTACTGATGCAACTAATTACTTTTTCCCCTCTGCTTGTTCTTCCGAGAGTGCTTCTTTAAAACAAAGGACCCACCGGCAATAATCTGAGTCAAACAACATTTAGGAGCTAATGTATGATTTATATTTATTAGCATAGGGTACAAAATGAGCCGTGGTAGCTGCAAAATCCGCCATGGTACCAACCCACCAATAATGTAAACAAATGAAAGTGTGTACCACCCCAGTGTAACAAATTAAATTCCACGTAATATTTCAGCATTATTTTTGGAGGTACAGGGCACTGCAATACATTTGAATGTAGTTTGTTTTTCTGAGGAATTTCCATGACATAGTATAAGTGTAATATTTCTGGAATTTAGTCTAGAAAGGGCTTCTGAGGACCAGGCAGGGCAGCACAGGGACCTCGTCCTCCCGGCACTGTCACACCCTACGGTACCTCGGCACTGCTGATGGGAATGGACACGAAGTAGTTTGGCCGCTGCTGCCTCGTCTTTTTCTTCGTGTCGTCCTCCTCGCTCTGTCCTTGGCCGCTTTCTCCTCTTTTCCTCTTTTTATTCTGGCTTTTCTCTGACGTCAAGACTGAACAAAAGAAAAACAAAAAAGAAAAGGAGAGCCAGTCGGGCATTTTCCCCCAATGCAGGAGATTGGTTCAAGCTCGCTGGGTCGAGTCGAAATTATACTCTGCCATCATTTAGAAACAGCTGCAGCACCGGTGCAGTGATGTCTTTCCTATAAAAAATAAGCCACAGGAACTAGCAAAACAAAAACATCACTGGGTGACAGTGAGACATCTGGGGAGGCCTGAATACCGCAGCAGCTGGGCTTTTAGCAAGATCCTCGCATCGCTTGGCTAAGCACTGTAAGCAGGAAAATACTGTCAATAAGGGGTCCATTTGCATGGGCGATCCGTCTGTCGTGTACAATAACTACTCCTGGCCTCTGCTCCCTCCCTGCATTTCAGTTGATTAACTACAATCGCCCTCTTAATGAGAGTTTGAAGAAGCATGCCTTATTATAATTCTGCACTTGGCACAAAGAGGGGAAAAAACACATTAACGGGCGGAGAAAAAAGACCTTGTAGCAAGGACAACGTATAGGGACAGCACTGGCGATTTCTAAAGTTTGCTGGTCCTCGCTTTACAGTCTGAACGGGAGTGCAAAAAGCACACTTACAGCCAAGGTCCTTCCATACTTCCTCGTTGACAAACGGAAGTTCGGCCAAGAGCTTGTCAGAGCACTCGGGCGCCTTTGATCTCTGCTTTCGCTCTATCGCCTTGCGTTTCTGCCTCCTCTTCTTCGCCTTTTTGCTTTCTGACCACAGACAGTTAGAGGAAGAGAAGGTTATGTGCAGCCACATCAAACATATCGAGCACACTTCGGAAAGGCTGTGTTTTCATTTGTGGCATGCCTTTCCGGTGTCCTGTTGTTATGAGAACCATCAGACTCCAGTGTTTGTTGGTACTTCAGTTGGTACTTATTTAGGTATTTTTAACAAAGAATGTTTCACCTTATGCCTTAAAACCGCAAATAACCAGCTGTGTCTTGACAAGGCACCAGCGTACCGATGCTTGTGTGTGTTGGTGTCTATGTGGCTCGTGTTCTTGTGCTGCATGAGTTTTCTCCCACAGTTCAAGTGCATGCAGTTAGAGGACAGACCATCACTAAATTGCACAGGGTGAGCAACTCCACATGCCCTGAAATAGACCAGTATCCTACAAAGGTGTCCTCTGTGTAGTCTTGGATTGACTCTTCACCACCTTTCATGAGACATAAGCAACTGGAGAATTGGTGGATATGAAAAAATATATATTCTGGATATATTTATCAGCTTATATGTAATAGACTGAAACTCCTGAGTTAAATTATAGATTGTTTTGATGATTCAGAACAAGACTACAATATACAACAGTAAGAATCAACGAACATTTATTGAACAGCTCTCTCGATACAGACGTGTGTTTATTGTGGCTGGTAATATCAATATTAATGGCTTTGTAATACACCAAACCTAAAATCTTGATGTATCGAATTTATGATTCCAAACATGATTCCGGACAACATGTAACGGATTTCTTAAAACCTTAATGATTTCTTGTCTCCAAATGGCTCAGTGAAATATAAGTGGGTGGCAGATGAGTCAATGCTGGCACACATTTGGGTTCCTCACCGGCGTGGCCGCGTCCTTTCACACCGGCGGGGGATTGCGGCTCGTCGCCGTCGCTTTCGACAGTTTGTGCCTGGACATCCCGCGTAAAGGACACACCGCGATGCTCCATATCACCTGTTATTCCGACTGGCCTTAAAAAGCACGTATGACCTGCGACGGCCCGCAAGTCGCCAAGTTTTAAGCGTCCTGCAAGTATCTGGATTTGAAGCTTTGCAGGAGACCCAGGACGAGGTTTGCCGAAGACACTGAAGGGCTGTAAACGCAGCGCTTTCGATATTAATCTCAATACTTTGATCCCATTATATCCATACATAGCTATTAGCACATGCGTGCCACGAACTCAGGGTTTAACATCAAATTAATATTATATGTATTGCACACTAATCTGACTTGCATGCCGGAGTCAGTCCATCAAATTAAATTTTACTCAATAGTGCAGCAACTTACTGTACTGAAATTAAACGAGTAATAAAACTCGGACACTAAGTTTTTAAACTTACACTGTAAATGTAAACTCGGATACAAGCAGACTATCCTGATTAACAGCCCAATCAGGGGAACACACAGTCTCGTTTAATGGTCCCCATTTTTTTCTCAAGAACTATAATTCTTCCCTTCGCAGCGTGAACATTTCCTGCTCGTTTTCCTGTACAAACGGAGCGCTACTGTTTGCTATTTTAAGGAAACTCTGCCAGTAACCTCCGGGACCGAAATAACCCGCAGAAAAACACGGTGCGCGCTGCTTCGGTGTGTTTGTAAACACCCATCTACGGGTACCCGCGGGGCTCAAACAGAGCGACCTATTGTCAAACGTGAAAGTTACACGCTTTGATCGTTTTTTTAAACTTATCCTATTCGAAGACAAACAGTTGTGTTCGCTTACTTATTTTATCACATACATCTTTCCATACACTTTCCAACCATTTTTCAATACAAGGTTTTGGAGGCATCTGTAGTCAAATGTGGATAGGTCGGGTCTAGAAAGTAAAAAATCCAGCATGGTTCTGTTTCAACCAGTTGAGTACTTTGACTCTTTATACTCAGTCGGTTGGTTGAAACAAAACCTTGGTCTGGATTTTTTACTTTCTGGACCTGAACTATCTACCACTGCCCAGAGCATATCCAGAGGCAGACATTTCAGATCCAGAAGGTAAAAATCCATACCAGGATTTTGTTTCAACCAACCAGTTGCTACTCTGTGACTGTGACTCTTTATGCTCAACTGGTTGGTTGAAACAAAATCCTGGTTTGGATTTTTACTTTCTGGAC
>JAODLD010000005.1:321377-339039 GCA_026781065.1 Mormyrops boulengeri | reverse complement strand
CCCCCCCCCCCCCCCCCCCCCCCCCCCCCCCCCCCCCCCCCCCCCCCCCCCCCCCCACCCAGTCGGGGGTCACGGGCCTGTGATCCGTATGTGTTCTGGTTTAGTCGTCATGGATGAGGCCCAGAGGGGCGAGCAGCACTGTTCTCGCAGGGAACCGGGCCGCTGCAGCCGAACACGAGCCCTGGGCTCCACCCTCGCTTCGGCTCCTCAGCCTTTCCTTAAACCCTTTATTCTCTCCTTTTGAGCCTCGCTAGAGATTCATAAAATGGATTTGCGCTGCGCCCCTCGTAACTAAGTAGACGTTTAATCTAAAGCTGAAGGATGAATGGCATGGCTTCTGCTAGCGTGGGATTTTCAGTTAATTGTATGGATTACTGCGATTGACATGTAACACAAGAGTACAACAGAAAGATTAGCCGTAGGCTTACATAGAATTAGGATGGTCTTGTCCAATTTGTGCATGAAGGTTTAGTTATTTTTTTAAAATACTTTTCCACTCAGACTGAATGAAGTTTGGGTTCTTTGTATGCATATTGTCATGTCCTTTATAAAGCTCATCACGATGATGTTGTTTGCTGCAGGAAGGACACCATGACAGTTAAGCTGAGTGCGCTGGTCTTTTTCTGGAGAAACGTTATTTTCTGGCCTTCCCGGCAGAGTTGGGATGATTTTCAGCATTTTTGAGCTCCCTCGTGTTGGTGGGAGAGCTGCCCGTAGGCAGTGTACTGGGGAGCAGCTTTGTGGGTGACCGGCGTTGCTGGCGACCGGCACCGTGCTGCGGCTGGGTCACGCCCGCTGTCTGGCAGGCATGCCCTGTGGGAGGGTTGTGTGTCTGAGGGTCTGCTTTCAGAAACACTTTTGTGCTTCAGCATCAAAATGCCTTCATGCCTGGTCCAATTGGGACACACGTACGTAGGGGAGAGCGCGTATGTGAGATTCTCGCTCTTCTCCATTACAATCCCAGGGGCTGAATACCATTTAAAGAAATGGTGGAACTTACTAGAACTCGGACATTGTCGATCGCTCATGGGGTTTTATTGACTGCGCCTGGGCTCTTGGTGTGATTCCCAGCATGCACCAGGACAGGAGAGCTGAGATTGAAGCTCCACGCGGATCGAGTTACGGTGGCTCTACGGAGACTGATTTATTTTTTTCCCCCCCCCTTGTTTTCACCGTAATCAAGTTGAGTGTAAGCCGATCTTATTTTTGTCTGCAGACTAATGGTGTGAGCAGAGAACTGGAGCTGAAGAGGCTCGATTGATTTAATTAGGCACTGTCCCACACACGCTGGCCCTTGATGACGTTTTGGCTCCAGATTGGGGGTGTTTTAAACCCCCACCCCCCCACCTTCTCGAATCACTCCTCCATATAAATTCTTAGGAGTGCTGTACTCACACTGTCAATGTTTCCCCGTACGAATAACACAGTGACAATCCCAGACACACTGTTATGCTCTCGCTAGTCTTAGCTCACTTCTTGTTGTAATTCTGCTCCATTATTCTGTGTGCTTTTTACTGCAATTTGCCAAGCGAATACTTATACACCCTGGAATGCATTTCTCTGTCGGCGCGTCCCTCCCCATGATTTCACGCCGTTCCCCATGATGGGATGAGTCCTGGCCGCTCACATGTGTCTGCCGATCCCTTCGGTGATCGTAGCCCGAGCCAAGTTCTGTGGCCGGAGCGACGTGCAGGATTCCTGTAAACCTCCCACAAGCTGGGACACATCAGCTGGGGAACCGTGCTATAGAATGGCACAGAGAGACCGAGTTTCCTGCATCTCTTAGAGCACCTCTGTCCTTGGGACGTGCGGAGTGGGAAAGGGCTGATGTCGCTGTGTGCTGGGCCGTGCTGGTCGCCCTGCAGAGGGGACTCTGAGGTGGCAGGTCAGACATGAGATTTTCTATGATGGTGGGATGATGCTGAAGTTGCTGTGTCAAATAAGTAGCAAAATATGAGTCACCCCCATGGGTCCTGTCAACCTGCTACATGGGGGGGGGGGGGTATTTTTGGAGGGATGTTGCTGGCAGTTTGATCTCTCAGCATCTGCCCCCCCCAGCCGACAAATAACACGCCAGGGCTGAGGAAGAGTCCGCTAGCTGTTTTCTCCTCGGCTGCTGATACTGAGATCTCCCCCCACCGCTTCCTGCTCCCCTGAATGCACCGGGGCAGAGCCCGCGATATCGTGTATTCAGCGCCGCCAAACGTGTTGCGCGGGGGCCCTGAACGGACCCTGGCTCTAATTGCTCTCCGCGACCCGGTTGCGACAGGGCTAGCTTTGTCCGTGGTCACGGAAAAGCTGAGCCATCAGTACGCACCATTGTTGGGGGGTATTCAGCCAGAAGACACAGGCATATTTATAATGAGCTGTAATGCCTGTGCACTTTGGGGACCTTTTTAATGGTGGACAAAGCATTCCAGAGATGATCCTTAATTTCTGACGGTCCCGGAATACAATTAGCCGCCCGAGGCAGCTGGTCCTACTGGTTTGCGTACCAGCGATGCCAGGCTGTCCCTATGGTGTATTCCACTTTTTGTTTTTGTTGCTCCTGTGTTCTGTAATCATTCGCAGTTTGTCGTTGTCAAGGCCAGGCGAGTGATGTTCGGCGAGTGTTTATGGCTTAACTGATGGGGGTCGACTGGCTGAGATTTCCAAGGCTGGGTGTCTGCCAGGCCGCACCCTGAGCCAGCCAGCCAGCAGCGGGCCGGGTGTCTGTTGGCGCTCCCGGGCCTGGTACTTGTCAGAGAGTTACACGTGAGGTCAGAACTGGTGCCGCTGCCAGTGGGGAAATAGCCCCTTTCAAGCTGCTAATGGGACGTTCTGGTCACTTAAATCAGCAGGTCCCTATCGATCCGTGAAGGATGAGCTACTTGGAGATGATCTCGCGTACCAGCAAATGAAAAAGCAAATTGATCCGGCACTTACGGCTCTAATCCAGGATGTCTTTGTATTACTTTTCTTTCTTTATCATCATGTTATTTTTAAAGTGCTTTTGATTTATACTGTACCGTGCTGACATTTCAGTTTTGCTGCTGTATGTAATTTAGCGTGCCAGTTAGTTATTAATTTACTTCATTAGCCATCATCCGCAGTTAGTGGAGCTCAACCAGCTGTCATGGAGAAAGTCAAGCGTGACTCAACTGGCAAAACTGCATTTGGAGCCCAATTGATTGTGTATCCATAAAGTCAAACAATGAAATAATGCATAATAAAAAATCTTTGGGCGGGGGGGTGATGAGTCATTCGTGAGGCCTCTGCGAGTTGGACACAACAGAGTGTGTTCTGGAGAGCTGACAGGCAACCTTTAGGACACACACCCACCGTCCTCGCCCACCCCGTCCTTAAAGGCTATGGATGGATTATTCCTGAATAGCTCATATGTGACGCCTTCGGGCACTGCCAAAAGCTAGCGGCCTCCTGGCTGCGAACCCTGCGCGGCACCCCTTAGCTTTTACATGGTCCAAAAAGCGAGTTACACAGCTGAAACCGGGCTCTTGTGTCACGCCTCTTGTGCAGTTAGCCTGCTATGGGGACGTGCTTGTGGAGTTTGTATCCTGAATTTTTGTCTGCTGGTCATGAACTTCCCTGTCATCGTCTGACCCTGCCCTGGCCGATTTTCTGGCCTAATCAGTCTGTCAGCTGGTGCTCATTGGCCCTAACGAGCCACTTAGACGGTTTACTTAGTGAATCGAGTGACCCAGGGGCACCAAATCTGTTAATGGGAGTGAGGAAGAGAGAGTGCCTTTGGCATGTAGTTCTCTGCTCATCATAATGGAGCCTCTGGTTATTCTGGGCCATGGACTTCGGTCAGGCCGAAACATGACGTCGTTGCTTGCATGTCCAGACTCCCAGGTCTCTCCGTGCGGCCGGCCGGTTTCCCAGTCTTCTCCCTCCGAATCCGTGCGCCTGCCACTCCAGGTTTGAATGTCGAGGCTGGAATGCGGCACGCTAACAGGGGACGCACTGTTCTCCACTTCCCCCGTGACGTGCAAGGAGACCCACGTCACAACGCCCAGTCTCTGGCGACAGGCTCGTTCCGCTTGCAGTGGCCCCTTGTGGCTCCGCCCTCCGATTTCCAGAGGACCTTTTTCACGAGACGCCGGCTGAGTGAGTGTGCTATCTCTCAATGTGACCTGCAGTCCCTGTAGCGCATAGTCATGGTTGGAACAGTCTGCCCCCCTGTGGGTTTACGTCAAGTAACCTGGAGAAAGTGCTCAACCAGCTTCAGAAGCCGTCTGGGTCTCATCCACAGGACATACGATGATTTTATATATATATGCTACTGGAGTGAGTGGGCGCTGTGGGGGAACCGGTTTTCCATCATCCCTGTTTGTAGCTTGGCGTAAAATATATCCTGTGCCTCTTCTGTATTGGGGATTAAGGGGAAATCGACTGTCCTTTGATGGCGGCCAGGCCCCTTTGGTTGGTGCTTTTTGCATTTTTTTTGTCCCGGTAATTTGATTAGCAGCGCTTGTTTTGATTGCACGCGGCATGGCTGTCTGGAATGGCGGTCGGAATTACACGCCACTCAGCGGGGAACAGGAATTCTGTAAGGTCCCGTCAAGCTTACAAGATTGTCGCAAGTTCTGTTGCAGCATAACAGACAAGAACTTTCACTCATGATTACATTATATCATAGCTGTTTTTGTGAGCTTTAACTTTGAGAACAGTTTGCCCTTTTTAAGTTTGCGGGCATTTACTGGAATATAATTTCTTCAGGCTCTGTGATTACTGGTGGGTAATCTGCATTACGCAGTTAGAGAATAAATATGTGTGCGCTTTTGACTTTTTGCCCAGTGATGGGCCTGAAGGTCACATGGAAAACTCGCTAAGCTGTGGGAAGAGTCTTTTGTTGTTACTGTAACTGGTCCCTCTATCAAGGTGTGTGCCCATTGGCTGGCAGTGCAAGAATGTCAGTCACGTGACCTGAGGCGGACTGGCAGAATGCATCCCAGCCAGTGGCTCCCAGTTAACAGAGCTCATTGTCTGGGCGATAACGAGGTAGCTGCAGCCTGCTTTGTCGCATTTCTGCGGCCTGGCCGATAAAAGCATCATGCCTCGCATTTTTCCTTCGGGCCCTTTCCCTCACCCCTACCTCCCAGCTTCTGGGAATCGCCATCATTGTATTATTCCCCCCCCCTCTGTTGGGTTTTTAGGATTCCAGTGCCACGCATCCCATAACGGTATTGCCCCCCAGGGCTATGGCCATCCGCCTCCCATCAGGGCAGAGCGAATCTTCGTGCTCTCTTCATTCCATGGCGGTCAGTAGGCCGTCACACTGCCGGATTAATGTGTTCGCGCCCAAACTCCCTGCCCTGACCTGGCCCCATCTATACATCGGCAGCGAGAGGCTCCACCAACTGAGCATGTGCGAGGAATGCCCCGCCCTCAGCCGCCCTTGGCCCCAGAGATGCAGGCCTGGTAGTTTCAATTTCAAGACCTAAATCAGCCTACCCTCAATCTGTCTTTTTCTCTAAAGAGTGACATGGCATGACCGCTGTTCCGAAAAAAAAAAAAAAACCCATTTTCCTCATTCTCCTTGGAAAGGTGCCCCTTTCCCACAGGAGTGTGGCTGTATTACTAGTGCCTCAGTTAAAACATGACCCCCCCCAGCGCCTCCTGCTAAAATATTTCTCTGAGCAACACGATGAAAATTTTTGTTTCGTTGATTCTTTGTTGCAGCAGTACCACCAGTCAGCAGTGTGGACTCCTCCTCCACTCCTAACAAATCATTACTGCTTTTGTTTTCCCAGAAACGGGCAAAGGGCATCGTCCTCTTTGTCAAAGTGTGCGAACATCTCAACCTCCTGGAGAAGGATTACTTCGGACTGTGCTACAAAGACCACGCAGACCAGAAGGTAGAGTGTCGCACTTTCTCATAACTGAATCAAAATGAATGAGGAGTTTGGTAAACAAATGAATTCATGTGGCAGGTACTGTTTGCAAAAACTAGAGGGGCCCAAAGCAGCACGTAAAAACGTCCTTCATATCTACAATTCTTTTTCTATCACCTCTGTAGTAAATGGTTGCCCCAGGCTGGGATTGAGACGCTGCCTGTGTTAGATGCAGTACATCCCGGCATTTCTGTGCAGCCTCTGCATCCTTCTTGACTCTAGTTCAGTGTTTCCCAATCCGGTCCTTTGCCCCTAGGAGGGACAGGTTAGACTGCCACTAACTGCGTGGCTGGGATCCCTTTGCCATAAATCCAGAACAGCAACTTTTCCTTTACCCTGACAATACTGTACACGCTCTGTACCCACCCCCATCATAATTTATTACAAAATGCCACGAGCTTCAGCCAAACTTGCAAAAACGTGTGGTTAGGTCTTCATGCTCGTTTTGGCACCTGCAGTTTGTTTTTGTGTTGACACCATGGTCGTGGGGGTGGAGGTGTGCATATTGAGAGCATTAAACTGAACATTTAGTTTCCATGGAAACCACTGTCTGAAGGTTAGACACTTAATTTTTGCATTGCATCAGAGTTTAAAACCTTCCAGGAATGGAACCTTGTGCCGTATTGGCGATTTGACAGTAAAAATGTGCTTGGATGTGTGTGAATGGGCTTTGGCGTAGCTTTCACTGCAGCGTTATCACAGTGAATGCGATGGGGTGGTGTCAGAAATGGGTGCGAGTGGTTTGGAGTGGAAATACCCCCCCCCCCTCCATCTGCTTACGAGTGAATCGCGTACACCTGGCTATCAAAGTGAGAACACTGTACTGCCAACGTCCCGCTGTGAAAATTAAGCAGACGTTCATTTTATAGTGGTGTCTAGTGTATCGATTCCTAGCCCTGCGCCACGTGGGCCGTCCCCCTCAGACTCACAGGGGCACTGCTACAGGAGCGGGACCTCGCTGGGAAGTTCTTGTTTTTGCGCAGAGGTCACCAGGGTACCCCTCAGTCCTGGTTTCAGCTTTTCCATTGTGGAAGGAGGAGCCAAATTGCCATGGCAACCGGATGTGGCGAATGTGGCGTTAATGCCATCCACATTGCCCTCCGGGGATTAGCGCTGTAATCCCGAGTTCCTATAAACATCCCGCTCGGTGTGCTTGTTTACGAGGCCCGCTTTATGGGTTTGACTTCTTACTGTTTGCGTGGCTCTCACATTTCGGGGTCACCGCGTGCCGCTTTTCACAAGGAGGTGCTCCAAGACCATGTCCGCACCAGCCTCAAACAACACATTAATCTTCACGTTTCTTGTTTGTCTCTCTCTCTCTTTTTTTTTTATTTTTATTTTTATTTTTTTAATTTTTTTTAGTGCTGGCTGGACCCTGCAAAGGAGATCAAACGTCAGATTCGAAGTAAGTAGTTTGCTGTTGATTCTTTTTTTGCATTTCATAAGAGGGGAAACCTGATACGTGTGACGATGTCGGGTCTCAGTAACACATGTAAAAAAGCGCAACGATGGTACAAAGAGCATGAAAAAGAGCATGACATTCGATTACAGGCGATGGCTAAACAAAGGCCTCAACCCTCCCGTTTCCAATCTGGTATCTATGACCCCCAAAGAGTAGTTGTAGCTGGTCCAACGAGACATTTCTCAAATTAACGAAATGTCACTATTATTAGCTAATACACATCACAAAAATACTGTTGCCGTAGGGGAACTCTGGCTTTGGTCTGTTTTCACTTTAGGGATTTAAGGAAGGTTGAAAAGACAGGGCTTCTCAAAGTCCGGACCATGGTTCGGATGCAGACCAAACCACAAGTTAATCCGGACCAAGCCAGTAATGCACCTTATGAATCAATATGGTTACCATAAAAAGGCTTAATGTGGTTGGAAGTAAAAATTACAGTGTAGAACCACCAAACTTCACACAGGCATAACTTAAAATCCCCGCCCATGACTGAGTGTCGAATTGATCGGCAAGTGTTAAGTCTTTACGTTAAGCTCCCCCTATTGCTATATATTGATATGTAACATAGAGAGTTGTTTATTCATTAAATTTCATGAAATGCTGTTTTGTTATTGAAAATTGTTCTCCGACCTCTGACTTTGAATAAAAATCTGATGTGGACCTTTGATCAAGAAGTTCCCCCCTGCGTTGGAGGCTGGTTTGGTGGCGCTGCTGCTTCGTTTGGCAGCGGTGGCTGTCAGTGTTTGAGGTTCTGCTTTCACATCCTGTGAGTTTAGCACTGTGAGTGCAGCAGTGATGAGTGGGGGGTCCGCATGGCATATGAATTCTCACGGCCAAGGCAGTGTCATGTGGCTCTTTTGGGTCCTTGCTGCAAAATTCAGTGAGTTCAGGTTTACGGGGGGTATAATATCCATGGGATCAGTGTCCACTGTGTGATGTTCAGGGACGTTCAGACATGCCCATTTACGTCACTGTTGGAGGATTCGGTTCGGAGAAGGTGCAGCTGCGGCCAGGCCTTTCCAGCTGCAGACTGATGCTGATTAATGCTCCCTCGCCCAATCACACGTATCGTTGTGAGCACATGACCCAAACCTGCTGCACATTTGTTTCTCTGGCTCTGTTCTTCATGCAGTTGTGTTCATTTGCAGATAAAAATAATATAATCCTGGTGGCAGTAGGGACTGGGGGAGTCCGGCTTTCTTGCATCGCTCGCTTGTCCAGCTACTGAGAGCGCTTGGGTGGGGGGGCAGTCTGTTCCATGATTTTTTTTTATTTTTTTTGGTTCATATTTGCGTCATATTAGGTCTGCTTTCCTCTACTCTTCCACACATCTTGGATTTCATGATGCATGTTGCCCCCCCCACCGCCCAGAAGTTAGGCTCTGTGTTTAATTGACTTTGGGTTTGAAGGAGGGCTCCCCCTTCAGACAACCATCTTGGCACTGATGTCATTGGCTGATAGAAACCACACGTTTCCCATCTGCGGCGCGCTCGTGTCCAGTGGGGAATCGGGCGGCCCGCGCTGACGCGTCCTCATTGGACGCATGGGGCCCAAAGCGGGGGCAATTGGCTTGTGATGAAGTCATTGATTTAGGGGTGGGCTCCATTACCTCAACGCATCCTTCGGAGGTGACGGCGTCCCTGTGAAATGTGATTTGAGCAATGGGGCCCAACTCTCCCTCCTGACTTGATTTATCCTGTTTTTCTTTGTATTCTATTACTAAGTTACAAGTTCTACTCAAACCAATTTGTTTACAGTTTTTACTCCGTATCTGTTTGTTCAGGAGGATCATATCCGAGGCAGGATCGGTACATAAAGAGGACACTGGGTTGGTCCCAGGGACTTTTTTTTCCATTTCCAGTTTTCTGTTATCCTGGTGCTCCCTATCTTGCTGTATGGCTGTGAGATATGGACGCTATCCAGTGAGAGGTGACGAAGACTGGACTCCTTCGGTATTGTTCTCTTTGGAGAATCCTTGGGTACCGCTGGCTTGATTTTGTGTCGGACGAGCGGTTGCTAGAGGAGTCCCCAATGAGGCACATTACCTGCATTGTGAGGGAGCGTCAGTTACGGCACTACGGCCATGTGGCGCGTTTCCCTGAGGGTGATCCGGCTCTGGCTGCGGCAGATGGATGGCCACCTCCGGAGGGTGGGACTGGACCGTGTATCTGCCTGGGGGGTTGCCAGCCAGGATCCCAAGGAGTTTTGCCGTGCGGTGGGTGCGGCAACACGCTGCATCAGTGCATGCTGCCCAACCTGACCTGTTTTCCACTTGGGACCTCTGTGTTTTTCTGCTGTTCTGAGATGGGTGAATGGCACAAATCAAATCACAGTGCCTAATGTTTGTACCCACAGGGTGTGCGTCAGCTGCTGCAGTGTCTCAAGGTCTATTGTCAATGGGCGGGGGGTCCGGGGTCTGAATTACCATGCCCTGCTCCTTTCACTGCACGATATCTCATTAAACCGAGGCCCGGCTGCACATCCACTTGCAAACGCAGGTTCTCTCTTCACTGCCTCGCTCTGGAATCTCGATAAATCCCCCCCCCCCAAGCCGGCCAGCGGAGGTTTCACAAGCCTAAATGGAGGTTTTCTTCGGGTCTCTCGAGAGCAGGAGGTGCTTAAAGTTCAACATTTGGCTTGCCTGAGTGCTGCTGGACAGAGGCGCATTCATGTCAGTGTGCCTACGGCTTCTCCTGAAAACGTTTGGTGGCTGGCGGGTCCGCACGAAGTCTCGGGTCACGCTGCACCCTTCGCCACAGTCATGGGCCTCTGGACTCCTCATTGCAGGAGCTTCACGCAGCACCTGGCGTTCCTGATGGGGTTACGGAGTCCAGGCATGCGGAGACTCTTCACTGGAGCTAGACGTTGTCATCCCGCCTCTGTTGCCACCACCCAACCCCCACCCCTCCTCGGCGCCTGGCCGCATTGACCGTGGTGGAGTCCGTCCGACGGAACCCAGACCACAATGCACCCAGTGTGGGTGCCTGAGATTAACAGTGCAGCCTCAGTGTGAGGCTTGTTCTCCGTGGTCCTGTCCAGGGTCGGCGGTTTGAAGCTCAGGCTGGCTCTCATGTTCTGGTCACTCAGAGGTTTTCATCTGGTCAAGCGGAAACCTATCTGGACCGTAAGCAGGATCGTTGCGCCCCCTGACTGTGAGGCATAAATCGTTGCGCTCCACGACTGCTGGGCGCGAGTTGTCGTGCCGCCTGACTGTTTGTAGCAGTGGAGAGGCCTTCAGAGCGGCTGACCCCCGCCTCTGGTGGAATAGCTTGCAGCTGATGCATCTTCGGTGCCTCCAGCCCCCATCCCCTCTTCCCCCTCATACATTTTTTTTTTTCTTTCTTTTGCAAAAGCTTCTCTGTGTGAAGGTCTGTTTTCAGCAACTGAAGCTTCAGGAGGATACAGTTGGCTCGTTTCCAGTGAAACAGGCTCGGTCTTGACCCTCTCATCGCTGAGAACTTTGGTGTCACTCTGGAATTTGCATGTTTGTCATCTAACCTGGTGGTTGTCTGTCTCTTGCAGACTGTCCATGGCAGTTTGCCTTCAGCGTCAAATTCTACCCCCCCGACCCCTCCCAGCTTACAGAGGATATAACCAGGTACCATCCACTCGTGGCCTGAACACGTTGCCATCTCCCAGTGTCTTTGAGCAGCTTCATTAAACAGCCCTTGGCTGCAAAACCATAGAGATGCATGCAGAGATATAAACAGTGATGTTGGTTGTTTAAATAGGCCAAGTCTGGAGGGGCATCTATAGCAAAAAATAAAGACGTGTTAGTTGGTGGGTTTGTGTGTAAATCCCGTTAAAGACATTAAACCTGGAAATGCATGTTTTAATAGTGCAGTTGATGTTTATATGAATCGTAAACCCAAGCAGAAAGTGGCTAAGTGCTCTTGGAATGACTTGGTGTCATTCCTCAGACGTGCCAAAGTAAACAGGACAGGAGTAGGATATGGCATCTGAATAAGACCCACCCACACACCAAGCTCTTGTTTGAATATGGGTCTGTCGTCGCCTCCTCAGCTTGGTCCTTGAAGGTCTTATGAAGACGCTCTTATGTAGCCTAGCGTTTCTGTTGCCCTTTTACACACGCACGCTGCCCCCGATTGCCGCGTAAACTCTAAACACCCACCTTTTTCACACTTTTGTTCACGCTGCCATTTTTAGATTTGATGAGTTCAGGCTATACGCAGCGCTGCCAGATGGAACATCTGTTGTTTTTCAGTTATTCTCATTTACAGTTGCAGTGTTTACTTCACTGTAGTAATTCCTCGGTTTGTTTACATTGTGCTGCCAATTTACACCAATTAACCCATGTCCCGCTCACTCCGGATGCTGCCCGTGCTCCTCCCCTGCAGGTATCTCCTGTGCCTTCAGCTCCGCCAGGACATCGCCTCCGGCCGGCTGCCCTGCTCCTTCGTCACCCACTCGCTGCTTGGCTCCTACACCCTGCAGGCCGAGATGGGGGACCACGACCCCGACGGGCGCTGCCTCGACTACATTGGCGAGTTCCAGTTTGCCCCGACGCAGTCTAAGGAGATGGAGGAGAAGGTGGTGGAGCTGTACAAAACTCACAGGTGTGTGGGCGGTGCCTCAGTGTTGGGTGGGGGTGTGGCCAAACGCATATGCAAATGAATTGGGTGGAGTTTCAGCAGGTATTAGTTTCTGATGGATTAAAAATGTAAATCATTTAATAATGCAAACCATTGTATGGAACTTAGTATCCAATTCTGATCTCATTAAATTGGTGAATTTGTGTTAAATTGTGATGAAGGGATTAGATCTTGGTTTTGGCCATGAGAATGCAGAAGTACGACTGACTAAACCACACGTTCACCCTTGTGACGCGGTAACAAAGGTATGGAAAAGTGAAGCGCACAAGCTAGGCGTGAGAGGGGCCCTGCTGTCTGTTCTGGGTCCGGCTGCGTTCCTCCACATGAAGGGAAGCTGTGGGCGGGTTACAGCTGGTGACCCGCAGTTCTTACTGAGCAAAGCCATGCCTGGGTGGTGATGTAACTCCCATCCTGTTAGCATAGCAACTGCAGCAGCAGAGGGTGACGTCACTATGTCAGCTGGGTCTCCGCAGCGTCTGTGGGACCCTCGAAGGGGACATGAGGCCAACAGTGAGGTGGGGGTGTCCTGTCACCTGATCTGCCCTCGTCAGACTCCACTGGTAGCTGGTTGAGGGGATGTGGCCACTCTGGCTGGTGAAACGGGATCTATAACGCAGTCGGCCTGGAAGTGCGGAGTCTGTCCTGCAGCTATCTGGGCTCACATGCCCTTAAGCTGGTCACCCAGGGGTATGAGGGCACTTTGGCAATCATCACAGACAGGCAGTAAATTCCTTCCTGTTGGCCCGTGCTAAAATTACCATTCAGCTTGGCAACTGCTGGAGATCAAGGTCATTATCTGTGAAAGATATAAAATAGGACAATGTGAAGGTGTGCTGGGACACCGTGGGGGATTCATCAGAACCAAAAGGCAAATAATTAGTAAGAGAGATGATGACAGCGGGGTTAATGGCGGTCGTGAGGCACATCCATAAATCCAGAGATTCCTCCACACTGGTCTGCTAGAGAGAAAAGGATTTAGTATGTGACTGACAGTAGAGTGAGGCTTTTTTTTCTAAAGAAAAATATGGCTTATGAAAATAGAGTAAATTGCCAAGGAGGTAATTCTCTGTTTAGACATTTTAAATGCATCCCGCTGACTGTGTACGGCCTCCCGCAGCAGGAGCCAGTGTTGGCATTCTGGTTTCGGTCGTTCCCTTCACATTTCCGCCCGTCCTTCCATTATCAGGGGAATGAGTCCGGCCCAGGCGGATGCTCAGTTCCTGGAGAACGCCAAGAAGCTGTCGATGTACGGGGTGGACCTTCACCATGCCAAGGTACCGTGGGCGACTCGCCTTGGCATCCCAGCACTGCTCCTGTGCTTTACTTTGTTTGAATGAAAAACTTTATTTATCACCACGCTCACAAATGCCATAGATCCTTGTGGTTGATTTTCTGCATTTTTCAGTTTGCATGAAATTTACTTGGCTACTATTTATCACTGTTAAGTTGACCCTGGTCCCACCAGTTCCCTCACTTAAAGTTTGAGCACAGAAAGAGATGATG
The DNA here is from genome assembly GCA_026781065.1 of Mormyrops boulengeri. Classification (NCBI taxonomy): domain Eukaryota; kingdom Metazoa; phylum Chordata; class Actinopteri; order Osteoglossiformes; family Mormyridae; genus Mormyrops; species Mormyrops boulengeri. The sequence goes on along the minus strand of JAODLD010000005.1, from coordinate 325,567 downwards.
GATACACTTTATTAATCCCTGTGGGGAAAATAAAGGTACGAAGACTGGTAGCATCCAATGTTCAATAGTGCAACTCTTCTCAACCCAGTCCTCAGGGACCCTGGACAGTCCATGTCCATGATCCAAACAAAAAAATGGACCGTCTGGGGGTCCCCAAGGACCGGGTTGAGAAACACGGCAAATGTGAAGTTATGAGATGAAAGAAGAAAAATGGCACGCAACCCTTACATGTGAGAGTGGGTGATCCAGCAGTGCTCGAGTACTACAGCACACGGGATAAATAAATATGTTTCCTATTAATGAGTATGGATGGTTACGTTCAAGAAACAAACACTTGAACTGCGAACACTGTAGCTTGCTAAGAGTTTCGTAGCACTACAGTGGGACCACTCTCTAGATGAAGTTGCAGCTTGTTAGCTTGACGTTGGGTGAGAAGGTCCGTGGTGCTCATTCAGATCTGCTCAGAATTGGGATGGGGACTTCGGAGAAGCCCAGTCAGACTGTCAGCTTCTCTGGAAACGTGCAAGATGTTCATGGGCAGCTGGTGGGGGGGTTGGGGTGGAAATCCAACCAGAAATTCAACAGTTCTGCCTCAGCTGCATAAACAGATGTTGGCAGCAGTTTCTGAGGGTGGGAAAGGGATGGGGAGGTGATCGCCATGGGGACTGCACTGAGGGGGGGGTCAGGGCTCTCGCATTCATGGCGGGCCAGCTGTATTTACTGTTGAAATGGTATATTTACACTCATAGTGAAGGCAGCTTCAATCTCTGCACTCACTGCAAGGGACGGGTTGCTGGTAACTATTGTATCTGGGCTCAGCTTTGGAGTCGTGGTTTGGGTCTCAGAAGTGTGTTACCAGGGATTTTCCTCAGCGGTAATACATTGTTTACCTATAAGTTCCAGTTTGGCGATGTATGGATTTGCAGATGCTTGGCACATGCAAATCTTCCCTCTTTTTTTTGCACTGTGTTTATGCAGAGTTTTGTTTATTTGTTCCTGCCTAGTACCATGTTTCAGAGGAAACGTGACTTTTATGCACTTCGCAGATTTGCACGGCTTATTTAAGGTTACAGCGGCAGCGTTCCAAGATGTAAATCTCGACATTTCGTCGCCGGTCCAGTTGCGGAGTGCTATTGCAGAATGGAAATGCTTGTGGATGGACGAGTTGCTGTTAATGGCCCCTCTTCCATGAGCGGATGTGGTGCAGTGGTGCTGTGGCTGGGAGCTCACAGCGGTGGCTAATCGATTCCCAGCGCTCATTAGTGCATTCCATCCTTCTCATCCTGCCTCTTGGCTAAAAATCAATAGCATGCCCGATTTGCACACGCTCTAAACAGCTTTAATATTTATACAGAGTAATAATAGTATTTCCACATTAATAATCCAGTAAGGTGGAAAATTGTATCTCGTTGAATGTGCGGCTTGTGGTGGTTTTTATATTAAGACATTAAGCCTAAATAGCGGGATGTGGCACAGAAATGGGAGCATCTCACACAAAGGCACCAGGGTAGGGGCCATTCAGGAATACATACATACATCAATTCCAATCCAAATCATGAAATGGAACTGGAGTTTGGATCAGGAACAAAAAACTATGGTGAACAGAATTGGAATTGAATTAAAATTCTTGGGAAGATTTAAATCCCAACTCCATTCCATTTCCATTTCCTGATTTGGATTGGAGTTGATGAATGCGTAATGGAATGGGCCCAACCTTGACAGATCATTTCCACCACTCCATCTCTCTCATCATTTCCCCACTCCCCCCGCAGGACTCCGAGGGTGTCGACATCATGCTGGGGGTGTGCGCCAATGGGCTGCTCATCTACAAAGACAGGCTCCGGATAAACCGCTTTGCCTGGCCGAAGATCCTGAAGATCTCCTACAAACGGAGCAACTTCTACATCAAGATCAGACCTGGAGAGGTATGGACCCCCCCCCCCCCCCAAATTCCCTGGCTCCTTACAGGGGGGCTGCCTTGTATGGGGAGGTGCCAGTTCAGTTTGTTACCAGCTAACAATTGTACCAGTTGTTTAACTGACCACACAGTTGAGCGTGTTTCAAACACGTCTCTGGGAGGTATACGTTTTTCCACATAGCACCCTCTGGAGGCTCCAAGGAGCCATAACATCTTCTCCAATGTCCTACAGGCGGAGCAGTTTGAGAGCAGCGTGGGCTTTAAGCTGCCCAACCATCGCGCGGCCAAGAGGCTGTGGAAGGTTTGCGTGGAGCATCACACCTTCTTCAGGTACTGCAGTCTCGACCAATCACGTCCAGCGTGACGCAGTGTCCCGTCACAGCTTGAAATTGGTGGATTTGCAGGGTTAAACAGAAGTTCATGTGCCTTGAATGACTGAATATTTTTTTGACGGGCATATTTTTTAGCCAGGAAAGACCAACGATTTTTTTTACCCCATAATAGAAGCGATATAATTGGATCCTGGGAAGCAAAACAATCAGATCTACTTCCTGTCCAAAAAAAAAAGACACATGCAGGCAGACCGGAGCAGATTATTGTGAAGTCCCACTCAGCTAATGCTCTTTGTTCTTCTGGAGCTTTCCGGAGCACCTGGGGTGTCTCCCCCAGGACTTTTGGCGTCCTTTCACCATGGCGTGGTGAGAGAGATTCTTCATTCAGTGCTGGATGTTCAGCATGACCTTCCACCAACCCGACTCCTGCACTCTCCTGTGTCTGCCTACCTCCCAAGCTGCTTCTGTCATCATTTAATGCGATTATCAGCCCTCAGGTTTAACGGCAGGACATCGGACACCCACCACCTGGTTCAGGCACGTTCTGGCTGGGCGTACGAAGAGTCTTGACCCATACTTAAATTGGAACCACATTTGTAGCAGAGATCCTCTGTACTTAATCTCTGCTGTTTATCTTGGCCCAGCGTTAAAGTGAAACTGCGGTCTTAACAGATGCAAATGAAATCCCAAGTTCAGTCTAACCACTAATCCCCCCCCCATACTCTGCCCTCGTTTTCGAGTTCTTTTGTGTGTGTTGAGGTAACTCATATTTCCTTCCATTAAACTGTCGGGTTTGAATTAAAGCACTTGGCTGTTTTTTCGGTATCCTCCACCCAGTGAAGAAGTGAAAAAAAAACTATAATTTGCGTTTTAATTCCCTAGTCTGTTGTACTGTGAGCCAAAGGGCTTTATTAGGGTTGCCTTTGAGACGCGCTTAAGGGATGATGTCAGGGTGACGCGTGCCTGGAAGTGACGGAGAGGTGGATCCTGTCCTCTGGGACCCCCACACCCCGAGCCCTGCTGTGGGTGGGGTGTTTTTTCTATGGGGGAAATGACTCCCTCAGTCTCAAGTCCTACCTCTGATGACCCTCAGGGCCTCCTCATATTCCCTGGCTGTCGTATCCTTGTTTACCTTGCGGCCATGGGAACTGCCCCCCCGACCCACCAGACAAACACAAAGATTCATGTACGCACACCCGCCGCCCTGTGACTGCGCCCTCTGCCTGCACTCATCTGGGAGACACGTTCAGGAGGGTTAAAGCTAATTATGGGCGTCTAATTAATATAGACTAAAGGAGCCGTATCCTAGTTGTAAAGCACAAAAAAATCACCTTGAGAGGGTGGAGATCCGGATGGAGGTAACCAGCCAGTGATCGGTAAAGTGATCTGCATTTGGGTCCTGTATCTCGATTTCAAAGTCAGTGCTATAGTAGTTAGTGAGCAAACTTATGATCAGCTATTGCAGAGCTTCTATGTCACAAGCTGGTGGCCACCTTTATGCCCTGAATAATCACATGCTGCTTTTCTGAGCTTCTAGTGCCAACCTGCTAAAATGTGCCGCCCCTCGTCTGCTTCCCCCCTAAGGCTGGTGACTCCGGAGCAGCCCCCCAAGGCCAGGTTTCTCACCCTGGGCTCCAAGTTCCGCTACAGCGGCCGCACACAGGCCCAGACACGGCAGGCCAGCTTGCTCATCGACAGGCCAGGCCCGAACTTTGAGCGGTGCTCCAGCAAGAGGCTGTCCTGCAGCCTGGACGGAGGTGAGTCTGGGGTCAAAGGTCACGTCACCTCACAGTGTCACCCTTATCTCCTGCTACGTATTAGTTCATTTGCACGGCCGAGCATTCATTTTGACGTGTCTGGTTGGGGATAAGCTCTGACGATTCCTGCTTTTCACGGTAACAGAAACCGCAGAGGCCTTTTATTAAAAATAAATAAATAAA
>JAODLD010000005.1:289927-310769 GCA_026781065.1 Mormyrops boulengeri | reverse complement strand
CTTAGTAAACAAGAACCCAGAGGCAAGTTCATTTAGAAGTACAAAGAGTACTTCTCCTACAGTCTCGGTCTGCCTGCCGGATATCCTGAACACAACTTTAAGCGTCTTATTTATTTTTAGACTCTTACTTTGGATGCAGACGTAGCAAAGGGAGGCTCCAGTATTTCTGTGTTTTTTCCCGTCTTTTTTTTTCCCCCTCCTGCATGCAGTTAGGTGCGTTATCCAACCAAAGACTTTCTCCTCCTTAATTTGTTGGGTTTTCTTCCTGTATTCTTTATTTTAATACACACGTCAATTCCTCCGGGCTAGGAACATGCTACTTTACGTGTTATTCTGTGTGTGTGTCCTGTTCATCACTGTCCCCACCTGCCCCCCGCAGCCCCCAGTGGTGAAGACAGAAATGGTGACCATCTCTGACACCTTCACTGCCCAGAAGACGGAGATCTCTACCATGGAGGTGCCCATCGTGCACACGGAGACCAAAACCATCACGTACGAGGCTGCGCAGGTAGGAGCTTGAACTGGGTCCCGGACGACCGGCCTGTGGCCCTCTAGTGGTGCGTAACCGTATCACGCGCTTTAGCGTCGTCGTGTGTCACACTTGCTCACGAGCATGCTTTGGGCCCGCCCCCTGCAGGTGGACGGCGCCGGGGATGGTGAGCCCGGCATGCTCATGACTGCACAGACCATCACCTCGGAGTCCCTGTGCACCACCACTACCACGCACATCACCAAGGTAACTGTCTGTCCGCCCGCCCACGCGCTGGGAAGCCGCTCGCGTTCCCTCGCCTCCCCTGAAAATTAATCGAGTTTGGAACCAAACAGACCGCAGCTTGCTGCCTCGTACCTCAGAGCGCCGCAGCTCCATCTGGTGTTTGAGTGACTCTGCTGACCGTGGTGCTCGGCAAGCGTGCCGATCGGCCAAGAGCCGGTGTCAGCCTGACACAGAAGGGCAGCCCTCGCTCAGCATTTGCCTGCCAGTGAGTCACATGGTGACAGACTGCCTATGAGCAAACGGCAAAATCACGGCGAAGCCGCTCTCGGCAGTTTGGCGAAATCGAAACTCTGCATGTCCCGCTCTGTCGGGTTCTGGTGCTTCACCTGCCACGCATGCTGAGTAGCATTTGTATGTGAGCTTTGCCACTCATGCAAAGCAACTGCAAAATGAAGTCATGAGTCTATTAAGTTCTGAAATGCATGAGCAGTTTGAGCTGTTTGAGCGTCGATCACGTTGCATTCATCCACAGACGCTGAAAGGCGGGGTTTCAGAAACGAGAATTGAAAAGCGCATCGTCATTTCGGGAGACTCCGATATCGACCACGATCAGGTGAGATTTGCAGCCGGCGGGTGGGGAGATCTCACAGGTACTGTGCTGGGTGTCAGTCTGTCAGGAGGGGTCTCACTGGGTCCGAACGGCAGGTCGGTGGGGGGCTGCCATAGCGTTTGACAGCATGCTCACACGGCCCGGTTGTCTTGTACCATGCCCCCCTCCTCTCTCCCTCACAGGTCTGTTCACATTGCACTTAACGTTCCAGGCCTGAGCACGCTTTCATCATCACTGTCCGACTTTGTGTTGAAGAAAACATACAGTAGGAAGGAAACGTTTTCACACAGCACACTTGAGTTCATGATTCATGTCCTATTTTGTGGATTTTATTCTGTGTGCGATGACACACGGCCCTCTTACAGACTTACCGAGTGCAACCGATTTTCATTCAGTCGTGCTGCACGTATAACTTCCATATTTTACCAAATATCTCATTGTTTTGTGTGCTGCATGCAGTTGTTCCTGTATAAACACAAGTTTCTGGCAAACACTGCTTCTCTGCTGTAAACCAAAGTGATGTTTGTTAAATGTTGGTACCTGATCTGTACAGCCTACCGGATCTGTTCCCTCCGGGTCCAGTTCATGTATAGTGTGACTGGCACACGCATGTGTACATGTACATCATCGACGACGTGTCTGTGTTCCCTTGTTCGGGCATGGTTAGCGATCACACTGGGTGCGTACCGTGCAAACGAGTTCAAGCGGGCCCAGGCATGGTACAGTGCAATCACACCGGTCAAACGTGCTTGGGCACAGTACGGACCGCCTAGTGTGAGTACACCCTTAGTGTCAAGCTGGTAGCTTGTTAACTGCGAATAAACATTGTTTTCTGGGCTCTCACCCCCCCCTCCCTTACCCAGAGAAGGCAGCATTAAGAGGATTTTCATAAGCCTGGGGGAGTTGACTGAGTTTGCTTTGTAATGAGACTTAAAATAGGCAGACAGTACTGCTGTGATGAACACGACTCTGTGGTGCAGGGGGAGGATTCCCCTTATGGGTACAGTGTGTACCTTAGCGAAGACTGTGGGTTCGAATCCCAAGACTGGCACAGTACGTCATCACCGTGGGGTTGTTGGCTAAGGCCGTCTGCTCCAGGCGCACCAGCTAATTCGGTTTTCTGATTCTCATGTGTATGTTGCTTGTACAAATGTAATGTAAATGCAATGGACCAAAACCGAACAGAAACGCATCGGGTGTCAGGAATGTAGAGGCAAATCCGGGGATGTTCTAAATGAGCAACATGGCCGTCTCTTCGAATTTGAATCAAACGAGAAGCGGGAAATGACAGGAGCATCACGAACACGGAAACAAAACCGTAACCCCTCTGACTGTTAGTCCTTCAGTGTTTAAAAACATGCTCACTGTGAGCTTTGCTGCCCGAGATGTTTGAGGTGCTGCAGGGATCCCCGGGGATGCTGGTGTCGCGTCCCGGCCCCCCCACCCCACCCCCGTTGCCATCATAGTCGGTGCTGCTGCCCAGAGAGGATCCCCGTTTCCATGGAAGCACGGAGTCCCCGCTCCTGGGGGAATCGGATGATTCTTTAGCCATGAAATGCCCCAATAAATATTCTAAGCTAATGCGATGCGTTCTTCCCTGTTCCTGGGCGGGGTTATAGGCGTTGGCCCGGGCTATAAAGGAAGCGAAGGAACAGCACCCTGACATGTCGGTGACCCGAGTGGTGGTGCACAAAGAGACCGAGGTGATGGAGGAGGGCAAGGACTGAGTGGCCAGGTAAGGCGCCCCCGCTGCAGCACCGCGCCGCCTCCTTCCCTTCAGCTGTGCCTGATTGTCGTGGGCGTGTGGCCATATTGAAGATTTGCGTTAATATTAAAATGATTCTTCCTTGGGCTGGCTGAGTAGCCGGAATATGCCGGAAACCACCAGGCCTTACTGGAAGAGCTCCCAGGCTAGCGCTCTCAAAGTGTTCCGCCGAACCAGCCAATCAGATCCACACATCCCACACACCTGACTGGTCATATGACATGGAAGCGAGAATTTACCTCTGCAGACATACTCGGGTATATTGGATGGTTACTGCAAATACTGGGATGACTTTAGGAGAGGCTTTAAAATGGATAAGCCGACAGTAGCGTATGGACCCTCTTATCCTGGCATACATGCTGCCTTCAGCTGGAGCCCAGCTGGGCTCGTAAAGGCAGCCGCTGCTGTGTAATTACCGCCATGACGGTAAACCTGCCCGGCTATAATGAGGGCCGTATACCAGGAAGCTTAATGAGATGACACTAACGAGCAGAGTGGAGCCCCGCCTACAGCCCGTCGTCTCTCCCTCCCCCCAACGTGGCCGTTAGGTATTCGCTCATAGGGACCAGGTGTTTGCAGAAATGAGACGGGCTTCTGTGAATTTTGACTCCGGTACTGTCTTCAGCTTTAGACAGTTAATATCGTCATACCTTTGCATATCTGTTTGTTCTTTATGAGAAATGTTGACTTGCTTGCCAATGTCATCTAACCCAGGGATGGTCTGTGCACTTTTACTCAAAACCTCGTGTTTTCCGTCCTCGCTCAGTCGTTCGTGTCTCGCCTTCACACCAATCCCTCTCGTGAAGTCCTTATAATGAAAGCATTCTAGCTAGTAAACGATCTTACCGTCGTCAAAAGCAATGTTTTAAAACGACTGGAAGTTGTAGTTCTGGGCTGTCTGACAACCCAGCGCTGTACTCCTGAGACCTGAAAGGCAAACCGTTGACCACAGTGTGGCAGTATTAAGGATCAAAGCTCACATTGACGACTAATGAGGTCTGTCTTTACAACCTACCAATCAAATAGGAATACTGTATAGAAAATGATATGACCAGCTTGGTGTGTGAGTGTGGATGAAAGTCCCTTTAGAGGAAGGGAAAACAGGTAGAATTTCCGTGGAAAAGTGTTTGTAAATGAATATTTCACAGATGGGTCACAGTTGTAAAGAAGCTGTGTGTGTCTTTTGATTATGGCTGGTAATTAATAGGGATTAGTGATCATTTTACAGTAATGTGGTTGTTAAGCCTAGGAAACGAGACGGATTTCATTGCATAGGTCTGGGAGTGTTTAATGAACCCTAATCTGAATATAACTATTATATGTGTCATTGCAGAGGAGACCGTGGAGCCAATGAGAATTCATGTTACTTTCTAAGAGGAAATCACCCAATCATCTGTCCAGAAACAGCATGGTTACACCTCCAGACAAAGATGGCTCCCAAGGACCAGCCCCAGTCTCCATGCTTCGCACAACTTCCTTTTTTTTATCATTCATAAGAAAACCACTTAGCTAACTTGTGTAGCTTGTTTTAATCACTTAGTGCTTCTGCAGAAAATACCTTTATTAAAATCTTTCAGGGTTTCATAAACTGGTCATTTTTCTCCTATTTTTTTTTTCCTAGTGTTCAGTAGCAGTCACATTCCTAGTATGTACATAATGGTTAGTTTTTTTTTTGTTTTGTTTTGTTTATCATTTTTTTTTTTTTTGGAAAAATTACAACCTTTAAAAAAGAAAAATATTTAATGTCATCGTTCCGGACTCATGAAGTTGACGTAGTGTGGCAAAGAGGGCAGCCTTGGTTCTGAATCGGTCTTTGCGTCATTTAATTCCAAACCGTCCGTCGGCGGAGGATGGACCACCAGCACATGTGACTGTAGCACGTGCCCCTGCGCGGGACCTGCGGCGGGCGGACAGACGGACGGATCGTCGCGGCACGTGCTGCTACTCTAAATGCCAACTCGATCTCCAAACTATGCAGTCGGTCCATTTCAAACATTCCACGACTGGGAGGAGCCTCTTATCTACCTCCCTCCAAGAGAAAAACCGACTAAACAAGGAGAAAAAACTAAAGCGATAAAAACGGGAACTCTAGGCAGCTTGGAAAATCGCTTTTCTGTAACTTTCTGGCAACATTAATCAGATTTATATTTGTAGATCTTTTTGCTATCTTTTAAAACTTTGTCTTAAACTGTAAACCGATTTAGACCTTTTAATATATATCTTTTTGGATTTAAAGTATACAAAAACAATGAACGTGGCCCTTTAAATCCCTGTTTTTCTATAGGTGTACCTGAGAGAGTCCATCCTTTAGCGTTGCGCTACCTGTGATCCGGCTACCTTCCCAAGACCTGGTCACGTTGTCCGCTTGCTCTCGGACCTGGTGAACAGCCGCTATTTAGGCTTTTTAGCAGCTTGAGAAGTGCGTCCTGTCTTTCTGCCCGCACCCGTTCGGTGTCCCCCTGTTTAAAATAAAGGTTTATTCTCTACCTGCTGGTTTATTGTTCATCTGTAACTCCCATTTCCTTATTCGCATACTGGAGCTGCCTCCATTTCCCTTGTGGTCTGGATTTGTTCTCTACAAGCAGCCTGTACTTGTTCTCTTAATTAGGCTAGAGTTGTGTTCCAGATAAAGTTCAAGTTGACTTCCTTTCATGAGACACCATCCCAAATTCCTGGAAAGGCCTTAAACTTTCCTCTTAGTTAACTAATGAAGGATTCAGCTGGCTGAGCACACATGCAGAGGCAGGGATATATACAGCGTGTATCTAACGCCTGCACACTGATCATCTGTGTTTACTGAGAGACTTTTGATTGATTGCCCTTTTAGATTAAATGATTTTACACTTTCCACAGAGACTTTCCACCAGTCTTTCCCAAAATCCCAGTTAAGCTATTCAGGGATGTTAGCCATATTCTGGAAGCTTTTAAATAAAATTTTATTAGTGATTTATAAAGAAACTCGATGGTAGAATCTATACTTTCTAAGAGAGATCTTTTAATCCAGTCCCGTCTGATTTCATGGTCCCTAGTAGCCTATTGCTAAACCTGCCTGCATCTTCTGGTCTGCAAGGCAAACATGGAGACGAGGCCTGTTTCCATTTCGCCTCTGTAGTCCGGATCCAAAGATGAGCAGGAATGGGTGTTTCCATTCTGCTGGGCGTCTGGAGCACAAAGCTCTGCTGGAACCTCTGACTGGTTCATAAGCCGGCGAGGTCTGCTTCCACTGGGTGCGTTGCCAGCCGTCGCCTTTCCACCTTCCCCATCGCTCTGTCAGCTCCTCCCATGTCCCACAGGACCCCCTGGGGGGTTAGGGGGCCGGGGTCCTCAGGTTCCGGTCCTACCCCCAGCCCTACGCCCTGCTGTGGTTGGCGCCAGTCCGTAGCAGAACCTCAGCGCTGTGTTGCGGGGATTGTGTACTTCAGCCAACTCAGCATCCACTGTGAGGGGCAGTGAGATGAAAAGGTGACCTTGTGGGAAGCTTTCAGATGATCTCCAGCTGACCCCCGCACTTTGTCAGTCAGGTTCAACTATCATTCCGCCCCCCGAATGCCATTAGTATTAACGTTAGGGAAGGCTAACTGAATACATGGTCCTGATCATATTTCTGTGTCTTGTGATACTTAGTATTAAAACAATGATGTTAACATCTGAATATGGCCATTTCGTTAGACTTTTTTTTTTTGTTTTAATGTTGATGGACACTTTTGTCCAAAGCAACATACATTGTTATTTCAAACGGTTGCTGAAGCATTTGGGGGTCCAACACCTGGCTCAGGGCCCCATTAGTGAAACCACTCTGGCAAGCTTGGGATTTGAACCAGCGACCTTCCGATCACAGACAATGTCCTCACCCGCTGAACTGCATGCCATCCCCCCGTTACATCGCATTTCATCACTCTGCATTTTATTTATGTGCAATGATGCAAGATGGCAGCTGGATAGCTTCCCAGCTGCTCAGGTACAATGATACGTGTCAAACCTGGGGAAAATACATTCTGCCAACCGCAGGATTATGTTTAACCGGTCGGCGCCAGAGGGTGGGTGGGGCTGGAGGCATACCTTCCGCAAGCTTCCATCGTAGGTGGGCGATAATCAGGAGCAGGAGCAGAACCACGGGGAGGAATATTCCGAGCAGGAGGAACCAGCCAGGGATCTCCCTGAGGAACATGGCCACACTGGCCATTCTGTAGCAGAGTGTGAGCCAGCTGGCCGCCCGGACCTGCAGAAATAGCCAGCCTCATCTGGACTTTGTGCTTCTAAACAAGCCTGTGATTGCAAAGAGGCTTCCCAACGGATGGGTTAATGGTTCACTCAGCCCGTCTCTGGGGTCTAAAGGTCCAGATTAACTCCTCAATGGGCTGACTGATGTGTCTGCTGATCTCGCAGGAAGTTTTGAGTCGTATGTTTGGAAGATCAATGAATTAAAACCATGATTATGTTGTTTCAAAAATCCAGTTAAATTTTGTCTGCTTTCTCCATCATCCAATTACAGTTTAAATATGACTGACAGGCTGCTGCTCATTTGACCTCTATCTTTAGCCTTTTCTGATTGGTCCCAGTGAACGGTTATCAGACGTTCTTACCAGGTACTCATTAAAATGCCCGGAACAGACTAAATTGGGCATCTTTCAATTTCCATTAAACATACTAATATACTGTGACAGTTCTTCACCTTGATCAACCTCGGAAGATGGATGATGAATCGTAATTTTCAAAGAAAAGGGTCCCTTCTCTGTCCTGACAAGAGCCTTGTCATAGCATCTGAAGCGACGCTGTGTGATTTCGATGTTCGTACTAGATGAGTTTTGAGAGAATAAGGGAAATGTCACCCGTCTAATAGTTTATAATGATACATAATTTTAAAAAAAAAAAAAAAAAAGCAGAGCTTCTGTGTTTAGAATACGCCTTTACGCCTTCAGTTTGAGGACCCCGAGGGTGTCTTCAGCCTGCCTGATGGTGTTCTGCACAGCCTCAAATGGACAGCATGGTGTTGCATAATCAATGAAATATGACATGCGGCTAATGCATCTACTCTGTTCCCAGGGATATTGCAACATAAAGTAGAGAAAAGCTACATAAAATAGTACTTCCTTTGCCTGCTGTCAGTGAGACATCACATTGGTGAAAAATAGTTGAGTGTCTTCATCCATGGGATACACTCCAAGTTCGCTAAGTGATGCTAGCCACATCTCGATAAGCTCAGTGACGTAATGGGTGGGTTGATTTTGGGGCGTCGCATGTGGTGTTTATAAGCACTGTTGGACCATGTAGTGCACATGTGCAATAGCAGGCTCTCCTTGACGGCAAGCGAGGTCCATTCTCTGGTCTGGTTCCAGACGCCCCAGCTTGCCCTTAGATGTATGTCGGACTCACGGGATGCCCGTTCCTTTCTGCCATTTGCATTGCCAGCTATTAGCCCTCAGCTTGGTTGCAAGCTCTTCCTCATCCAGCATCTCTACAGAACTTCCCAGAATCTCCTTTATTTTTTAGCAGGTTAAAAAAAAGTTCTATTTGCGTAAAAAAAAAATTCTCCACATTATTAAAAATTCCAGACCTTTAACAACCCAAAAATCATGTGTGGTAATTGTAATAAACATTGTTATACACTTAAACACTCTCTGTTGTGCATCTTAGCAATGTCCCATATTATCTTAATCTGTCATTTAATTTTACTGTCTGGATTAATGGGTCAAAGACTGGTTCCCTTAGGTTCCTGGGGCAGGCTTCAGACAGCATAACACCCTGGGATGGATGGATGGGAAATATACTGATGCAGTCAGTCTCTTGAAGCAATGAGTCCTGTATGCACTTATTTCAACAAACCTTTCTCGGAAAAAATGGACACATTTTCTATTTTCAGTGTTTGTTCACAGGTGTGTAGGAGGTCTTACTAGCAGCCACTGGTTTATTTCTGAGAGACACCCTTGTGTGTTACTTCTGGTCTTGTTTACTTAGCTAGCTCATTTGCATACTGTGCATTAGATTGTCCAATCAGGTGCCTGATCTCCACCGTTTTGTGATCAAGGTTCATTGCCGTTATAAAACGTTGACTTTGAGTGGCAGAGTTGACTGTTTTGAACTAACAAGTTGATTCCTTTTAATCTTCATCTGGATCCGTTCTGTTCCTCAGGCATGGTTTGTTCATTAAATAAGGCTGACTTTTTTTTTTTTATAAATGATTTCACTGTTCATTTAATCCAGTTATTTCAATGCATGACTATGTTATTTTGCAAAATGAAAACCAATCGATTTAAAAGTCAGATATTTCGAATTGTAATTGTTTTTTGTTGATAAAGTGTCTGGAAAATGGGGCAAACGCCTGAGCAAAGACTACGAGTTCCCTATCTCCCAGACTGCTCTGAAACTGCACTCCCCAACAGATAACGCTGCTGCTCCGCACAAACGGAGTGTTTCACAGATGGAGCGGAATCAGTGTTTACAGCGTGAGTGGGAGGTCACGTGACATCGGAGCCAAACTCCTCAGAGGTAAACGTGCACCGCGGCCATGTGTCTGGCGTCCGCTTTTGGCACCTCCGCGGAGGACGAGCACGAGCTCCTGTGCATCATGTTCCCTTTCAGCTTCACAATCAAGACCCAGGCGACTGATCCCTCCATTTTTATGGAGAGGGAAAAAACACACACAGGTATACATTGTAGTAAAATGAAAGCCACTGTTGAACCTTGATTTACTCTGAGAGATTTTTCCTCAGGCTTTTAATTCGGCCTGTTTTTGTGCCGACCACCATTACATTAGGGATCTTCTGAGACACGGCAGCTTTCAGACACATTTGGAGGTTTATACGCGTGGCTCCAGGGCCCAGGAGAGCTGCTCTTTCCGGCACTCAGCGCACAATGTAACCGGCAGGTAATTGAAGTCCCCTCTCTCTCAGGTTAGCCTTCGCACAAGCGTACTTCAGGAGAATTAGTCATGCTCTCCTGCGTCACTGTCGTGGTCATTTTGAAAACGTATAATGCATTGCTAAACACTAGGAAGACAATCATTATATTTTGATTATTATATAAAATTATAATTTTGGAAGGTTTGCGATTCTTTGGCAGAGCTAAGTGATGCAGAGCCGGGGTTGGGTGGGGGCATTTCTTTGGTCACCCGACTAACCAGAAAACCTCCTCACAGTCTACTAACCATTTTTTCTGTCACCCAGATCATCCTGTGTTAGCTACATTCAGTCATATATATATATATATATCTTGGTCTGGATTGGTACTCTCTGGACCTCAAATCTCCACATCTGAGTATAACTTGCTCAGGTGAAAATTTACCTGGAATGTAGGAGGAAGTGTTATTACAGAAAGGGAGAGAGGCTCCTCCACATGGAGTAGGGACAGCTTCAGAGCCACATCCACCTGGAGTAGGGGCAGCTTCAGAGCCACATCCGCATGGAGTAGGGGCAGCTTCAGAGCCACATCCACCTGGAGTAGGGACAGCTTCAGAACCACATCCGCATGGAGTAGGGGCAGCTTCAGAGCCGCATCCGCATGGAGTAGGGGCAGCTTCAGAGCCACATCCGCATCCATCCTTGCACACTGAAACAATCAGATAGAGCCTTGCTTATTGGTAATGATCAGCAGTACATTTAGGGTCCTTTACAGTAGCCAGATCTCTGGACTGTTCCAGTATCTCCATAGCAACAGTCAAACCCACTGTACACTGTAGTGTAATATATTTGATACTAGGAGATTACTATTTGCTACAGATAGCTTTACTCTGCTGTGGCCTATGATTATGAGAAAGTCGTTCTTTTACCCTGCAGGGCAGTTTCGGCTCTGGGACCACTGCCTGTCATCATACATTTGCTCCTGTGCCTGAACTCCCCATTCTTGTTCTCTTCCTGGTGTCGCATGTATGGGCTAAGCTATTCTTAGATCGTGACAGTGCATACGCACAGTAACACCCCTGTAAGACACTCACTGCTTGACACTTTTAGCTTCTAGTGATCCCAAGCCTCACTGCTTCCTCACATATGAATTCCATCCAAACGTGTCATTAAGGTTCTGAACTGAAACTGCATCGGCGAACTCCGAGTGAACAGTGTGAGAAACGGTCAGATTAAAGATGAAAGTCTGCCTTTCATTCAAATCATCGTGATGGTTTAACCTTTGTAATGATAAAGCATCTCAGATTGCACTGACGGTGCAAAGATTATTTTTGGGTAATGTGATTGTGTTAGCAAGATAAGAAATGAGTTTGAGTATGAGTACGAGTGTCACAAAGCCTGTGTGAGCCTACAGGTGGCAGCATAACAGCCCAAGTGCAGCGTTTGGTCAGTTTTCACCACAGGTGAAAATCGCAGCCAGTGAACCTCAGCTGACACTTTGTAGGCTGTCGATCTCGTTGGGGCTTTTAAGGATCGGCTAGATGGACGGGGAGGATGTGCTGGAGGAAAGCTGGGGAAAGCAAGGAGGGAGATAGCACTGCACCTTCAGTTTGTACTCATTTTAGTTCACTTTCTGTCTTTGTGTTTGGGTTTTAGTTTAAAGGAAAGTGTTTCCTTAGGGGGTGCTGTGTGGCTCAGCGGGCTGAGCCTCTGGGCCTGTCATTAGGAGGCCATCCTACCGTCCGCAGAGTCTCATCTCTGTTGGGACCTTGAACCAGGCCTTTATACCCCTAAATGCTCTACGGGAACCAGAGAAATGGCCCGACTCTGTGATGGGACCTCAGATACTGATCTCAGTGCAGTGTGTGTGTGTACATGTTGTACGGTACTGTGCAAAACTCTGGGCAGTCAAAGCGAATGATGTTTCAATGATCTTCCTCTTGCTGTACTATGATTTTATGTCTGTAGAAGTGTGTCAGTTTAGCCATCTGAAGCCCCAGTAATTGCAGCAACCATCCAATGCATCCATGTATTTTTTGACTCGACCGTCAGCACATCCTATATGGCTGATCAGCGCCTCACTGGCATTTAAAACTAATATAATGGTGATATTCAATGAATCCATGGAATGGCTGAGGTGCCCCTGAGGAGAGGTTTGGGAACTGAAGCCGTGTTCATCTAGCCGTCCTACAAGATATCAGTAACTTTTTGGAGAACAGAAGAAATTCATTTTAGTTTGTTCGTTTTTATCGTGTTACTGTTAATTTGCACATGTTCTAATGTTAAATTGCACGTTTTGTTCTGAGCACATATATACTTACTACCCAGATAAATGGTTTTAAATATTTGCCAAAGACTTTTGCACATCGCTGTATGTGTGACAGGGTATGTGGAAAGAAGCATTTCAATGTACCTGTACTTGAGCAAATAATACAAGGATACCTGCATCGTGTTTCTTTTCAATAAATTGCTTCTAATGATCCCCGCATTAACACACATTGTTACATGCAAACAGAAATATTATTCTCTGAAAATCATTTTCTCACCAGCGGCCCAGCAAATATATAAAACTCTTCATTCTATGCCTACATAATATTCCTCTGGAATATTAGGAAATTAGTTTTCTGGCAGCCTCTTGTTTTGTTTTTCTTGACGACAATGTGCATAATGTGTGAAATCTAATGAGTGCGCAGTGCAGTGCATCATATCTTTATGAATACAAGAGGCCTGCATACATAGTCCCGTTATTAAATTGTAGTTTATTTATTGTTCTGTATTTGTCAGTGTTGATGCACTGCCGTTATTTAGAGTTCCCCACTAAGCTCTTGTTTTGCCGTGATGTCGTGCATCCTTACGTACGCATGTTCGTCTCCCTGCTTATGAGGATACCGCTCTCCCTAAAAAATCCAGATCTTCGTTTGATATTCATCACGGAAGGCTGCCTTTTCATCACGCTGGAAAGAGGAGAAGACAAAGACAGCAGGCCTGCGCTGAAGTCTGTACGCCGTTTGATCTATAAACCATCTCTCCCATTCTCCCACATGCACAACGTCCGTGGTCGAGAAATCCTCATGCTACAAACAGCACAGCTTTGTCTGCAAGTATGAAACTCTTCCCCAAGGTTTAACAGTGGAGTCCCGTAACATGATTTCTGTTCTGCAGCTGAGTCACGTTTTACGGTTAATTTCCTGTCCCTGATCTTTGTTTTTCCGTATATTGTTGATCCATCGTTAATGCAGATTGGGAAATCTGGACGGCTTGCTGTTCTCTGTAGGTCTCGTGTCTGTTGTTTGACAGCCTCCAGCTGGTGTTTCGTTAATGAGGAACTGTTCAGCTCGAGTGTCAAAACTCAAGTGAAATGCTACAGTTTGCATCTAAATTTATCAGGGGATGCCGACAGCTAAAGTGTCAGCTAGCTCATCTTCGACTGTCACGCCTGAAAAAACATCTCCTTTGATCGTCCAGCAGAAGAAGCTGCCTGGGCTGAACGGGAAGAACTGTCTCGGGTTTACTGAGTCACCGATTGATTTTCTTACAGGTATCAAGTTTTACCCTCAGCCATGTTTTCTAATTTATCCATATCAAATCCCTCTGGCTCGGAGAGTGCATCCGATTTTGCGATGCTCGCCGTGTGGTGGAATAAGGAAGCGATGACCTTTGAAGGTCACATGGACAGAAATGTGGAGGGCAGGGCGATTTCTTATTGTGTTCGTCAGCAATGCAATCTTTGGTGCCGGACCAGGCCTACTCATCACAATGTCTTTTTTTACTGGAGAAATTAAAATATTCACCTGTTACCCAGAAGTCCTGGTGGGGGGTCCTGCCACAACCTGGTATGATGACCATTTGCTGATTAAGATTTAGGGGGATGTTACTGATTCCTGAGGGAGATTCTGGTGCAAACAGAAAGGAGAGTGGTGCGCAAATGAAGATACAAATAGTGCAAAGACAATACACAGTGTAGGACAAAAGAAAGAGACTGCAAAGTGACTTAAAAAATACACAGTACACAAAATAGCCCAAAAAAGAATACTGTGATTGTAAAAATATAGTAAATAAATTTTTAAAAATAAAAATAATACATTTTCTGAAAATAAACTATGTGCAATTAAAACAGAGAGCACCAGAATACTGTGATGATAACCGTTACAGATACCCTTTGTGCAGACTATGAGTAAATTAAAGATTAAGATGTACTTTGTTGATTCCAGAGAGACGCATATATGCAGCATACAGGCGACGACGCATATAGTGCCAAACAGACGAAGTGCACAGACAGCACACAGTGCAAACGCATAGACGTGGTGAACCTCGCTTGTTCTGCCGTCCATGAATGAAAGAAGCATAGCAATGGCTATAAAAAGCAGGAAGACATTCCTCTTCTGTGCCGCGGTAGTCGTGAACGTGTTTTAAAAAGACAAACGCAAACGTATGACACATGAACAACACAGAAGACAAACACGTGGGAGTCGCTGTAGCCAGCAGCCGAAGATGCCAGTGCCGGAACAGCAGGCCGCTGGCTTCCTAAGTGCAGCCGTGGATGATCACCGGGCTGCACGCGGCTGCAGAAGGGCCGAGGGCTGAATGCGGGAGTCACATACCAGCACAGGAACACAAAGCTGTTCCTTGGTCATGAGGTCAATCACCAAAACAGGACCAAACTGGAAGCCCAATGAAATTTATACCACGGACAGGGTGAATGTCTGATATGGCCTGCATTATTATTGGAAATAGCATTTTAAAACCTCAAAAATATGGTGGGTTAGAAGGAATGATCAGTGAGTGATACTATATCTGGACAGACGAGATGGCCTGACCAACCGTGGCTTGGAAGATAATCCAGAATAATCTGATACATTCCAGGAGCCCAAGAGGATGTTATAGATGATATCATGGGACATATTTTTATGCACCTGATCTTATAAAAGGACAACTAGGCTGCACCAATTTAAAAGCTTTTATGAGGCCCATCCATCTGTTTTCTATAACTGCTTGTTGTATTCGGGGGGGGGACTATCCAGGCAGCTATGGGTGCAAGGCAGGGAATAACCCATTGCACTCGTCAATACTGTGAAGTGTAAATATTTATTATTTTGTGGGGGAGGGGGGACTGTAGCTGTTTGTGTGAAAACGAATGAGGTGGAACCAAGCCAGAGACGGTATAGACAGGCCTTTTGGGGGGAGAGCAGCTTTAATTACATACCCACACTCTCATATTTCCATTAAATCCCCCGCAAAGGCATCCTTCAAAACAACACTGCCAGCCGGAGAGTGAGACACAGAGCGTGACGAGGGACGGGGCCGGATGGCGGGGCTTCGGCCGCGGCAAAAGGAATTCATTTTGTCTTCCGCTCCTCCCGTCTGGCGAGCCTCTTCATTCTCGTGAACGCCGATTAAAAATCCTGCATTGAACGCGCTGCGCCCCCACACACTGGGAAAAAACGGGACTCCGCAGGGGCCTGGAGCTCTTTAAAAGTGGCAGACAGCAAGTCGCAGCTGTGTGACCAGCATGACAGTACCGAGAATGGTGGGAGGAGGGGCTCACCGGGTACGCAAGGGGGCAGGAAGAGCCGGGGGGAGAACAGCACCCCCTTGCCGGCCAAATGAAAGAAGTACAGCTGCGAGATCAACAACACCCCCTGAGGAAGCAGAACGCTTAACATCTGACAGCGGAAAAGTAATGAAGTTTCATATTCAAAGAGGGCACAGTAAGGTTGTCAGCTGCTGGGTTAAAAGACCCCAGTCGTGGCTGCTTAAGGATGCATTCTGTGGTTTGATTACAGTTTATTTGGCAAATACATTTACCTAAAGCAGCGTGTGTGTGTGTGTGTGAATTAGGTTTATATTACATTGTGGGGACCAAAGATCAGTGAATGCAATCAGAAAACTAAAGATGTTGAAAGTCTCGTACTTTGGTTAGTTTGGTTAAAGCTGCCACTCTTCCGGGAAGGATTTCACGAGATTTTGGAGTGTGTCTGCGGGAATTTTTGCCCATTCAGAAGAGCATTTGTCAGGTCGGGCACTGATGTTGGATGTGAAAGCCTGGCTCACAATCTCTGTTCTAGTTCATCCCTAAGGTGTTCGATGGGGTTGAGGTCAGGGCTCTGTGTGGGCCAGTCAAGTTCTGCCACACCAAACTCACTAAACCATGCATTTAAGGGCGTTGCTTTATGCACTGGGGCACAGTCAGGCTGGAACAGAAAAGATCCCCAAACTGTTCCCACAAAGTAGGAAGCATAGAAAGTGGAGTGAGACGACAATTGATGGCTAAGGACCTTACTCAAGGTCTCAATAATGAAATTACTCAGCTGACCCTGGGATTTAAGCCAGCAACCATCCAATCACAGGTACCGCATCCTAACGACTGTGCCGTGCACCACCTCCGGGATTCCCCAGGAAGGTTAAACATAGAAGCAATCACAAAAACATCTAAAGTTGCATAAAATGAACGTCATGTTTAATCCACATATTTTAGACAAGGTTCTTTGTTTCAGCAGTCAGCGATAAATGACAACCGGTATGCCCCTCTTCTCTGCCTATAGAGTGTTTGTGACATTTCTTCAGTGAGGGACACAAACTTGAAGCTCACCAGAAACAATGGCCGAGTTTCTCTAAGTAGGTCTTGGAAATAAGGACATGCTGACAATGGACAGTCTGTAATCCTCAATGCCCTAGGACACAATAGACACAGATGCAGCAAGGCTTCTGGGTAATTTGATAAAATGTCACAACAAACAATGTCATTTAATTCTGTTGTAATATCTAGTATTTTGTTTTCAACTCTGCTAGATACTTATGAGAGTCTGACGGGGCGTCTGTAAAATACAGATTCAGGACCAGGGAAATTATCTGGGTAAATGACTCCTCTGTGCCATAACATCTCATGTGCCGACATCAGTCACGATCTTCCGGCAACAGATCAGGAATCAAACTCTCAGAGTCGTCTTTACTAATTAAAACCTTTATTAATTAGGTGTTGTTAGACAAGCTGGTTAAAAAGAGACCTGTCTCTATGCAGGTGTGCGTTTTCCGTTGCGTGTATCAAAGCAACAGCATGTTTTGTTTCAACAATTTAATTATCTTGTTCCCTGTGATGTGTTACCTTATGACTAATGTGCACTCTGGCACTGAATAACAATCTATGACTTGGACTCCCGTGAATGACCTAGATAAGTCTGCTTTCTCACCGAGTGCCAGTAGTGGGTCGAAGGTGGAAGCCAAAGGACAGGACTTTTTAAAAAATGAGTGTTGCTTTTGTTCACATTGTCGTGACTTGGCAAATTCAACAGCAGAATCGGCTATTCAGTCCTCTTTAAGCCTTCTTATTGCTTACCTTGTGTTCCCTGAATCTGTATAAGAGGATATTTCTTGACCTCTCACCCCTGTCAATTTGCGAATGTGCTTGAAACACGTCTAAAGGAGGCGGATGCACAGCCACGAGCCCATGATCCATCAACAAGCCTAGCTGGGCTGAACATTCAGGTACCTCAGGTCCTCATTAGTGACTCCCATGTCTAAATTTATATGTGTTTTTCCGTGTCAGAAACCCGAAAACAGACTGACACAGGGAGAAGGAGAGAGGTGGCACATCCAGAAGGGATTCATAGGAAGTGGAACTGGTGAGGAGAAGTTTAATGAACGGGAAGCACTTACACAACGGATTAGTCAGAGTCTGGCTCAGCGCGCGCCCATCCTGTAGTACTACACAGCGCCTTACATACCCGGCTAATCGGCAGTAACTGTCTGCTCGTCGGGTTCCACATCCTCGCCAAAAACGAGAAACACTTCCACAAACCCGTTTGCAAATATTTAGAGTTGTTCTGCGCAGCGGTTCCCACAAGCCGACCGAAGCGAAATGCTGAGATCGAGCCACTTAAACAACGAAGAGGTGCTCTTCCTGGTAACTATGGAAACTGCACAACAAAAAAGAAACAAATTGTATATACCAGCCATTAGCTAAACAATGGCACATTTGTTCGTAGATAAAGAATCTTTAATGGGAAAAAGACAGGAATCTGCAGGGAAGGAATGCCGTGTGGTGCCGCATGTGTTTTATAGTGAAAATCTTCTTGTCTATACCAAGCTGGCTTTTGCAATATCCCATTAATAAAGGATGGATCTTTAAACAGTGTGTGTCCACATAACAAATAAAAAAAAAATAATCTGCTTTTTGCCAGTCACTTCCAGAGGCGGTAAGTCATTTTTGAGAAATTCATAGAGAATAAATTAATGCTCTAATCTCAGAGATATTTAATGCATCTGGGAAGTCGGCAGACAGAATTATTATTTATTTATTTATTTTCACTACAAAGGTTCAGTGCTGACATTGTTTCTATTGATCTGTATCACTATAACATGTAAATATGTACATTCAGCACATTTGTTCGCTATTTCATTCTAATCACAGATAACAGCCATGGAAATATTTAGAAAATTTTATTTATCTTCCAGAAAATCCCGAACATGAGAAAAATTTGGACTTTTTCCTGGCACTAAAGTTATGGCACCATCTAACAAGGAAATGTCACATGCACATGTGACCTCATTAAAAATGCATGAAAAATAACCAATAAGAATCCCTAGACTACAAGTTCACTTAAGCCCCATTGTTTATTTTAGTCCCAAACTCTGGGCTGATTAAATGCTTACGTGTAAATCCCCCTGTGATAGTACAAACCCCCTGTGAGTGATTTGCCAGCCTTCTGTGAAAGGCATCTGTCTTCACAGCTGAGGATCTTGTTTCCGTGACTTGGTCTTTCATGTCGTTCCTCTGCTGTACCTCTCCCTCCTCTCCCTATTTCGCTACTTAATGGCAGACAAGAAAAAGCTTAGTAGAAAAATCAGTAGAAGCTCATTAGCTTCTTAGTGATTTATGCTGAATGTGTAGGCAAAGGATTCTTTTGGTGTGTTGCTTAAGTTGCATACAAATCTTGCATGATATATTATAATTCTCTCATGCCCACGCACAGTTTCCAGAGGATACCTGCTAGATGGCACACATATGGTATTCCTGCCCACTCGGTGTGATCCTGTGCCCCGCCACTGCGCTTGTGCACGCACCTCTAGGGCGTAAAGAACTTTTCAGGTTCTGTCCCAGACGCAGACTTGCGATGGCCTCTCCGTGACCGACTGACGTGTCCCAGCTCCAGGAACCTTGATTAGAACGTGGCGATACGGTTGTTGGTATGATGTTTGTCAAAGTCTTAGGTGTCGGATGTGATCACTGAGGTTTGTTTCATCAGGGCTTCACCGGCAGACGCGCAGGGCATGGAAACAGAAGAAGGACATGTCATGTTATGTAACTAAGGGCTGATTTCTTATTCAGCATCTGTCCTTTGGTTGCCACTCTGTAAAGTACTTGTTTCTCTTTTCCACTTTTTTTATTTTGATTTTTGTTTCTTTTCAAAATATTCTTTTTTTGCACTTTTTATTTAGGAGCCCTGACGTTTGCCGGAAGTAGAAACATACAGACTTGCCCTCTTTTGCCAAAGCTTTGCAGATGGTGGGGGAGGAAATTTTTCCTGACAGCAGCTGGGTGTCGCTGGGGCACTGGGAGGAGGACACAGTGGCCTTCTCACTGGCAGACCGGGACAGAAATTGATACTGACGGCCTGTTTTTATTTTATTATTTTATCTCACCTTTGGAAAGTATTTACTGTGCGCCGCTGATACTTGCTTTCATGGCAGCCTAGTGGAGTGCAGGGGGCTTGTTTAGTATGCAAAGTGACAGCGGGAAAATCCTCATGTAAGCCTACAGTAAGAAGGAGAGTACGGACTCCGACTGTATATGTCAGCATGTTCGGTGTGTTTACCTCTGATCTGATATAATACTGGTGATGTCACGCTAATGTAACTATTTATTCATGCCACGCTTTTCTCCAGCTTCGAGTTTGGCGCCATCTGGCCCTAACCTAACAGAACATCAATTGAACACAGACATCCGGCCTGCAGCAGCATCGAGGGAACAGATCCAGATGTTGGACTCATCCAGAGCACAGGCGTCTGTCTGCACCAGCTGTGTCCCGGTCCAGTCCTCCATCGACTGGATCGCCAGGACAACATTCACTCACCCCCAGCCAAAGTCAAGCATGATCAAGGTATATTATCAGTTTTACTGGTTTATTATTCCTTTGTTTGTTGTATACTGGGGTGCTGCAGTATGGTGGTTAGCATTGTAGTCTCACACCTCTAGGATTTGGGTTTGCGTCCCATCCATGACTCTCTGCGTGAGGGGTTTGCATTTTCTTCCCGTGCCATCATGGGGTTTTCTCCAGGTACTCTGTCCCCTCCCGTCCCCCCCAACAGTCCAAAAACATGCTGAGGTTAATTGGAGTCTCCGCCACCCTGCATAGAACAAGTGGATGGATGGTTAGGTATTTATACTCAAAGAAATCACCTTAAAGTGTCTGGTATTTTTTTTTTACCTTAAATCACTTGCTTGTTAAAAATGAACTATGGGGTCAAGGCACAATAGCTCAATGGACATCACTGTCACCTCAGAACGTCTGGGGATCATTTTCTGCCCCTGCAGCTATCAAAAATGGACAGCAGTGTAACTAATCTCATAACAAATCTTTCCTTTTCTGTCAGATTTTTCCTTTTCTGGGAAACCCCACTGAATTATGGGACAATTGAAATAGCTCTTGAAGTGTTTTTCTATATTGCAGAAGGTAGCTACTTTCTCACATAATGGCAACAAGGGAATGTGATTTGTGCTTTGATGTGCAATGCAGCACCTTTACTGTGTTTGGCCATTTACTGGGTCAGATCAAAGTTTCATATGAATTAACTGGCCCATCCATCCATCCATCCTTCCATCCATCCATCCATCCATCCATCTAAGAACATAAGAACATAAGAAATTTACAAACAAGAGGAGGCCATTCGGCCCATCAAGCTCGTTTGGGGAGAACCTA